>CM060924.1:50302898-50725398 GCA_030737875.1 Allium sativum | reverse complement strand
GTTATATAAAGAGAAAGATGTTACCACCTCGCTGTCTTTCGGAGGTTGAAAGAGTGTTTCATATTATAAATAGATAAATGAGTAAGAGACTATGATCTCGACACCATTTGTCTAATGCAGATGGGTGAATTTATTAACACAAGCTTTAATATTTATTTTCTTAATGGTTTTTTCTTTGGTTGTTGCCTACCGAGTCTGCCAGCACGAAAGATGTCTATAGGATGTTGTGGTGACCTGTTGCCTTAGAGTTAGGTTAGCATGATGGATGTTGACTAGGTTGCGAAGTAAGATGGGCTATTTGTTTGAATCAAAAATGGTTCAAACACCAAAGGCGTGAAATCACACTTCACCAAACGGTATGAAAAATGAAAGTGGGGACACAAACACAAATGCAAGTAAAAAGTAGAAAACACGAGAGTTTTTATAGCAGTTCGATCTAGGAAAGATCTACGTCCACTTTTAAAGACATCCTCATTGGCAATTTACATAGAGCATCATCTCATACATCTCATTAATTACGCTTGTTCACTCTCTTTATGGCAATTTTCCGCTTTTCGCTCTCTTTTCGCTTTAGATCTCACTTGAATTCGAGAAGGAACGGATATATCTTGTGATTAGACAATTCTCCTTGATTCCATCATGAAAATAGCATTATATCCGAGCTTTGAAGAGGAGCAATGGCGGTTGGAGATCACTTGGAGTGAATTGGAGAGGGAATTAATGGTGTTTGGAGAAGATGAGATCCACTTGATGTTGGAGGAAGAAGGAGAGAGCTTTGGCGGCCATTAATGATGGTTGGAAAGCTCTAGAATGGTGGAGAAAACCTTTGGACAGCACTTTGTGGTAGTAGAAATCGCCCCCTTGAAGTGTGGTGAAAGGGGGTATTTATAGAAGAAGTTAGACCCGGATGGCAAAGCTACAATTATGGTCAACTAGGTATGGGTCGCACATTCATATATTTATGAAATTGCCATCAGCCAGATGGAACTAGATGTATAGTCCCGAATGCCCAGGAATACACGCACGAGCGATCAAGAACGTGCGACGTGCGACCTTGGCAACACTCATGGACAAACGACCGTAAACTTTGTATTATCATATCTATACCGCTTTGTCTTCTATTGCTCTGGTCCTATGCCTACATGGTTTGGTCCAATCCTACTTGTAAACAGGGAAGTACAAATCCACTTGGCCTAACACTCATTCACGTGACATTTAAACTAATATACATCAGGAATCGATCCCTTCTCTGGCTTATCTACAAGATTCATGCATGACGTTATTGTTCAACAAATGTACTAATGAACGAGTGATCCGTGCAAGCGACATGCAGTGAATGACCCAAAGTAGTTTCCACGCACCATATTTTATCACTATACATTGAAACCGTACTGTTTAGAGCTCACGCAGCTATAGTGACCGATTAATGTTATCACGTGACCGATCAGAGATGTTTTGTAAACTCCTTCCAGGTGTCTCTAAGCCGCCTTTTCCCATGGCAAACATGTGATGCAAGACCCAAAACATTGTTTAAGATACCAGTTCCATATAGATTTAAGGCACTGACCCAACATCTGAGAGCTGCCAGTGTCTCCAAGCATGCATTATGAGACACTTTTACTGACACGTTACCAAGCCTTACATTCTGCTGAAGCTTACTGAATATTCGCAAGGAGTAATACCAACCCATTTAAGTGATCCTTTAGGAATATATGCGCGAGTGAGCTTGGCAACCGTGTTCGACCCTACTGATGAATGTACTCGACCGACCAAAGGTGGAGCTGCGGAATGACCTATAATACGGTGTTGCTGTGTGTAGTGAATGGTTCCACTAATCCACGTAGCCTTCACATGCAACATGCAAGTCATATCAAAGCAATTCGTATACATTTTGAGGCTACAAACCTTTATATTTTAGTCTCCCCCGTATTGGTTCGTTCATGTAGTTCATCTTTGACATTACACAAGCAGTCCATGCATTCATATTTCTTACTATAGCTATACTATAATTGGTACTTGCCATGCTGACGTGGAGAACCCATTCTATCCTTTTCTATGTGAACTTTGCTGTGACCATTTCATGTTACATCATGCACGGACAATGCTAGAACCATATAAAAGTACTTCATGCTGCATGAGCAATTTTGTATGCATGACCGAGTTAGTGCTTGTACGACCGAGCTCATACATTGCCTGATCCTTGAAGCTTGAGCGAGTCGTGCTTTGCGGGCGCTTGTGCGAGCCAACTTTGTAATGATGTGGACGAGCGAGTGGGTCTTGAGCTAATGATTTGCACATGCTTTAATTCCGATCCATCTCATTATGGCATCGCGTTGTTATAACGGGGTTAACACTATTGCCATCTATTCTTGCGGCATCGGATGTCGAAGGGAATATTTTCATAAAACTATTTTATAAAATCATTTTTTAAAATGCTTTCAAAAACCAGGGCCTATGCTTATATTTGTGTCGATAGGATTTCTTATACTTGTTTTCTAAGATACTTAGAGGTTTATATGTTACCCTTAGTTACGCGATAGGGTCATTTTATGAGATATGTTTTCTAAACTAAATCCTATGCTTTCAAAACCCTTGGAGCAATTACCTATGATCACATGCCTTTATAAACTTGTTGTCCATAAAATACTTCCTTCGATGCCGATGGGGTTGATAAGGAACTTTTCTAAAATCATATGTTTTAAGGCTTTGCCTCTGTGATTGTTGGCCTCGGTAATGACGACAAGAGTAAGTTTAGTTAAATTATTTTATGAAACTACCACATTTTTTTGATGACAGACATTTACTATGTTTTTTACGCAAAGCAAGAAGGGTTACTCCTTTCAGAATATCTTGAATTTGGACTTCGATACCTATGGGGGTGAAGAGAAGATTGGAAAAGATACTGATGTCATGCCCCTTTGTAGTGTAAATTGGACTTTAATAAGAAGTGATTGAAATGCTTATTTCGTTTGATAGTTGACTATTGTTTAGACATTGTATTTGTGTGAAACATTATTAGGGTCCAATGGGTGGAAAATTTGGGAAAAGAAGTAAGAACAAATTATTAATAAAGATATCTGAGTATGTTGCATCACACAGTACGAAGGATTTAGGAAGGATCTTTTAGTTTTGTGTTAGCGAGCTGGCACTCTACAAAGCGCAGAACAAGAACTGAAAGGGGATTTGTTTTCGTGTTAATGGTATATATCCTTGTGAAGCACGATATAGGAATCAAAGATAGAATGAGGTTTTGACATCGTTGCCCAGCAAAGCCCTTTTTTGCGAAGCACAATATGGGTGTTAAGGATAAATGGAATGATACTTATAAGCTAGAAACCATTAAGACAGTCGGTCAGTATAACAGGGGATGGAAATCCATTGTGTGTTACATGTTCTATGTTGTTATGGTTATATGTATTGCTTTTATAATTGTACTAACCATTGAAGTGTCGGAGCACAGGATTAGTCCTATTTTGTAGCATGATTTTAATGAGAGAGAAACTTATCCCGCTATGTGACGTGGTGTTGTTAAATATCACTTGTGTCGAGTAGCAAGGTTATTATTTATACCAGTCATTTTGACTAACTCGTAGTTTTTGTTTTTCCCCTTAAACTCTCGGGTACTCAAATGAGTGGGCTGAGGGTTAAGGTCTTTCAGATTGTCTTCGAATAACTTCCGAAGGTGAGCAAAATGCTATAATTATATAGAAATTTTTTTGTGTTTTGCTTTGTCTTTTAGTTGTATGCATTGGAAAGTTTATAGCTACCATTATGTAGACTCTAGTCAACATAGTGGGTATCATCATATGTCGCTCTCAGAGATTATATTTTGTAATAACTTATATTTTCTTTGAAAGGGCTATGCAAAGAGTTGTATGAATGATTATATCAATGAATGTTTTGTGAAATTTTCCATATTCCTCTATTATCTGATGTAATAGTTGATTAACCTTCGATTTTCTATCATATAAAGTTGAAACTAGAGATGAGTGCAACATTCGTAGAGTTTAGCTTATGGCCTTAGAGAATGGGGTGTTACACTTCAACCTTTTTAAGGGTAGATTTTATGACTGCCTGTTGCTTATAGTAGGTTACTATTGTACTCTAATGTATATTTACATTAAAAATTATTTCTTTTGTAAAAACATGTTCTATTATGTGTAATTCAACACATTTTTTGAAATTCTATTTTGTCTTCTCTTTTTCTTTCTTCTAACGAGCTATCTTTTAAAAGAATGAACACACGACACATGATTATCGAGGAGCATTAAGTGTCTCCTTTAGTGGTAAGAAATACATATCATTATAGGTAAGGTCATCAATGTGCATCATAGGATTTTCCTTGAGTTATATGATGATCATAATACAACAAGATGATGGATAATAACGAGTTGTTGAGTAAGATATGCTAGTGGAGATAATACCTAAGTCCTTTAGCGAGCAATAAGAAATATATATATATAATCTCTTTTATATAATCAGGGATGTAAATGGGAATGATGCATACGCAGAGATGGAGTCGAAACTTGTAGCAATATAATATATCATAACATGAAATAGCGAACACTTGGCATAGTATAGTGTTATGTATAAAATGTATATTTTAACGGTCACCAAAACATTGATCTCCACCCTCTTCGTTACAACCCATAGGATTTTAGAAGGGAAGGTATTGGTATTGATTTGGAGTAGTTACCTGGTTGATGCACTTGACATTCGAGATGCCAGTTCTTCGGTAGTAATTATTATGATTTATTATATTTACTTACCCTATTGTGAGTTGAACTTTGGTTTTGACATTCGAGTTATGCAACATGTCATCTTGGAGTCGGCAAGGCCTCTCTTTGTCATTAACAATTTTGTATGACACTTGTTTCCACGTCGTACAGTTGATTTTCAATGTTGCTTCAATAGAAGTAGTTATTTGACATCACTAAAGATCGCCATCATTGGTAATTTCAGTGTTATGGTTAATTTTATATTGGGTGATAAGATCCAATCGAAGCACGGTCGTTGTTAAAGTAACCATTTATCACCTTTGTTGTATAATTTAGTTGTATTTTTTTCTATAATTATAAAATTATCCTCTAGTATTAGGATATTGAATATTATATGTAATGAGGTCAGTATCAAGGGTCTTCCTTTTATTCAATTTTCTGATGAAACTATGAATTTTATATCTTATTTACCCAAGCATATTATTGCACTTAAACTTATTTCATATAATGTTGAATTTTTATCTGACTTAAAGAATACCTTTGACAAAAGCTTAGTATTGGTGTTAAATGGGATAGATAGTACTGGAACTTAAGTTGTAAATACTCTAGATTGTAAAATAATGATATTCCTTATAAGTATTTAGGTTTCTAATAAGATCAAAAAACTTAAACATGATGATTGAACATACTAATTGACAAAATTATTAATAAGTTATCTAAATGGAATAAATAACACTTATCGAGAGCATGCCAAGTTGTGTGTAACAATTTACTTTGATCTACATTATCAGTATATTAGATGTCTATTTATCTTTTTCCAAAATAGATTATTGATAAAAATTGATAAGATTAGGAGAAATTTCTTACGGTTTGGAGATAATCCCAATAATAATTCTATATGCTTGGTCAATTAGGAAATAGTTTGTAAATCTAAGATTGAGGAGGGATTGGGCATAACTAGTACATGATTTAACTATATCTTTATTAGGTTAATAGATCTCGAGATTTAATGATAATAATGAAAATTTGTTATGGAAGAAGTAGTTCGGAATCAGCGGTATGGTGCTTTATAAAATTTATCATGTTACTATTAATAATGTCAATACATGTCTCGTTTATAGAAACTAATTATGTTAAATTTTGATGTTTATTAATTACGTATTAATATTAGCCGGGTTTAGCCATTCCACGAAAAGTGGAATTTAAGAAATCATATGATATGTTCAATTTCAAAAATGTTTTAATTTTTTATATTTATAGACCAAATTGTAATTTCCATGTGATTTTAGCTTTATCAGTAGGTCAAAGGGTATTATGTTAGAAAGTCAACTTTCTTATGTGCTATGTTAGAACCTTTCAACATCGATAATTAAATTTTGACTTTGGTATAAAAGTAACAAATATACTTCTCATTATTTTTATAATTTTTTGGTATTTAACTTGAGAATATCTATATCGTACTATAATTACTGGGTTTTGTTTGGAGGGCTCATAAGCATTTTTCCCAGATTTTAAATTGAAGAGTCGCAAATTTTTATTGTCTTGCTCCATCTCTTGCGTCAAGTCCATCCCTCCTTTTTTGGACAATTAAAAGAATAGTGATCTCCTTCCTTTTGCATCTTCCTCAGATCTAAGTCTGCTCTCATCTTCCCTTCCTATACCAGCTTTTTCCCATGCCCCTCCCTTCCTCCGAATTTTGCATCGAATCATCATAGTGTCTCATTTTTCTTTCCTTTTCATTCCCCTACCACCTAACCTAACCCTTCTCGTTCCCGCGCCAACAAACCTAACCCTAATTTTATTTTAGGGCAGCTTAATTCAATTTAGGATGAACAATGTCACAATTCAACTACTCTTTGTGATTTGGTTTTCCCTATGGCTATTCTTTATGGCACTTTCACAGTTGCAGCTCTTCCCCGTAGTTCGTCGGTCTCTTTCCTAAAGCATGCTTCCGTTGGTCAATTGTTCTGCCCTTCCTCAGGTAGAATCTATGACCCTGTCTATAATTGTTAGACTATTGGTTGTAATAAAAAAGGTATTTCCATCTAAATTTGATATAAGTGTACAATTGGTTGGCTACAGAATATCACATGACCTAGGATACATTTTCTTCATTATGTTAACAAAGCAAATTGATTATGTTTGGTTTCTCATTATGCACAAATATCCATCTCTTATCCTAATTTTCATCAACTTAGCAAACCTCTTCATTTAAGGAGATTTCACTAAAACCATAAGCTCTTTTAATTCTGAATATTCTTTCACTGAAATTTTGATCATTTTTGTAATTCAGTCTAATTGTCTTCAATATTTCAATTAAAATAAAGTCATAAATGGATAAGCTAAAATTCTGCTACTTATTTGGATCGAATGATAGCAGGATATTCTGTTCATACAATTCTACTTTCTACGTATTATTATCAAAGACAATGCAGGGTTATTCTTAATTAAGGGGAAATACATGCTTAATGGATTTATCATGTATGCTTAACGGCCCTTGGGTATGAATATTCGTTATCATAATTTAACTTTAAGATAGTGTAGATTAGCATATTTATAATATTATATCATGAGCACGTAATTTATTTACTAAGCCTAGAAATTCCATTTTAATTAAATTTTCCTAGATGATTAATATGTGTTGAAGAATAACATTTTTCTATTCAATTATGGTTAATTTTCAATGCAGTTTGATATATTATATTTACTATCTGGGCTTTTTTCAAGTTTCCGTTAAAGCATATAATTTTAGTTTCTTACTATAACATTTTATCTATGCTAGAATACATCATGATTTCTTATTGTTCCTTTCATAACCAAATGAGCAACGTTAACTACATATGTCATAAATATATAAATTTACAACCAATTTTGAGTAATGAACATTAATTTAGTTTTGTAACATTTGCATTTTTGCTGTATTTTAAAAAAAAAATCTCTAATTTTATCATGTCTCAATGTATTTGCGTATCCATGAATTTTCAACATATTTATCATCATAGGTTTTAAGAAATATTTTCCTCCAAATTCAACCCTCTTACAAGCTTTCAATATTCACTTTGCTGGTTTGAAGGTTTAAATTTCTTTTGAACTTTAACAATGTTACATCTCTATAGAAAGTTAACTTTAAACAAGAAAAAAAATCTACACATTACTTTTTATGTTGATTTTAAAATCTAAATTTTATATATTATTTAGTAGTATTCAGGAGGTGTACTTTCACCTTTTTTGAAAAAATTAAATTTCAAAACATTTGAATTTTACTTGCTGATCTTTTGTAAAATATTGTCAAAGGTTATTTTCTAGATTTTTTTTCCTTTTAGAACGAACTATTGTAACTAACAATTCTAAGATTTTTGTTTGATGATAACAAACATATATATATTATTATAAATGTGTTTGCAATTGTACTATTATACAACATCACAAACAGAATATAATATTTATATTTAAATAGAATACTACTGCACAAGAATTTAAATATTCAAACAGTATTTATTTAAATATAATATTTTATTTTAACATCTCAACAGTAAAAATATTTAACTCCGCTATTTGTACATTTCACTGAAATATAATACAATACATTTCATATTCGATTACATATACAAAATTTCTCACTACAACACTTTTTCACTAATACACTTCTGTAACGAACTGGGATTTTCGACTCCGAAAATCAACATCAAACTACCATGTTGACCATTCAGACATCGAACATTCCAGATCATTAATAGAAAGAAGTTAGAGGGTGAGATAAGAAAGAAGGAAATATTAGAATAGAAGAAGAAGAAGAAACAACACAACACAGAGTCTCACATCGCAGCGGAACAAAATATAATACAGAAATAAATCATTATTGAGAGCTTTGAAAATACTTACAGTATCAGAGTACATCATACCATGGGACAGTTATAATAGCCTGTTCCCATATACAACACACAGCGGAATAGTAGTAATATCATACGTCTGGACTCTTCCAGCTCGTCTCTTCATAGCAGTCGCTAACCTGAACCTGTACACTCCGGGCTAACCCGAGCATTTACAAAACACCGGGTCAGTCTGGTGAACCAGAGTGAGATAAACTCGCACAGTAATAAGGATAAATCATCCAAATCATGATTTTAAAGTTCAAAAATCTTTTCAAGGAAAAGGATAATCGTAAGACCAAATCCACACATAAACACGGACGGTTTTTACCTTACGATAACCCAAAACATTTTTGAAACCAATATCTTGTCTGATATTATAATAATGTCTAAATACAAGTAAATAGAATCTAGTGGAACGCTTGCATCTCACGCTCCACATATATAGTATACAATTAAAACCCGCAGGCGCTTATTGGAGATTGGATTCCGACCTTGACAAGGTATGGGACCACCTGCCGATCGTGTATCTCTAGAGACGAATACACTGGGTTCAACAAGAACTTCTTGCAACCCGGCCCTCACATGACCGACCACTCATTTTGCTTGAGTGTATCGAATGTATATCACCGACGGTTGGGATCAGCAACCGCCTCCCGAAAAGGGACAGCATCGAAACATAGATTTAAGAAACAAATAGGATTTTCTCTAGATAGGTGATTCTACACCCTAATGGGAGCGACCCACATAGCCATGCTGCCTGCCCGATTTTTTGTCATTTCCCGATTGATGAGGCTTGAGGCCAGAATTTTATCTTTCAACATCTGGTCGCCATTCTCTTTGAATGCCACATCGTTAGATCCGTCAGATATCACTAATTGATATCCACAAAAGTACTATAGCTGGAAGCTAAGAGAACGGCAATTTCCCCGCCAACAACCATAGCACGTTTGAAGAAATCAACGTACGTGATCCTTTGGAAATACTCTGTCAGACACTCGTCCATATAGGTCATCCAGGAACAGGATGAACCGAAGGCACTCTCCTACTGCATCCAATATAGGAATCACCCCATGGATCAGTAGCGAGAAGTCCTTGCAATCCATAGATTTCAACCACGACAGAATCACAGCTTTCCTCTGCTTGCCAGGCAGAGAATATTAGTGGTTCTTCCGTTTATGAAGATCCACGGTCTTCAATGCTCCATCTTGATCATATTCCGAGATCTTCACGTATTTGTTGGACGAAATGGGTTTCGAATATAAATTCGATCCCGGTCTTTCCATACCAACAATCGTATTGGACAGATTTGATAGTCGGTGTTTTAACTATCAAAATATGCAGTGTTTCAATCATGACACTCCAATGAGTTCACTGGTTCAGTATTCAGCATCACTTGGCCTTTAAACAACTGGTTTACTTTTGTTAAATTAAACTTCTAACTCTTTTAATATTGAAAATACGATATTTGAATAACTCTAATTCGATTTAACTCTACTCGATTAACTCTAATTGATTAACTCTAACTAATTTATTCTAACTGTTTTACTCGACTTATTTAACTCTATCGATTAACTAATACTCGACTTAAATCCATTCGCTTGACTCTAGATCACAGCGATCACAATGGTTACGCCTGATTCCCTCAGGAAACATCCGACCGCCGTAGGCTATCTGCAGCCCTGCGAATTACGCTAGCAGTCGTACGAAATGGCAACTCATCCTTTATTATTTAAATCGGGGAATCCATTAGTTTTAAATAAGGAAATTTATAGCACATATGTATAACGCTGTTTAGATTTTATAGCACGTATGTTATAACCATAGCGTTATAATTATTATTTAGATTTACAAAACGACAGCGCTATAATCGCTGTTAGATTTACAAACCATTTACCATAGCAACAGCGCTAAAATCGCTATTAGATTCATAAAACATATATTTCATAACAATAGCGCTAAAATCGCTGTTTAGATTTTCAAAACATATTTACTAACGTCTCTTACGATTACCAACTAATATTATCTTCAGATAATCCCGATGTTGTTCAAGTTGGGGTATTTTAATTACCTCTCAGACCTTGATCAAACAACGGTCTTATCCTCAGATAAATATCAGTTATAATCAATACCAAAATTCCATTTATAACTCTAGTTTATAATAAACCTTTTTATCTTCATTTTCTTTGACTTAATTTAATAATTAAGCAACAATTTTAAATTCAAAGTTATCACCTTGCTTGAAATTCTCTTATAACTTCGTTATAAAAAGTTCGGGTTTAAATATAAAATCCGTTCATAACTTCTTTCACCATTCAACTGATTTCATTTCACTTTGATCACTTTTAAAAATATTTTATTAAATAATTCCTCTAATTGTTTCCTTAAAACAATTATCAAATTTAAACCCCTCGGTTCAATTTTTTTTTCTTATCCTTTCAAATCTGACTCACAACAGAATTTACTTTAAAAATAAAGTATTAACCAATTGAAGTTCTAAATAAACGAAATATTTATTTATTCCTCTTTAATAACTTTTATTCAAAATAATATATTCAAAATCTAACTCCAGTTATAAAATAAATTTTATAACTTCATCTCTATCGATTCGCCTGACGGTGAATCGATATTTATAAAGCGGTTGATTTTATAGGCCATACGCCGCCAAATACCCAACCAATATCACCCATTGGTTTAAACCAAACAGATGTTGAACATTCAATAATCAACCATCAAATCAATCACCCCAAACAGGACAGTTCATATATGATAATATGAAAACAAACAATATTTTTGAGGAATCCGGTTGGATCCCTCCAACCTGTTCTTCCCTGTACTCGAATGGTTATCTCAAATCAGGCCGTTCAGTTTTGTTTAACTGATAACACTAAATAGCAACCATTCAACATCAACCGCAAACAGTTCAACACGTTTATAAATAAACGTGACCAATAAGGTGAGTTACCTTTATTGGAACCAACCGTTAAAATAACGATTTGGAATTTTACTGAAATTAAACACAGTTTAATTTCATCAGTTAAATCAACAAACAACTGTATAACTAGCAAATAGGCAACCATCAGCAAGTAAAGCACAAAAATAAAAACCCAATTTATATAAAATATAAATGGGAAAAACTGAGTGAGTTTAACTCACATTGAGTTCCATTCGTTAATTAAACGATCGGTTTCAGTAGATCCCAGACGCGTCCAAATTAACTCCATCCTGAAGCGCTTGTCCGATATTTTTCCAATGTCTCTGATTCGGTCGTATTATGTTAATGTACGGGAGAGTAATAAATAAAAATTCGGTAACACTTAATTAAGTATTATTTAATTCTACCGAGTTAGTCTATACCTAAATTTTGAACGCATATTTTTATACAAAACCCTTTCAGTTGTATTTTATATTTCAAACAAAATACGTATAAGATCACTTACAATTCCAACGTTGAGTTATCAATCGGATCCACAATTCCTTTCTAACTTATTTGAAACAGGTAGCCTGTTATCTTAATGTATTGTTGAAATCCGAAAATCAATTGGAATTTTTTTACTTGATAAAACAAAAATCAACTGTATTACATGTAATCGTTAATCATTAAATAGGCTAGTAGGACAGTAAAGTATCTCATTGTGAAAATATATGGGCCACGTGGAAACTAGTTTAGGCGGATTTAAATGGCACTAGGCAATGGTAAACGATTGGGCAATATAAAGATGGTTAGGGACACGTTAACATATATTACCCAGGCATCATTAGTTTATATTGATTTACTGTTCACCTTCACTTAAAATCAACTGGCACCGATGGATGTAACTGCTGTATAACTCCGAACCCACTTTGAAAATCCCTTCAGCATCCTTCAGTCTACAACGGCAGATCCCCCACATATAAAACTCCTCCTCTAAAAACAGCTGCACCACATTCTTATGTATCTCTTTACATCGCTACTTCCATTCACTACCGGTTTTCACCCACCGTGCCTCCACAAATCAACCGAACTGCCTCTCCTTGACACCGGAGATGCGCCGGAGTACAAGCTCACATCTGCCACCAGTTTCGCCTCAAACGAGGTCCTCTACCACCAGAAAACTCACGAACGGAAGCCAGTGTCTGAGTTTAAGACCCTTGGCGTTTTGTTTCGAAATAGAGAACTTTGGTTTTAGTTTCTCATGGGAAAAACAATTTGAGGTAGCATGTGTATTTATAGATAGATGAAGATGGATAGAAACGATGTCATTGTCCATGCGTACAGGTAGGGTGCTTTTTTTTCTAACCATAGGACAGCGGGTTTAATAAATTGGCATGCAGTTGTTTTATCATTTTGAAAGATGGAAAAGAAAAGGACAAGCAGATCAAAAAGCAGTGTATTTGTGTACCTAAAAATATACGGTGAGGGAAACTTCTTGTTTGCTGAGAGGACAACACGCAGCTGTGAGGACACGCTCAGAAAATATATGAGGTAAGCTAGTGTTTTTCTTAAGTTTTAGGATAGGTGCAATATTGGTCTGGGTAGTAGGATAGTCTGCCGTTGTGTCCATCTCCTACAGTAGCCGGGTGATTTAGCTTGAGATGAAATATGCATGAGTGAGTGGAAAGTAGGAATACATAGTAGCTATGTATGCCCTTAGTTCAGCTGTGCATGATTTGAAATATATATACGGCGGTGAAGATTTGCATTGTTTTGTCTCAAGGCTTGCATCGTCTTATCTTGTCCATTTTAAATAGAAAGAATAGGTTTACATTGTTTTAGCTGAAGGAGAATAGGGTACGGCGTGCATGGATTTTCACTGTGTTGATAAAACAATTGCAGGCAGAAGGACGCATGTGCGCATTTAATTTGATGGAGCTTGACAAGAAAGAAAGGACCGTGCTATCTAGGGATTTAGATTGTTTGGTATTTATATGGACAAAATAAATAATATAATATTATTATTCAAACTTTCATCGTGAGGTAACACGTAAAACTGACCACAATCGACTTCTGTCTACTGATAAAAAAACTAATCTTGGTGTAAAAACTTATTCTGGGCCCAACAAGACAAGTTTTGACGAATTCCGACATCGTTCGAAAAAAATTCCTTTATAAAACCAGAAATAAACACGCATTTAATTTTTCCACGATCACCAGATAACTCCAATCAACTTGAAACATTGAAATCCTACAATAATTTGTTGATATGAACCCAATGGCACTAGTTTCGTCGCATTCTGAGACTGTTTTCCCTGGTAGGCTATTTTTACCGCGTACCGCAATACCCTTTTTAACACCATATTATCCGGTCTCTAAAAATAGCAAACTATATACCTATCCTGACTCTAATCGACGATACAAACTCAACGGAACTAGTTTCGTGGTCTAATTTGATCGTCTGCTCAAGTTACACTCAAATATCCTTTTATTTATTTAAATACGCGCTACATAAATTTGAACGGGCGTTTTCAGCTACCGTGGTCACATACGACATCGGTTTTTCACGCCACTCACCACCGTACAATAATTTAACGATACAGTTCTAATGAAACTGATTTCGTCGAAAACAGAGTCCGTTTGCAAAATGGTCATTTTAGAGGTCGATAGCGAATTCCACAGCGTTTTTCTCCAAATTTGATTTAGCCATAACTCGCAATATATAACACGGAATCTAGATTTTTCTCTTTCATATGAAAGCTATCGTCAACACGCTCCCAGCGTTTCTCGTTTCACAGAAATCCGATTTATATCGGCCTTTGTATTCTCAGTTGAAGTTCAAACTCGAATTTACGAACTGCAGCACTATTTTCAAGCTCTATTTATATTATATATATATATATATATATATAGTTCACTTCGTTTAAACAACGTTTTAAATATTTAATTCCATCTATATTCCAATTCAAATGTTTAAACTAAATAAATTAAATAAAATGTTCGACTGCCAAAAGTGCGGGTCGTTACATTCTTTCCCCCTTAAAATAATTTCGTCCTCGAAATTGCTAAGGTAAGAAAGGACGTTATAACCCATTTATTTTCAAATCTGATTTAGTTTTAAATTAGAAACCAATTTGAATATCATATATAAATATTTTCAAAAATATCGAAAATTTTCTAACACCTTAAATTTTCGAAAAATTTCGCTAGCACCTCCTTTGTACGGCTCAATTGGTACAACTCCAACTCGCCTTTCTAGGCCTTCTCCAATCCAAAAGAAAATAAAACAGCCAAGCGGCTTGCCAAATCGGCTCACAAATCTCCAAACCCATGTAAAAATAAACATGTACCTTTTTGTCGGGCATATCCTTATATCCCTTCCGTCTGCTATTTTGTCAGCATATACAAATGCATTCCCAACAAAATTCCAATTTTATTCTCAAAACCAAATCCTGCCCAGGCCAAACCAATTCTCAACTCAATTTCCATCCACCATCAATTTCAACTCTTAGCTTACCAGTCCATTACCATTTCAGATTCCCGTCTCACAATTCAAAATCTGATTCGACTTGATATATTATATCCCGATTCAATTTCCAGTTAATTGGTTTCAATTCAATTCATATTTGCTTTCACAAATTCCTTTAATTTGTTTTAATTCATGCTATCTCTCCTGGGAGTTTTAAACAGTTCAGCACCTTCAAAAATCAAATATTTCTTTTCAGGATTCAAAACAACCTGTTTTTCTCAAAGCAATTCAAAACAAGATCTTTGGCAGCAATCCGTCACTTAGAACTCGGAAATGCACACTGATGATGTGGCCAGCATCATCAGAGTTACTTCCCAGCTATCAAAGTGAGTTCAATACTATATAAATTTTCAAAATCATATTTAAACACTTCCTTTTGAAATTATTTCAAAATATCCACCTCAATGTTTGCAAAACAATTTAAAATCTCCCAGGATTTTAAGATTCTCATATATTCAATCCAAATTCATTTGCAAACTCATTTCCCACTTTTGGGAATTTTAATTCTAATTCTGATTTAGATTTCAGATTTAATAAATCTGCTTTTATATCATACGAATTCTAATTGGTTATTTATATAACCATTTCAATTATCATTAACCAACACATCCAATATATTATAATACTTCAAATATTAATCATTCTTTTATATCAAAATATCATTTGGGTAAAATTATTTCATTTACCCTCTTTCAAACATATCGTGACGACCCATTGTATTCGAGTGTTTATAAACCCCTATCGATACAGTGGATCAAACTGATCGATCAAAACTCATAAACAACTCAACCAATAAATCTCCACAATATAAAACAATTTTTATAAAATCTACAAGTACGTTCACTCATATACATACACGCATACTCAATCTAGGGCATTGCTAACCCCATCTCTACTGAGTCACGCCACAGAGCCAAGGTAATCACTTAACCTTCAGCTCTGATACCACTGTAACGAACTGGGATTTTCGACTCCGAAAATCAACATCAAACTACCATGTTGACCATTCAGACATCGAACATTCCAGATCATTAATAGAAAGAAGTTAGAGGGTGAGATAAGAAAGAAGGAAATATTAGAATAGAAGAAGAAGAAGAAACAACACAACACAGAGTCTCACATCGCAGCGGAACAAAATATAATACAGAAATAAATCATTATTGAGAGCTTTGAAAATACTTACAGTATCAGAGTACATCATACCATGGGACAGTTATAATAGCCTGTTCCCATATACAACACACAGCGGAATAGTAGTAATATCATACGTCTGGACTCTTCCAGCTCGTCTCTTCATAGCAGTCGCTAACCTGAACCTGTACACTCCGGGCTAACCCGAGCATTTACAAAACACCGGGTCAGTCTGGTGAACCAGAGTGAGATAAACTCGCACAGTAATAAGGATAAATCATCCAAATCATGATTTTAAAGTTCAAAAATCTTTTCAAGGAAAAGGATAATCGTAAGACCAAATCCACACATAAACACGGACGGTTTTTACCTTACGATAACCCAAAACATTTTTGAAACCAATATCTTGTCTGATATTATAATAATGTCTAAATACAAGTAAATAGAATCTAGTGGAACGCTTGCATCTCACGCTCCACATATATAGTATACAATTAAAACCCGCAGGCGCTTATTGGAGATTGGATTCCGACCTTGACAAGGTATGGGACCACCTGCCGATCGTGTATCTCTAGAGACGAATACACTGGGTTCAACAAGAACTTCTTGCAACCCGGCCCTCACATGACCGACCACTCATTTTGCTTGAGTGTATCGAATGTATATCACCGACGGTTGGGATCAGCAACCGCCTCCCGAAAAGGGACAGCATCGAAACATAGATTTAAGAAACAAATAGGATTTTCTCTAGATAGGTGATTCTACACCCTAATGGGAGCGACCCACATAGCCATGCTGCCTGCCCGATTTTTTGTCATTTCCCGATTGATGAGGCTTGAGGCCAGAATTTTATCTTTCAACATCTGGTCGCCATTCTCTTTGAATGCCACATCGTTAGATCCGTCAGATATCACTAATTGATATCCACAAAAGTACTATAGCTGGAAGCTAAGAGAACGGCAATTTCCCCGCCAACAACCATAGCACGTTTGAAGAAATCAACGTACGTGATCCTTTGGAAATACTCTGTCAGACACTCGTCCATATAGGTCATCCAGGAACAGGATGAACCGAAGGCACTCTCCTACTGCATCCAATATAGGAATCACCCCATGGATCAGTAGCGAGAAGTCCTTGCAATCCATAGATTTCAACCACGACAGAATCACAGCTTTCCTCTGCTTGCCAGGCAGAGAATATTAGTGGTTCTTCCGTTTATGAAGATCCACGGTCTTCAATGCTCCATCTTGATCATATTCCGAGATCTTCACGTATTTGTTGGACGAAATGGGTTTCGAATATAAATTCGATCCCGGTCTTTCCATACCAACAATCGTATTGGACAGATTTGATAGTCGGTGTTTTAACTATCAAAATATGCAGTGTTTCAATCATGACACTCCAATGAGTTCACTGGTTCAGTATTCAGCATCACTTGGCCTTTAAACAACTGGTTTACTTTTGTTAAATTAAACTTCTAACTCTTTTAATATTGAAAATACGATATTTGAATAACTCTAATTCGATTTAACTCTACTCGATTAACTCTAATTGATTAACTCTAACTAATTTATTCTAACTGTTTTACTCGACTTATTTAACTCTATCGATTAACTAATACTCGACTTAAATCCATTCGCTTGACTCTAGATCACAGCGATCACAATGGTTACGCCTGATTCCCTCAGGAAACATCCGACCGCCGTAGGCTATCTGCAGCCCTGCGAATTACGCTAGCAGTCGTACGAAATGGCAACTCATCCTTTATTATTTAAATCGGGGAATCCATTAGTTTTAAATAAGGAAATTTATAGCACATATGTATAACGCTGTTTAGATTTTATAGCACGTATGTTATAACCATAGCGTTATAATTATTATTTAGATTTACAAAACGACAGCGCTATAATCGCTGTTAGATTTACAAACCATTTACCATAGCAACAGCGCTAAAATCGCTATTAGATTCATAAAACATATATTTCATAACAATAGCGCTAAAATCGCTGTTTAGATTTTCAAAACATATTTACTAACGTCTCTTACGATTACCAACTAATATTATCTTCAGATAATCCCGATGTTGTTCAAGTTGGGGTATTTTAATTACCTCTCAGACCTTGATCAAACAACGGTCTTATCCTCAGATAAATATCAGTTATAATCAATACCAAAATTCCATTTATAACTCTAGTTTATAATAAACCTTTTTATCTTCATTTTCTTTGACTTAATTTAATAATTAAGCAACAATTTTAAATTCAAAGTTATCACCTTGCTTGAAATTCTCTTATAACTTCGTTATAAAAAGTTCGGGTTTAAATATAAAATCCGTTCATAACTTCTTTCACCATTCAACTGATTTCATTTCACTTTGATCACTTTTAAAAATATTTTATTAAATAATTCCTCTAATTGTTTCCTTAAAACAATTATCAAATTTAAACCCCTCGGTTCAATTTTTTTTTCTTATCCTTTCAAATCTGACTCACAACAGAATTTACTTTAAAAATAAAGTATTAACCAATTGAAGTTCTAAATAAACGAAATATTTATTTATTCCTCTTTAATAACTTTTATTCAAAATAATATATTCAAAATCTAACTCCAGTTATAAAATAAATTTTATAACTTCATCTCTATCGATTCGCCTGACGGTGAATCGATATTTATAAAGCGGTTGATTTTATAGGCCATACGCCGCCAAATACCCAACCAATATCACCCATTGGTTTAAACCAAACAGATGTTGAACATTCAATAATCAACCATCAAATCAATCACCCCAAACAGGACAGTTCATATATGATAATATGAAAACAAACAATATTTTTGAGGAATCCGGTTGGATCCCTCCAACCTGTTCTTCCCTGTACTCGAATGGTTATCTCAAATCAGGCCGTTCAGTTTTGTTTAACTGATAACACTAAATAGCAACCATTCAACATCAACCGCAAACAGTTCAACACGTTTATAAATAAACGTGACCAATAAGGTGAGTTACCTTTATTGGAACCAACCGTTAAAATAACGATTTGGAATTTTACTGAAATTAAACACAGTTTAATTTCATCAGTTAAATCAACAAACAACTGTATAACTAGCAAATAGGCAACCATCAGCAAGTAAAGCACAAAAATAAAAACCCAATTTATATAAAATATAAATGGGAAAAAACTGAGTGAGTTTAACTCACATTGAGTTCCATTCGTTAATTAAACGATCGGTTTCAGTAGATCCCAGACGCGTCCAAATTAACTCCATCCTGAAGCGCTTGTCCGATATTTTTCCAATGTCTCTGATTCGGTCGTATTATGTTAATGTACGGGAGAGTAATAAATAAAAATTCGGTAACACTTAATTAAGTATTATTTAATTCTACCGAGTTAGTCTATACCTAAATTTTGAACGCATATTTTTATACAAAACCCTTTCAGTTGTATTTTATATTTCAAACAAAATACGTATAAGATCACTTACAATTCCAACGTTGAGTTATCAATCGGATCCACAATTCCTTTCTAACTTATTTGAAACAGGTAGCCTGTTATCTTAATGTATTGTTGAAATCCGAAAATCAATTGGAATTTTTTTACTTGATAAAACAAAAATCAACTGTATTACATGTAATCGTTAATCATTAAATAGGCTAGTAGGACAGTAAAGTATCTCATTGTGAAAATATATGGGCCACGTGGAAACTAGTTTAGGCGGATTTAAATGGCACTAGGCAATGGTAAACGATTGGGCAATATAAAGATGGTTAGGGACACGTTAACATATATTACCCAGGCATCATTAGTTTATATTGATTTACTGTTCACCTTCACTTAAAATCAACTGGCACCGATGGATGTAACTGCTGTATAACTCCGAACCCACTTTGAAAATCCCTTCAGCATCCTTCAGTCTACAACGGCAGATCCCCCACATATAAAACTCCTCCTCTAAAAACAGCTGCACCACATTCTTATGTATCTCTTTACATCGCTACTTCCATTCACTACCGGTTTTCACCCACCGTGCCTCCACAAATCAACCGAACTGCCTCTCCTTGACACCGGAGATGCGCCGGAGTACAAGCTCACATCTGCCACCAGTTTCGCCTCAAACGAGGTCCTCTACCACCAGAAAACTCACGAACGGAAGCCAGTGTCTGAGTTTAAGACCCTTGGCGTTTTGTTTCGAAATAGAGAACTTTGGTTTTAGTTTCTCATGGGAAAAACAATTTGAGGTAGCATGTGTATTTATAGATAGATGAAGATGGATAGAAACGATGTCATTGTCCATGCGTACAGGTAGGGTGCTTTTTTTTCTAACCATAGGACAGCGGGTTTAATAAATTGGCATGCAGTTGTTTTATCATTTTGAAAGATGGAAAAGAAAAGGACAAGCAGATCAAAAAGCAGTGTATTTGTGTACCTAAAAATATACGGTGAGGGAAACTTCTTGTTTGCTGAGAGGACAACACGCAGCTGTGAGGACACGCTCAGAAAATATATGAGGTAAGCTAGTGTTTTTCTTAAGTTTTAGGATAGGTGCAATATTGGTCTGGGTAGTAGGATAGTCTGCCGTTGTGTCCATCTCCTACAGTAGCCGGGTGATTTAGCTTGAGATGAAATATGCATGAGTGAGTGGAAAGTAGGAATACATAGTAGCTATGTATGCCCTTAGTTCAGCTGTGCATGATTTGAAATATATATACGGCGGTGAAGATTTGCATTGTTTTGTCTCAAGGCTTGCATCGTCTTATCTTGTCCATTTTAAATAGAAAGAATAGGTTTACATTGTTTTAGCTGAAGGAGAATAGGGTACGGCGTGCATGGATTTTCACTGTGTTGATAAAACAATTGCAGGCAGAAGGACGCATGTGCGCATTTAATTTGATGGAGCTTGACAAGAAAGAAAGGACCGTGCTATCTAGGGATTTAGATTGTTTGGTATTTATATGGACAAAATAAATAATATAATATTATTATTCAAACTTTCATCGTGAGGTAACACGTAAAACTGACCACAATCGACTTCTGTCTACTGATAAAAAAACTAATCTTGGTGTAAAAACTTATTCTGGGCCCAACAAGACAAGTTTTGACGAATTCCGACATCGTTCGAAAAAAATTCCTTTACAAAACCAGAAATAAACACGCATTTAATTTTTCCACGATCACCAGATAACTCCAATCAACTTGAAACATTGAAATCCTACAATAATTTGTTGATATGAACCCAATGGCACTAGTTTCGTCGCATTCTGAGACTGTTTTCCCTGGTAGGCTATTTTTACCGCGTACCGCAATACCCTTTTTAACACCATATTATCCGGTCTCTAAAAATAGCAAACTATATACCTATCCTGACTCTAATCGACGATACAAACTCAACGGAACTAGTTTCGTGGTCTAATTTGATCGTCTGCTCAAGTTACACTCAAATATCCTTTTATTTATTTAAATACGCGCTACATAAATTTGAACGGGCGTTTTCAGCTACCGTGGTCACATACGACATCGGTTTTTCACGCCACTCACCACCGTACAATAATTTAACGATACAGTTCTAATGAAACTGATTTCGTCGAAAACAGAGTCCGTTTGCAAAATGGTCATTTTAGAGGTCGATAGCGAATTCCACAGCGTTTTTCTCCAAATTTGATTTAGCCATAACTCGCAATATATAACACGGAATCTAGATTTTTCTCTTTCATATGAAAGCTATCGTCAACACGCTCCCAGCGTTTCTCGTTTCACAGAAATCCGATTTATATCGGCCTTTGTATTCTCAGTTGAAGTTCAAACTCGAATTTACGAACTGCAGCACTATTTTCAAGCTCTATTTATATTATATATATATATATATATATATATAGTTCACTTCGTTTAAACAACGTTTTAAATATTTAATTCCATCTATATTCCAATTCAAATGTTTAAACTAAATAAATTAAATAAAATGTTCGACTGCCAAAAGTGCGGGTCGTTACAACTTCACTCTCGGATATATATATATATATATATATATATATATATATATATATATATATAAATATATATATATATATATATGCACATTGATACATTCACTGATACTGTCCTTGTCTTCTGTATGCCTCACTGTCAGTCCAGTCCTCTGCTTACCTGTCATAATAAAACACACAGTAAACTGAAATAAAAATATTTTCAAATTCTAGAAGATATATTTTTTATTATAAAATTTTATTTGCCTAAGAATTTTGATATGTTTCACATTATTTTTCATGACATGTTTGATTTATATCTATGGACATCCATCTGTGTCTCGACAGCTTGTGATATTCAAACGATACACTGTAAATACCATAAGGTAGACATTGTCTGTAGTACTCATATATATATATATATATATATATATATATATATTCTTTGGACGTGCACTATACATGTATTCACATACATTGTATGTATATACATATATATATCTGTACAGGGACAAATATATCAAGTTGTGTTCAGGTGAAGCCCGACACACATGCATGGTGCATGGGTCAGGTGTCCACAAACAAGTCAAGGGTCCTTCAACAAGGCAATAAAGATATAAATCAACATGGACATGGTGATGTGTATCTAGCATTTCAGATATGATCCAGTTTACGAGTTCAAAATGAAATATAGGATCGACATCACAATGATTGAACCAATTCAAGGCAACAGGGTGCAACATGTAACACATGTATGTGGACCAAATGTGCATGTGACAACATATTCAAGGACAAAAAATGATATCTACACATATAGTCATGTACAAGGCAAGCAATTCAAGTGCGCACGTGTTCAATGGTCAAAACAAGGCAAAGCAAGTCAACAAAGTTCAAGAACCATCAAGGGCAAGTACAAGCTTCTAATAAGCACAACATCAGGTTCAAAACAACAAGGTTCAGATTCATATATACATGTTCAGTGCTAATGCATGTTTAGATTCAAGTGGACATGATACACGTGCAACAAGGTACAGGAGCATACATTAAAGTCAAATACCAGCATGTACAAGTCAGGTTGCAAAGATCAACGACACATGTAGTTGGTCAAGTCAGTGGCAGTGGACAACGGTGCATCAAACACAAGCTAAGTACAAGTAACAAGCAAAATGATAGTTTAACATAGGTGTAAAGTGAATTGAATCAAAGTTCACATACACAAGCTTAAGGTCATGATTCAGTTTCAGCACAATCAACATAGAATTCATATATGGTGCAGCCCGTTCAAGTGGGATAGTTTTCAATGATCAGCAAATGTCAAAACCATCCCAAGAAACAACTAAGCAAGACAATATTCAAGTTCAAAAGTACTTATGCATGGTTGAGCCCTAGTGGCAAGCAATACAGATTTGGTGTGTTTTATTTGAAGAATTGAATTGCAAAATCCTACTCAAAGGCCTTTTTTAAATACAACAAAGGAAAAGGTCACGTTTTCACAGCAACAAATTATAGAATTTATTTGGCAAATTTATTTGGCAAGTTTGGAAATTCACGTGCTCAAAGATTTGTCTTCAGAAAGTAAAAGAATTTTTCAGCATGAAAGGAATCAGGCAATAAATGTTTTGGCTCATGAAATAAGCAATGCAAAGCTCGGTAAATATACTCAACATTATTTGGCATGAAAGAACAATTGTTTTGGAAAAAAAAATTCTTGCCAAAGAAATCAGACGAAATTATAGATGGCAAATATTTTTTGACAAGTGTTTAAAAGGTACTGGAAAATCACCAAAAAACAAATGCAAGGCAACAAATCAAGTGGCAAGTATATTCACAGATGATACCACAAGAATGCAAAAATTCACGCAAGGGATATTTCAAGGGGCCACAGAATTTCTTTTCCAGGTTTATCAAGCATGGCAACAATCCCGCAAGGACATGGAGAACAAATTTATTTGTTTTTCCAGAATTGCTCAAGTCAATCAAAGTTGAGGTAATTAAAACCAAAGAGGAAACATGCAAGCAATCAAACAAGCCATTTCATGAAATCAAAGTTATTATAGGATTACATTATCCTATTTAAACACACAATACATCACATGCATCATTATCGAAAACATAAGCCACAAATTCAGAGAGCAACAAGAAAATCAAAATCATAATAACTCACAAGTTTTGGTCGTAAAACATAGGCCAGATCAGAGTGACCAAGAGCAACAAGAATCAATAGCCATCAGAGAAGATTATCCAGTTTTTATGGGTCATGATATGAATCGAAGAAAAACCCTTACTTGATCGCGGCCGCCATTTTAATTTCCTAAAGAGTAAAAAGCAATTGGGTCTAACAAATAAAGAAGCAAAGAGGGACGACCTTGTTTTAATTAATTTGTAAAAGGGTGGGGTTTTTTTTTGTTTACTTTTTTTTTTTACTTTTTTTTGAAAATTGACCATTGTTTTCTAGTTTTTCTGTAAAAACTAGTTTTACTAGTTATAGGATTTTAACTAAGGTTTACTAGCTACAGGATTATGGTTAGTGGAAAATCTGGTTTCAAGGACTAAAATCAGTGCAGGGTTTTGAGCATAGAATTAGATCAACAGCAGGGTTTGCAAGTGTACAAGACTGTACAGGCAGTTAGCGAGGGAGTCGCGAGTTCATAAGTTTTTGTATGCGGGAGTTTGGTTTTAATTCTAGTAAATACCTTGGGGAATGTAGCAGTAAGCAAGGTTTGCCGAAGCTGGGAAAAATCTTTGTGTCATTTACTTTCTTCACTTATTTACTCCTCTGTTATCTGTGTTGTAATTATTATTCTGTGTTGTGATTTATATTAATATCTCGAGTTAATCAGTTAAACCCTATTCACCCTCCCTCTAGAGTTAATCTAGATCCAACAAGTGGTATCAGAGTAGGTATTTCATTAACTCTAGAGATTGTGTTGCCTAGTTGCCAGTATAGCGAGAGCCAGGTTAGTGATATTCCAATTATTTTCAATGGAATAGATTTTTTATTCTGGAAATCAAAAATCGAATTCTATTTAAAATCAGTTAATTTGAATATTGGAATATTATTGAAAATTTGGGAGATATGTTAGATAAGAGGAATAAGGTTTTCAATGCTCATGCTATGCATATTATTTATTCCTATCTTGGTAATGATTAATTAAAATTTATCTCTCATTGTTTAATTGTATACGATATATGGAGAACTCTTGACTCGTTGTATGGAAAAGACGACAACAGCTCAAAGTTCTATAATGTCAATTGAGATTCAAATCTATGCTTGAAAAGAGAAAAATATGAAAATTAAAATGGATTAGACGATGGAGACTCAACATACGACGAGACAGAAAATTACTCATACGAAGATTTAGTTTATATGTAACTAAGTCTTTTGATAAACTCCAATGGAAAAACAATTCTCTGAAATCTAAAAATCATGAGTTGACCAACAAAATTAACTGTTTGGAATCAAAACTTTCAAATGTTATGAAATTTGAAAATTCTGATTGTGAAAATTGTTTGAAATTAAAAACTGATCTCGTTCATCTCAATAAAAACATTCAAAGTTTTGAAGAGGAAATTCTGATTTTAAAAGATAACGAGATTAAGCTAAAAAGTACAAAAAAAATTTATAAAAGGAATTTGAAAATTTGAAAATTTTAAACTACCAAAAATTCTGATTATGAATTTGCTAAAAACAAAATTTATTGAAAACAGATCTGATTTTGAAAGAGCTTGAAAACGAGATTGAAAATTTTAAAATCTTTGAAAAACTTGAATCTGAAAAGCAAAATCATTTTGAATTTGAAAATTTCGAATCCCAAGCCAGAATTAAATTACTTGAAGATGAAAATTTGTTTTTGAAACAACATGATGCTGAAAGAAAGATCACTAATAATAATTGTTCAGATATAATAAAAGAAAACAGTGATCTTAAATCCAAGATTCACGAATAAAAATAACTTAGGAAAAATTCTTTAATGGGGAAAAATAATTGAATATGTTGTTAAAAAACTAAGTTTCTGTTGGAAATAAGCATGGTCTTGGATTTGGGAAAATAAATGTTTTTGAAAATCAAAATTCAAATGATTTTAAAAATTCTTTAAAAAGCTTTGGGAAAGGTCGACTTGAATATTTAAACTCTGAAAATCTCAAAGATTTTTAAATCATAATCGAGTTGATAATTTATTGTGTGACAATCCAGTTTGGACCTCAAAAGGAAATAAAACGAGCATGGTAAAATTCAAATAGATTTGGGTTCCTAAGGGTACAAAGGTAAATTCTGATGGATTGTTATACAAACAAGTTTGGGTACCAAAACATGTGAACAGAACTGTGAGTGGTGTTACAAATTTTGTTAGACCACTCGATCCTATATATTCTTATGTACCGAAGGATGGCTAATGAACAACTTTGCAAAACAGAAATTGTAATCAAGCTATTCCATATCATTGATACATTCAGAGTTCCTTGGCCAAGATTTTTTAAGTTAGATTTATTTGCTCACGTCAAATTCTGGTATGATCTCTAAACTCATCTATGTTAATATTCTATTTTTTGTTTTTGTTTATTTCTCCTTCTACCCCTTCTATTTATTTTCCTTTTGATTATTTTGATTCGATTTGTCACTGCTATATTCTTTTCTTCCTAAGCTTTCTTAACTTCAAATTGTAGAGTTCATGATTTTCTAGAAATTCACTTCATTTGAATAAAACTCTCATGTTTTAATCATTTCCAGATCTTGAATTTAAACTTGTAAATCTCTGCAATTGTTTTGAAGTTTTTTTTTTTTTTTTTGAATTACTAACAGTGCTAGAGCATTCTTGTTATATCTTGAACACTGTTATTTTGAATTCTAAATTTTTGAAGATCTGAAAAACAATTGAAATTTCGCCCATCTCTGCTGTTTTGAATTTCTTCTAATTCATTTTGGAAAGGCTTGAAAATTTATACCCATTACAACATACTGCTATTTCTCAGTCATGATAATGTCATTGGTTTATTGGATTGGCCTTAATATTTCAGAATTAAAAAAACATTTGGCTTAATTCATTGTGATATATCTTGAAATTCATTTATATTCATGACCATCTTAATTGAACATTTGTTTGTTTGAAATCATCCGAAATTTTTGATATTTTGAATCCCACACACTTCTTAGATTTGAAATTATTAATCTTGTGTGATTGATTCAGTGTATCTTAAAATTTACATATATTCGAGTGATTTTAAATAAATTATTATTTAATTTTGGGTCATTAATTATCTCCCATGCTTGATGTAAATATTCTAAAAATTTCTCTTGCGCTTATCAGAAAATTTGTGAGAAATTCTTTGAAGATCTTCTATTGAAACTCATTGTTATTTCATAATCATTTGGTTTAAACATTTGTTTGTTTGAAATCATTTGAATTATAGATTTTTTGAATCTCATAACATTTTGGATTTGAAATTTATAATGTGGTGTGATTGATCCATTGAATCTTGAGATTTTCATATTCCTTCAAATGATTTAAAACAAACTATATTTTTAAACTTGGATCATGAATCATCTTATGTGACTATCAGAAATATCTGTGAAAAATTCTCTTGACAAGTCTGCTTCAAAATTGTTTGTTGTGCAGCTTTGATAAAAGGGTTGCTTTAAAAATGGTTTGATGACTGTTTTTATGGTAAAAATAATTGTTGTTATGAGAAAATGGTCTGACTTGGATTATAATTTGCCTTCTTGAACTTCTTGTAAAGTTTCTGAAAACTCTCTTGTAAGACTTCTTATGAACTTTTCTTGCTGCTCTATTAATTAGAACTGAATTGTTAAATTTTTTGCTTGAGCTTGGCGATTGGATACTATTGTCTGAGATATCGTTTTTTGCCACTAGGGTGGTATTTAAATCCCCATTAGCAGAGACAACAAGCAGTATCAGTTTGGAAGTGCTAAATTTCTTTATTGATCTGTTTCTCATCTTGTATATATTTTACGAATCCTTCTTGTCTTGTATAAATCTTTCTGAATTCCCTCTTGTAATTGATTTTTCAATTTTAAAAATCATTTATTGGTTATCTATTTAGAAATTGAAATCAATAACCAAATTAAACTGTATTTAGAATTCATCAAAATTATTATCGGATTTTGAAATTGTGATGAGTTGTGACTACAGTATATTTCACAACCAAAGGAGATTTTATTTAAATTTTCACGATGATTAAACAGTTGTTACAATATCTTTGAATTGACGGTTATTCCACGAACATCTTCTTTATCTACCATTATTCTGCCATCTATCATGATTTTATATTAATGTGGAGAGTTTAATATATTTGAAATCATCTTGTATAAATAGTGGAAATATTTATGATGGAATTGTGATTATATTATTTTTCAGAATTAGTGATATTGAAAATTTTCAAGAATCCCAGTTTAGTTGAGCATATTTCATAATGTGATTAATTTAGAAATTAATTTCACAAACCATTTCTGTACCAACCACATTTCTATTATCCATATTGGTTTTATATAATGAGGAGTTTTTATTTTGAACCAGAAAAATAAAAATATAATATTCATAAGTGCTTCTCTAAGCTAATTTAAAAATCCAAGCTCTGGTTATGCATGGTTAACAGGTTACTTATATTTAGGCTGCAACTGACTCCATTTAAAAATCCAAGATCTAGTTATGCGTGGTCAGTATGCTCTTAAATCAAAAGAAAAAGAAAATAATTTGAATAAAAAAATTATATGAAATTCTCCTTTGTGTGTAGAAACCAGCCTATCAATCCATTTTCTAATCTGTTGAATGTGTTAATATTTTATGATATATTATGATCTATTGATTGATAGTTACTAGAGTTTGAGATTATTTAATTGCGTCACTTAAAATGAATTTATAATTGTAGTCCAAATATATCACTGTTTCGTGCTTTATTTTTAAAAATCTTATTTGAAAATAATTGGAATCATATTTTTTTACAACTCTCTCCGTTTTCATAAATTTCATCGTAAATCCATCATTCTAAAATGTGAAATTTGCCACTAGTTCTTAAAATATTATAATTTTGTTTGACTGATTGAGATTTATGATGAGCGTTCTTCCTCTTAAGATGATATTACATTTATTTGTCATTTTTCGTCACTATTTTAATTTTTGTATCCTTTTGATGATAACAAAAGGGGGAGAATGAGTTAAGATTTTGATCTATGAGTGGATATTCTTTGAATATTTCAATATTGAAAGTTCAATTATTTTTTATCACTCATGCACATATCTAGGGGGAGTTTTGTTGTAGGGGGAGCGTTCAAATATGGGACTTCAATAATTCATTGTCAAACACATATATTATAATATTATGTTCAAAATCTTATTTTATGTTTGTCATCATCAAAAGGGAGATTGTTGTATCTAACAATTCTATGATTTTTTTTATGATAACAAACGTTTATATATATATATATATATATTATTACAAATGTGTTTGTAATTGTACTGTTATACTACATCATAGACAAACTATAATATTTATATTCAAGTAGAAAACAACTACACAGGAATTTACATATTTAAAAAGTATTTTATTTAAATATAATATTTTATTTCAACATCTCAATAGTACAAATTTATAACTCCACTTTGTACATTTCACTGAAATACAATACAATACGTTTCATATTCAATTATGTATACAAAATACCTCACTACAACACTCTGTCTCACTCTCGGTTATATATACATTGATACATTCACTGGTATTGTCCTTGTCACCTGTATGCCTCAATGTCAGTCCAGTCCTTTGCTTACCTGTCACAATAAAACACATAGTAAACTAGAACAAAAATATTTTTAAATTTTAGCAGATATATATTTTATTTTAAAAATTTATTTGCCTTAGAATTTTGGTGTATTTCTCTTTATTTTTCATGATTTGTCTGATTTATATCTATGGACATCGATCTGTGTCTAGACAGCTTGTGATATTCACAGTGATACACTGCAAATACCACAAGGTAGACATCGTCTGTAGTACTCTCTCTCTCTCACGCACACACACATATATATTTATATTCTTTAGACGTGCACAATACATGTATACACATACATTGTACGTATATACACATATTTCTGTGCAGGGACAAATATATCAAGTTGTGTTCAGGTGAAGCCCGATACACATGCATGGTGCACGGGTCAGGTGTCCATGAACAAGTCAAGGGTCCTTGAACAAGGCAGCATGAACATGGTTATGTGTATCTAGCATTTCATATATGATCCAGTTTACGAGTTCAAAGTGGAATATAGGATCAGCATCATAATGATTTAACCAGATGCAAGGCAACAAGTGCAGCATGTAACACATGTATATGGAACAAATGTGTGTGTAACAACATATTCAAGGACTCAAAATGATATTCGCACATATAGTCATGTACAAGGCAAAAGATTCAAGTGTGCACGTGTTCAATGGTCAAAACAAAACAAAGCAAGTCAACAAAGTTCAAGAGCCAACAAGGGCAAGTACAAGCTTCAAATAAGCGCAACATCAGGTCCAAAACAACAAGGTTCAGATTCATATATACAGGTTCAGTGCTAATGCATGTTTAGATTCAAGTGGACATGATACACATGCAACATGATACAAGAGCATACACCAAAGTCAAATACCAACATGTACAAGTCAGGTCGTAAAGATCAATGGCACATGTAGTTGGTCAAGTCAGAGGCAGTGGACAATGGTGCATCAAACACAAGCTAAGTACAAGTAACAAGAAAAATGACAGTTCAACACAGGTGTAAAGTGAACTGAATAAAAGTTCACATATACAAGCTTAAGGTCATGATTCAGTTTCAGCTCAATCAACACTGAATTCGTATATGGTGTTGTCCGTTCAAGTGGGATAGCTTTCAATGATCAACAAATGTCAAAAGGATCCCAAGAAACAGTTAAGCAAGAAAGTATTCAAGTTTAAAAGTGCATACGCATGGTTGAGCCCTAGTGGCAAGCAATACAGATCTGGAATGTTTCATTTCAAGTAAGTTTTTGAATTACAAAATCATTCTCAAAGGACGTTTTTTTAAACACAACAAACGAAAAGGTCACGTTTTCATAGCAACAAATCATAGAATTTATTTGGAAAGTTTTTTATCAAGTTTGAAAATTCACGTGCTCAAAGATTTGTGTCTAGAAAGTGAAAGAATTTTCTCAACATGAAAGAAATCAGGCAAGAAATGTTTTGTCTCATGAAATAAGCAATGCAAAGCTCGGCAAATATACTCAACATTTTTTGGCAAGAAATAGCAACTTTTTTGGTAAACATTTTCTGACCAAAGAAATCAAACAAAATTATATATGGCAAATCTGTTTTGGCAAGTGTTTAAAAGGTACTTCAAAATCAACAAAGAACAAATGCAAGGCAACAAATCAAGTGGCAAATATATTCAAAGATGATGTCACAGGAATGCAGAAATTCACGCAATGGATATTTCAAAGGGCCACAGAATTTCTTTTCTAGATTTATCAAGCATCGCAACAATCACGCAAGGACATGGAGAACAAATTTATTTGTTTTTCCTGAATTGCTCAAGTCAATCAAAGTCGAGGTAAATAAAACCAAAAGGGGAAACACGCAAGCAATCAAACAAGCCATTTCATGAAATTAGAGCAATTATAGGATTATATAGTCCTGTTTAAACACACAATACATCACATGCATCCTTATTGATAACACAAGCCACAAATTCAGAGAGAAACAAGAAAACCAAAATCATAATAACTCATGAGTTTTGATCGCAGAGCATAGGCCAGATCGGAGTGACCAAGAGCAACAAGAGTCAACAGCTTCAGAGAAGATTATCCAGTTTTTGTGGGTCACGATCTGAATCGAAGTAAAACCCTAATTTGTTCACGGCCACCATTTTAATTTTCTAGAGAGTAAAAAGCAATCGGGTCTAACAAATGAAGATGCAAAGAGGGTCGACCTTGTTTTAATTTATTTTTAAAAGGGAGGGTTTTTATTTTTTTTATTTTACTTTGTTTTGTTTTACTTTGTTTTGAAATCGACCATTTGATTTCTATTTTTTCTGTACAAACTAGGTTTACTAGTTATTGGATTTTAACTAGGGTTTACTAGCTATGGGTTTATAGCTAGAGGAAAATCTGGTTTTGGGGATAGAAGTCAATGCACGGTTTTGAGCATAGAATTAGATCAACAGCAGGATTTGTGAGTGTACAAGACTATATAGGCACTTAGCGATGGAGTCGCGAGTTTATAAGTTTTTGTATGTGGGAGTTTGGTTTTAATTCTAGTAAAAACCGTGGGGAATGCAGCAGTAGGCAGGGTTTGCCGAAGCTAGGAAAAATCTTTGTGTCATTTACTTTATGCACTTATTTACGCCTACGTTATCTGTGCTGTAATTTTTATTTTGTGTTGTGATTTTTATTAATATCTCGAATTAATCCAATAAATCCTATTCACCCCCTCTAGGGTTAATCTGGATCCAACACTAACCAATAAATTTTTATTGCAAATTTTTACTTATTGGTAATAAATGTTGCATTTTGATTTGTGTTGGCAATCATTATAGTGAAATATTTTGTTTTCTATGTCCATGCATAATTACATTCCACAAAATTCAAACTAGCTAAATATTAAATCTAAATACCTAAATTTTTCATTCCTATTTTAAATTAGCATGGTAAGATAATTTACTTATTCGGCCTTTTTTCCTACTCTTTTCTCTTTGTTTAACATTACCAATTTATTAATATTTTCTAAATTTTGTCTTTTAAGATGTACAAGATTCGTATATATGTTGTGAAATTAAAAAGCTTTTAATTTGAAATTGTCTTTTTTTCGACTAAGTTTCAAAGTTTGCACTTATTAAAATCGAATTTCTAAGAGAATTCAATTTTTCTTTCTTTTTAACCCTCAAATTTTGCTTTTAAAATATGCTTTCTTTTATCAATTATGACAATGAAACGTATATGCCTTTGTACAAATTTATACTTCTAAACTATATTAAAAATTATTTGTTTGAAATAATTAGCCAAGATATATAGACTACTTAACTATTCCTTTTCCATTATAGGTAAAAAGAAACTAACATCTAGAGAAGAATACTTTGAGCTTCTAATTTGAATTTCCTTAGAATTACAAGTTGAGTGCATAATGCTTAAAGATAATGAAAAATCGTTATCGTCGGTTGCATTTTATGGAGAAACACATAATAGTATAAGGGCCAACACAAAGGTAGATATTGCATCGATCTTTGATTGAGGTAATTCCACAATTGTTATTTCCCTTATATTTGTTGCTTCTCTATGCATTGTAATATGTTATATATTTGTTATGACATGAGTTGTTACATCTTTTCATTTCTTCCCATCTTCTATTTACACCGCACAACATGTTTTCTTCAATTTGTTTTTTTAGCAAAACTAAGCTCGTTTTTATAGTGGCCGCAACCACTTTCATTATAATGAATACATGAAGAACAAGAGTCAGACAATTAGTCTAACTACTACAGGCCTGGATTGAAGTGCCAAGACACTAATAAAAATATAGGAGTGAAGCAAATCACTTCAGCAACTAAAAGACACTTAGCTAATCCCCAACAAAGGAGGGAGAACTGGAGCTATCACTAAATCCTAGCACATTAACATATTCCGAAAAGTGTACGACACGGTTAGGAACAAAAAACGGATTAGGACTAGGAAATTCGTAATCCCGATCCCATGTAGTATAATAGAACAGAGACCTATTCATCTCATCTAACTCACCCTACTCAATGAGCTCAAACCCTTCACCAACAACAACATATGCTAGTCTTATAAAATCGTCATCAATATTAGAAACATATTTATAGTATAAATTTTCGGTGGGATCATATCTCATTCCAGAACTCTCATGAACCCTTTACCGAATACCAAGAAATACTGTTATATCTTGAATCCTCAATAGAAGAAACATCATCATCTGCTAAAATATCACTATCACAAGGTATAGAAGCCTCCAGAGCAATGTCCTGCATAACAGAAAGGGGATCGACAACTTTTTGGACCTACTTAGCAACAGTTGGAAGAGAAAGAGGAACATGCTTAGATGGAGGAAAAAGAGTTGTGGCTGAGGTGGTGGGCTTCGAAGTACATAAATAGTGTAAATGACCAAAGGAGTGACACAAGGTGCATATATCCAGTGTCCATCCATAGCGAACTCTCACTTCAGCCACATAGTCATTAGCTATTATAAATTTGATTGTCTCTAGAAGCTGTTTATCAGGTGTTGTTTCAATAAGGAATTTATCAGGTGTTAGCATCAAAACACCTAAGCCTTCTAATATAATTGGACAACTAATTTAGACCTATCAATGTTTGCAAGACTGAAGGGATATGTGATAAATAGGTTCATACCGGGATGGAGAGAACATGCTCTCTGGCACTGTCAACAATCGGACTCTGTAAAGTAATGATAAAAGGCTTTCCCTTCATAATAATAGGTTCTGAGAAGAGACTCTCATCCAGTAGAGAGAATTTCATGAAAAACATAGAATGATCCATTTGGACTTGAAGTCCACCATGCAACTGCCATGCTTTACAACATTGCGCTTTGACTACCGGATATAGAGGTGGAATCTCAAGAAAGAACCCAACTAGACAATCTAACTAAAAGTCAGCCCCTGCATGAATCACCTCTGAAGCAAGAGAACTAATTCCTTCATACACAGTATGCTCAAAGAACCGGGGTTCATAAGAAGCCATATTACTCGGAGATTTCTCAAAGAGCGAGGCCCATTTGCAAACGTTATTAACTGGTACACCAATAAGCTTAGATACGTCGACTGTCACACCAGCATTACCGTTGCCCAAACAAGCATTTTGTCGAGCAGTAACATCGTTACATTTGGCATGAGAGGTAGACACTGGAACACTACCAGCATTCACTGTTTTCACATTAACATCATCTCGTACCTTTTTACTTCCAAGTGACCGAGATTTACCAGCATTCACTGTTTTCACATCGTTGCATATCATTTACTAAATTTACATAAGATTTTAAAACAAATTCATCACTATTATTAGGCACACTACCCTGAACCAAAATAGCATGAACATTGTTAAATCCTGCCAAAGATACTTCATTTTCGACCCCAAACAAATTCTCATTCACTACCAATAAATCATCATCGCCTTTAACATTATTCTCCTCCAACGTAATATTATCACCTAGCGTTTTGAGCGGTTGAGAGATAATAAACTTGTCTGCAACAGGAGAAGGCTCACGAACAACAAACTCAAGCATTTCATCTGAGGTCAATGGCGCAAGCCTCTCCGAGGGAAAGGCATCAGCGTGTGGGCGATTGCATGGAGCAGATGCAAATGACTTTCCAGAACGAGTAGTTGATCCATACTCCAGATCGATAATAATGTATTTAGGTCGTTTCTTTCGGCCCATAAGAACAAACGAGAGCATACGACATAAATGGGAAAGAGAAAGAGAATGGCGTGATTAGGAGGAAAGTAGGGCAACGACAAGAGAAAAATTAAAAGTCTTAGATACGGCAGCGACTGCCGTTAATTTGGGTTAGATCTATATTTTTTAAAATGTGGTTTACTTAAATTTGTTGTTTCTATATATCTCCTTCATGTTCTAAATACTAACATTGTCCAGACAGACTGAAATTTTGTAGCTGAAAAAAATAGACTCTTTATGAATATTGTTTTCTTATGGAAGGATATAAAACGTCCAAACTTGAAACCATGTTTTATTTAGACATCTGGCTATGTTTTAGAATTATATGGGTTTTGCATTTGATTAAAGTGATCTATATTAAATATTCACATTTTAAACATGTTATGTGTATTCTGGATTGTGTACTGTTTGAAAAATCAAATGACTCCAATTAAACCTGCGTAATTTTGCAATACTATGTTATCAGTGTTCTATTAATTAATTCTTAATAACGTAACAGAAAATGACTTAGACATTTTATGTGTTAACATAATATTTATCGTTCTACAACCAATAATTAAGGAACTAAGTACTTATGTTAAACTAATTTCTTTGGGCACAGGGAAATATTTTCATACTTACTGTCATTAGAATGAGTAAATCTTATGGGAAAATGCAATTGTTGTTATCGTAAATTTGTAATTTGAATAAATTTGGTTGTTGTAACTTAATCCATTAATTTGTGGTAAATATATTTTTGTTAAAATTAAGAACATATTATATTTTTGATAAAACTATATTCTCGATATACAAAAGTTTCCACCTGTAAAAAATGCATTTTGGAATAATTTGAATGCTATGTATTTACTAATCAAAAATATTTTTACGTGGGTCCAGCGACTAATAAAGTCATGTGATATTTCTTATTACGACAATACAAATTATTATTTGTAGTCATTGTAATTTGAATACGAAATTAATTGTGATGCATATGTTTGATCTGCAGAACTGTTATGGAAAAATACAGTTATGTTTGTTTCTAATTATATGGGTACATGTAAATTTTTATATATACATTATTCCATATTATAAGTACTTTAATTCCTTTCACTTTTACAAATATAATATATATATTTTCATTATCTAACATTAACTTTATTCCCCTCACAAGAATGATATATTAATTTTTGGTGGCATATAGGAAGCTTTAGGAATTTGCTTTCTATGCTAAGTTAACAAGTAATTATTACACTAACATTGGATTCTCTGTTTTTTTTTTTTTTTTTTTGGGAGGGGGGGGGGGGGGGGGGTTGAATGATGTTAATGATTCGGTTCTATTTATGTTCCTCACATATATTTTTTCGGATTTGTCTCTCACTTATATTTTAATTTCGCTTGACCTACGAAACTTTTTGCAGTTCTTTCACATTATTTTTCTTTTCTTTTTTTAAATACATAGTTTTTTTGTTAGTAATATTTTTTTCATTTTTTGTAAACGCTATTGTGACGACTCGGAAATCCCCGCTTTTGGAATCGACCATATGCCACGTAGGCCTGATCCAGAATGACAGAAATCCTCGAAGGGTTATGGATACAACACATCGGAACACAACACAAGAGAACATTTCATTGTTATTACAACAATTTTACATCAGAGTACAAGAGTATATTAGAGTTCACATATTTGATACACAGCGGAAAAATAAATATATACAGCGGAAGACTTGGAATAATCTAGAGTATAGCTCCATCCAAAATCCAGTATTCTGTTTTAAAATATCAGCAGAACCAAAAATACTAGCTGCTCGTATGGAGAATATGGGCATCCTGAATTTAAGTAGAAAACAATAAACTATAGGTCAGTCATGGGACTGGTATGAGAACCAAAATAGTTATCACACTTTATTTTAAAGTTAGGTAAATCATGGACCATGCCGTATAAAACGGAACAGGCTTTCTCCACATGAATACCAGTTCATAAAACAATGCAATGCTTTTTGAAAAATGGAGCCATTATAAGATTCAAGTCCTATCACACAATGCAATGCAAACCTGAGGACTTATAATGGCTAAACATGTCTGGTACGAGAAAATCTAAATCATTTCATATTATTATTAGTGTCTAAGTGTCGAAAATAAATGTATCAATCTTAAACAGCATAATACCCATCCTATTATGTCACCATGTAGGTTTACAACTGAAAACGCAAGGTTCGAATTGGAAGTTGTATTTCCATCAATGACCAAAGCAAAGGATGTTCCCTTATTTGATTCAGAGCATCTCCAACAAGATGTCCATGACTCACACGGATGTGCACCTATATTGGCAGAGCCGGCCCACCAGTACCTATATGGGAATTCTTCGTTAATCTTAATTAAAAGATTCATTCCATAAACTTCATTTTCAACTGGGTTTAAGAACTGTGTTATTGAAGATACTATTCACGACAAACCCAAAACCTAATTTGATATCAAATATAAAGCTTAAATAAAAATCCTATCGACTTATATTCAATATCAAATTGTAAAAACAACAGATACCGTATAGGGAATATCAATATCTCTATCTTCCAAATTACTCAAAACAATATTCGTATAATTACGGAATCCAATATTGAAATATACAATTATTTCCATTCAGATCCAATATTCATACATTGGAAAAACTTAATTTGGTTAAGTATTTATTAACTTCAAACCATTCAATCGCTTTTGTCAAATAGCTAATTTTCACAAAATAGCTTTATCTTACCTTGAAAAAATATATTTAGTCCAACTCACTTTTAAACCATTTATTATGATTTATCAGAAAATCTCCCTATTTTTAATGACTCAATTTTTAAAAACCAATTTCTGATAACTAACGGCACAACGCTGTTTTTATTCAAATTTGATTTGAATTTATCTCAAAATCTAACCATTATATTTTTAAAGTTTTTCAAATTATTGGAAAGCTCTTTTTATTCTGAACCAAACGTTTTTGATTTCAGGAAAATCCGACTGTCGGATCTCCCGGTACGTCAATTTGAAGTTAATGGTCGAAATTTGCTAACGGTCGCTGAGCGACTCGTCTTATTCAAACCATTTTAAATAAACTTCGTTGTTTTAGTTTAAACGTATTTATGAAATATTTAAATACTTTTTTAAAAAATGAAATCAATATCCAATTCAATTTTAAACCAAAATTGAATATTCTATATTATTATAATATTAAAATAAAAATATTTTTTAAAATATCATATTTTGAAATCCAAACTTTTTCGACATCCATTATAAAAATAAGATCAATGGAAAAATCCATCCGAGTTAAAATCATCGTTTATATTCCTAACTCGAATTCACATTTTGATATTACTATTCATTTCAAAATAAATTTTGAACAAGCCATAACTATATGAAAATTAATTCAAATCAATTCGTTTCAGTTATTAATATTCAACGTAATTATAGAAACTTCGTGTCCATCCAAAATCGGACATCATATTCAAACTTTCATTTTCATCGATATTTTTTTAATAAAATATTCAAATTAATTCCAAATTGGAATGAGATTCAACCAAGTACCATATAATTCAGTTTACATGGATTTCACATATCATTGTATTTCATACATCATTAGTGTAACACCCCACCTCCGTTGAGGTCACTCACCAAGGGAATGCCTTAACTTCGGTGGAGCGTTTTAGGTAAAAGATGAAGGTAAATTACAAGACAGACAAATAAAGCAGCGGAAAATAAAGTCAGTTTATTAACAATGTGGTTTAGTCAAGCTTTTACAACAATTGTCTCAATCATACTACATAGAACTTCTGTCTTGATTCAAAAACATCCAAGTATGAAAGAAGCATAAAAAAAATAACAATGATATTCCCCAATAAAGCATGAACCAACTATAGCAGTGGAAGAGAGAGTCCAAAGAAATACATCAACTATCTTCAAGCTTGGAAAGAAAACAGATCTAAGTGGTAACATTTCCTCCTTATGAACCAGGGGGGGAATGGAAGAAAAGAGGCGAAAACAAACTTGGTCAGACATAAGTCTGGTAAGTCCAATGACTTTCAGCATGTAAATAGGCAAAAGCATCATGACATGAATAAACTGAATATAAGACAACACCGTGATAACAAGGATAATAAGATAACATACGATTAGCATACGTATGATAAGGCAAGATAAACTGAATGCACTTCTACTCTTTCTCCACTTCGCTACTATCTTGTTATTCTGATTTCTATATCTCTGCACCACCTAACTAGTGTCCTAACTAGTAATCTATATAAAATGATCATATGATAATGTGATCCCAATCCCCGAAATTGTGGTAGCCTTCAGGTATACATCTATTGTGAGGATTCCACCTCAATCTGCCTAATTGCCATGAATATGTTAGATGTACCCTTACTACCCTATCGATCAGCTCCTTACTCGTATTAATTTTCCTTGTATCTGTGTCAATCGGCCATCTCTTGCGTGTAGATACCCTGTGTTGGCCCCATCATAAGGTGTATCAATCCCTATGATAGCGATCCGACACGATTCAAGATGCACAGTGTATAACTACTGGTCCCCAGTGCCTGCTTTTTCCCACTCTGGAGTACGTGCACTTCCGTAATCCGTCGGAACCTACACTGACGTACCTTCTGCAGCTGTTTTGACCGCTTATAATCAGCCCAGTAATCATGCCCCACCCTGCCTAGTTTCAGGGTACATTGATACATCTATGTGGGTTACTGTTGAAATGGGTCCCCGATACTAGGGTTTCCTACTAGTTAAGTTTTGTGGGCCTATATACGCGGATATTACCCGCCAACCCATTATGTACTTAACCCTCCCACTGATTCAAGCATGTTTATTTAATGGTTAAGTTTGTGGGCCTATATTTACTAATATTACCCACTAACCTGATATGTACTTAATCCTCCCACACATTATGTCATATTGGTTAAGTGTTGTCCATTCAAGTTAACTTAACCCACCCATTCATCATGTCATGTTGGTTAAGTATTTCTTATTAACCCATCTCACTCGTCATATTGGATTGGTTAAGTGTTTTCCTATTAACTTAACCCCGTTCATTCATCGTTATATTGGTTAAGTATTTCCCATTAACTTAACCCCATTCGTTCATCAAGTTACCTTGGTTAAGTGTTTCTTATTAACTTAACCCCACACATTCATCATGTTGTATTGGTTAAGTGTCATCAATCAATTCAAGTTAACTTAACCCACTCACTTATCGTGTTACATTGGTTAAGTGTTGCCTTCTTGTGTTAACTTAACCCTTCCACACATCCTGTTATATTGGTTAAGTGTTGCTCTCTTGTTTTGACTTAACCCAACCCATTCATCATGTCATATTGGTTAAGTGTTTCTTATTAACTTAACCCTTCTCATTCATCATGTTGTACTGGTTAACCTAACCCTGCTCACTTGTCTAAATACCATGTTTGTAACGGTTAAGTGTTCTAAATTTACTTAACCTCACCTTCTTGTCTAATTAACATGTTAACGGTTAAGTGTTCTAAATTTACTTAACCCCATCTTCTTGTCTAATTAACATGTTATAACGGTTAAGTGTTGCCTTAGTTAACTTAACCCTACCATTCTTAACATGTCTTGTTCATTAGCATTAATTGATCTATTAATGCACCAACCTCTCACATTAGATCTATGTTGTTGCGGTTACTGGATGTGGCGGGCGGTTCCGGGCAGTTTTGCACAACAACTCAATCTAACCTCGGGTTTTTCTTGGGCATGATGCACTAACCTCTCACATTAGATAGGTGTTGTTGTGGTTACTGGATGTGTCGGGCAGTTCCGGGCAGTTTTACACTGCAACTCAATCTAACCTCGGGTTAGGCATGTTTATCTTTAGCATATTTACCATACATGTCCAAGTCTAGATTTTATATGCTAATCATCCCAAATTCACAAAACTAGTCATGTCCCAGTTCTCAAGTTATACCCCAACAAAGTTGATTTCAAGTTATGCCCCACAAATTCAAATTTCAAGTTATTACTCAAAATAGGTTACACCCAATTTTCCCAAATTTGCAATAATAGTCATGCCCCAAAAATCACAATATAACACATGCCCTAAGGTTTAGTCATATTGCACCGTATAAAATATTATCCAGAAACCCCCAATCATAATTCACGGTATAAACTATGCCGAATTATAGCCTTTAATTACAGTGCATGCTAATTACCCAAAATCCCAATTTAGGCATGTTCACATTTAACAGTTATCCCTATCTTACTATAGGTTTTCATGCCTAAGCCACATATCATTATGCATAATAACCTCCTTCTTCCAAGTCATAAACTATCATATATATTGTACCCTAATTTTAGGTCTTAAACCACAACATGTACTATGCCTTACATGTTTACAGTTCAATTTACGCCCCAAATCCCAAGTCATATGTCCTATATACTTTATGCCTCAAATCTCAAGTCATATGTTCGATACACTTTATATTTTAAATACAACATGTGTTATTTCCTCAAATCAGTTACAAATCTGTTATGCCCAATTATACATAATTTAATACTTTTCCGAATTTTAGCGTTGGCCATGTCCAGATCATCTATTATGTCTAATTTTTCCCAATGTATGTTCATCTCTTATGAGATTTGGCTAAGGCTCGCAGTAGCCTGGCCGTAAAAACAAAAAGGGAAGAAGGAAAGAAGAGACAAAGAATGGACATAATAATATCAATGAGATAGATCCAATGAATATAGAAATACAGGTAGAGATAGGCATAATCTCAGATTCAGATTTATTACAATGTCATAATCACAATTAAATTTTATTTCTGAAAGTAACATGAACTTAAAAATTACAGAACGGTCTTGAATTCTGGGATCTGATTTCTGAATTTGATCAGCTATTCCTTTGACGTAGACTTTGATTGTTAACTTGAAAAAACTAATTTGATTTATTAAGGTGCAGGCTAGGTCACTTCAGGTTTTAGCAGCATATAAACGCTTATGAATTCGTGTGGAGAAAACAATAGGTTTAGGGGTCTTTTTATAGGTGTATAGGTAGATTTATAGCCTTCAGATCAGTGTAGAAGTCATCAGAATCGTCCAGAGCAGAATACCACGTCGCACAGCGAATCAGAGAGCGACACGTGGCGAAACACGTCATCGGCCAGATCTGGGCCAACAGGGGTCGACTCGCTTATAGGGGGTCGACACCTATGTCGACTCCCCCTGGGGGAGGTCGACACCCTAAGCGGGAATTTCCCGCTCAGCCTATTCTGCTTGAATTTCGAATTTTGAACTTGGTTTGAGATGTTTAATTATTATTTATATTTTCTGTTTAAACATGAAATCTTCTGAACTCCATAACTTCTTCATACGGAGTCCGATTCACGCAAACTCAGACTCCACCTCAAGCAGAATTCTGAAACGAACGCAATGGTGTAACCCGTTTCCCTTAATTCTCACTTTTAAAATTAAGTATCCTTTAATTTGTTACTTTAATAAACATAGAAAATACAGGGTGTTACATTCTCCCCTCCTTATAGGATTTCGCCCCAGAAATCTTCAAGTCAAGGAGAATGTATCCTAACATCCAACATCCATCTACTCAACCATTCAATCATAGGCATCCATTGTCCTTAAATGTATCTAATGCTTTTCATGAATATATGCATAGTGTGTGTATATGTCCTTATCTAATGCAAAATCAGGCGGTTTACTGATTCAGGTGACCTCCTTAATGCGAATTATGTCAGTGCCATGAGTCCATCATGTATGCAATTATTCCTAATCGTAGTTTATAACTTCTACATGAGTGCACAATCATTCATACAAATGAAACATCTATATGATAACACATCAAGTTTCAATTCATATATTAAAATTCATTCATGCATATGCAATATGAAAGCGACTGAGCCGATCTAGTGCCTAATGTGTGTATATGCATCCACGAGAAACCACTAGCAAACACTTACATCCACTTGCATCCACCAATCATAACATGTCTCAAACACAAGTTTACATCCATTGGCTTCTACCTAAGGATCGAGGATAGGATTGAGAGGATATACTTAAAAGAATAAAGACTAGCATGTAAATAAACTTTACATAAAAAGAGAGATCAAGGATATACCCTCAAAAAGGGTATGATGCGCATATCTAGTCTTCAGTCTTCTAAGTCGCATCTTCTTGACCTTCATCCCATATTGCTCTGGCTGTCTTAATTTCACGATTTGCGTAGCTTCTTAATTTTTGTTTCCAGAGTATGCGTTGGAACTCGTTTCACTGTTGCCTCCAGTTCCACCTTTTCTTCTTATAGTATACTTGGCACTACAACCTCTGTCGTGTCATGCTAACATTTCCAGAACTATCTCTTGAAAATAAATAGATGTTAACCATGTTACCAAGTGTATATACTAAGATGATCAGATTATTCTTTGTCAATCTAGCAAGTGGGGCTGATGCCTTCATAAAGTCCTTAATTAACTTCCTATATCAGCTCGCTAGTCCAAGAAAGCTTCTTACTTCTGTTGCATTCCTTGGGACCTTCCAGTCTTGCACCACAACTACTTTTGCGGGTTCTACTGCCATCCCTTCTTCAGGCACCACATGTCCTAGAAACCTTACTTCTTCTTCCCAAAAATGACATTTTTGGAGAACTTCGCCTCAAGTTGATGCGCTTGGAGGGTATCCGAGACTTCCCTTAGATGCATAGCATGTTCTTCCTCATTCCAAAATATCATCTGTGCATAAGCGAAGTGAACCATCCGTCTTTGTAACGAAAACGACTGGAGCACCCCATTCAGAAATGCTTCGCCTTATGAACCTTTTTTCAAGTAACTCTTTTACTTGCTTACTGATCCCTTCCTTTCCCTTGGGTTCATGTGTCGTATAGGTAATGCAACTGGTTTTGCATTGTCAACTAGATATATGCGGAAGTCTATCTCACGTTTTAGGGGATAAACCCCTAATCTGATAAAAAACATCTGCGTACTCATGGACTACTCTAATGGATCGCAAATCGTCGATAGAAGCATTCTAGGTAGCTAAGCCAAACTGATCCCTTAGGATCACACGAAATCTCGAGGGTATTCCCGAGGAAAGTCAAAAGCCTAACTACCCTCCTTTCACAATTACTAGCTAACCAATTCACGCCTAGAATCAACCCATAGACCATGAGTCCAAAATATATATATATATATAAGCATTATACTTTAACTCAATACCTAATATAGCTAGCTATTCTCAAATCCTCACAAACCAAAGATAAATGAGCCGAACCACCAATTGGATTTGAGACAATGAGAGGATCTTCTACTATACAAGCACTAAGGTGCAGAGACTCAGCTATGGAAGCAGATATAAACGAATGTGAAGCGCTAAAATCAAAAAGAGTACTAACAGGATGATCAAAAAGAAAAACTAGACTTTTTCAATAGAAACTCTACTACCTCTCTCTCAGATACGCTGGCGGTGAGAGCATGCACTTGCCCCCTGAAAATCCTATCCTTTGCTCTTGCCCTTGTCCTTAATTATATGACCTATTATACCATAATAATGACACTTCCTCTTGTCTTATATTTTTCTATTCATTCCTCCTTCGTGAACCAAGTCCATATCCATGAGTTCCTTGTCCTTGGGTTGTGCTCCTTAGCCAAACTCCCTCATTCTCATTTTTCCATCCTTGTGTAACTTGTTGACAAGTCTCTTGAAAGCTGCCTCCATCGCAAGGAAATCCCTACAAAGCTTGAAAGAAAATTAGCCGCATGTGAAACTATTGCGGCTATAGATGGAAGTTGGGCACTTCTTTACCCTTTGATAGATGGCGTGGTCTCATCAAGCCTACGGAACCATGCCGCGATGAGGTTACCTCCCAGAAAGCCAGGAGCCCCGGAGACTCAGGAAAGAAGGAAACCAAGATTCAAATAGAGGATCAAAAGATAATGCATATAGCTTTGGGGAATATGCCTTCAAAACAAAACTTTTCTTTTGAAAATGCTTCTTTTAAAACCGTTTTGAAAATAATTTTTCAAATCTTTTATCTGATCCGGTAACCTTCAACTTCGATACCGAGTGTAACACCCTACCTACGTTAAGGTCACTCACCAAGGGAATGCCTTAACTTCGGTGGAGCGTTTTAGGTAAAAATATGCAGGTAAATTACAAGACAGACAAATAAAGCAGCGGAAAATAAAGTCATTTTATTAACAATGTGGTTCAGTCAAGCTTTTACAACAATTGTCTCAATCATACTAAATAGAACTTCTGTCTTGATTCAAAAACTTCTAAGTATAAAAGAAGCATAAAAAATAACAATGATATTCCCCAGTAAAGCATGAACCAGCCATAGTAGTGAAAGAGAGAGTCCAAAGCAATACATCGACTATATTCAAGCTTGGAAAGAAAACGGAGCTAAGTGGTAACATTTCCTCCCTGTGAACCTTAGGGGGAATGGAAGAAAAGAGGCGAAAACAAACTAGGTCAGACACTGGTAAGTCCAGTGACTTTCAGCATGTAAATAGACAAAAGCATCATGACATGAATAAACTGAATATAAGACAATACTGTGATATCTAGGATAACAAGATAACATACGATTAGCATAGGTATGATAAGGCAAGATAAACTGAATGCACTTCAACTCTTTCTCTGCTTCGCTACTATACTGTTATTCTGATTTCTATATCTCTGCACCACCTAACTAGTGTTCCAACTAGTAATCTGTATAAAATGATCATATGATAATGTGATCCCAATCCCCGAAATTGTGGTAGACTTAAGGTGTACATCTATTGTGAGGATTCCACCTCAATCTGCCTAATTGCCATGAATATGTTAGATGTACCCTTACTGCCCTATCGATCGGCTCCTTACTCGTATTAATTTTCCTTGTGTCTATGTCAACCGGCCCTCTCTTGCGTGTAGATACCCTGTGCTGGCCCCACCATAAGGTGTACCAATCCCTATGATAGCGACCCGACACGATTCAAGATGCACAGGTATAACTACTGGTACCCAGTGCCTGCTTTTTCCCACTCCGGAGTATGTGCACACCCGTAATCTGTCGAAACCTACACTGACGTACCTCATGCCGCTGTTTTGACCGCTTATAATCAGCCCATGCCCCACCCTGCCTAGTTTTAGGGTACCTTGATTCATCTATGTGGGTTACTACAGAAATGGTTCCCCGATACTAGGGTTTCCTACTAGTTAAGTTTTGTGGGCTTATATACGCGGATATTACCCACCAACCCGCTATGTCCTTAACCCTCCCACTGATTCAAGAATGTTTATTTAATGGTTAAGTTTTTGGCCTATATTTACTAATATTACCCACCAACCCGATATGTACTTAACCCTCCCACACATTATGTCATATTGGTTAAGTGTTGTCCATTCATGTTAACTTAACCCACCCATTCATCATGTCATGTTGGTTAAGTGTTTCTTATTAACCCTTCTCACTCGTTATGTTGGATTGGTTAAGTGTTTTCCTATTAACTTAACCCCGTTCATTCATCATGTTATATTGGTTAAGTATTTCCCATTAACTTAACCCCATTCATTCATCAATTTACATCGGTTAAGTGTTTCTTATTAACTTAACCCCATGCATTCATCATGTTGTATTGGTTAAGTGTCATCAATCAATTCAAGTTAACTTAACCCACCCACTTGTCATGTTACATTGGTTAAGTGTTGCCTTCTCGTGTTGGCTTAACACTTCCAAGCATCATGTTATATTGGTTAAGTGTTGCTCTCTTGTTTTAACTTAACCCCACCCATTCAACATGTCATATTGATTAGGTGTTTCTTATTAACTTATCCCTTCTCATTCATCATGTTGTACTGGTTAAATTAACCCTGCTCACTTGTCTAATTAAGATGTTTATAACGGTTAAGTGTTCTTAATTTACTTAACCTCACCTTCTTGTCTAATTAACATAATATAACGGTTAAATGCTCTAAACATACTTAACCCCATCTTCTTGTCTAATTAACATGTTATAACGGTTAAGTGTTGCCTTAGTTAACTTAACCCTACCATTCTTAACATGTCTTGTTCATTACCATTAATTGATTTATTAATGCACCAACCTCTCACATTAGATCTATGTTGTTGCGGTTACTGGATGTGCTGGGCGGTTCCGGGCAGTTTTACACCACAACTCAATCTAACCTCGAGTTTTCTTGAGCATGATGCACTAACCTCTCATATTAGATAGGTGTTGTTGCGGTTACTGGATGTGCCGGGCGGTTTCGGGCAGTTTTACACTGCAACTCAATCTAACCTCGGGTTAGGCATGTTTATCTTTTAGCATATTTACCATACATGTCCAAGTCTAGATTTTATATGCTAATCATCCCAAATTCACAAAACTAGTCATGTTCTAATTCTCAAGTTATACCTCAACAAAGCTGATTTCAAGTTATGCCCCATAAATTCAAATTTCAAGTTATTACTCAAAATAGGTTACACCCAATTTTCCAAAATTTGCAATAATAATCATGCCCCAAAAATCACAATATAACACATGCCCTAAGGTTTAGTCATATATCAATACTTATAAGCGTTTTCATCATCAATGCTTATATTCAATGTTAATTAATAATTATAGTGAAAACTGTAAACAACGTTAACAAACTACAAAACAAACATTCCAATCAAAGGCAATCAATATATATTCATTTATGAATATAATAACTATAAAAAATCAGTTGAGCGAGAGTACTCACATTGATCGGTTCGAAATTATTATAAAATGATCGTTTTCTGAGAGTTCAATCAGGGGTTTTATTTCGCCATAAATTTCAGTTAGCTCTAAATCTCTCCAAATCAGTTTCATTGCCAAGCCTACGCCCATACGGTTCCAACAGATTCTATTTTGTCCAATTCTGAGTTTGTATGGAGAAGTTACGATTTTATGCCTTGTGTATATATATTTAAATCATTAAGTTAATTAATAAATTAACTTAACCCTTAATTACTTATAATTACCCACCTCATCCTCTTTCTTCCCCATCATAGCAATATTCGAACTTCATAAAACAGCCGATGCTTGGCTTCCAAACATCTCCATTTCAAATTGATAATAAATTAAATAAAAATCTCAACAAATCCTCTCTTCAAATTCTACATTACTTCATCCCAAAAGTATGAAACTCGCATAATATAACTAGCATGCATTCTTAAGGTCATTCACGCGGGCACAGTAAATGGTGCGCAACATTTACGCACAAAAACTTTCCAAATTTTGCATACAAACTTCAAATTCCACCACATATCCAAGTACAACATCTATATTATGTATTGACGCTTCAATCTCCACAAGTTCTCAACCCTAGCATTAAAAAAACGCATGCACACTGTAGAAATTTCACATGAACAAAATTTCACCAAACCCGTAATGAAGCGCACTAGTAGAAAGCTCTTTCCTCCACGAGTTCAACTGATTTTGTTTCGTGATTTTCGGAGACTTGTGTGATTTTTAAAAAATGAAAGAAAATTTGATTTTTCACATTGGAAGAAAAAAGGAGACAGCCATGAACATTTGACCAAAGAAAGAGAAAATAAGGGTTTAGGGAAGTCAGGATAATATATAGGGGTATGGTAGCTTATAGGATAAGCCTCGGATTTTTAATTTATTATTTTCTTAGTTATCGCTACCCCAATCGTCATTCAAAAATCCACATGGGCACATATGTACTCTGTTTGTGGTGAACATTGATCCTAATGAAATTGCTTTCGTAGAATTATGAGTCTATTTGCTCAAATAGCGCAAGTATGAACCCAAATTATTGCGTTATTATCACGCCGGACGATTATACCTGGCACGGCCATGTACTAACTCCGATGGGCGTGAAATTTGGAATCTTACAATAAATTACTATTCCGGATCAAACCAAGGTGGTTTCATAAAAAATGGAGGTCATTTGCAAAATGGTCATTTATAAGGCCTAAGTAGTATTATTATAATATTTTTTAATTTCCAAACTATTCAATTTAATAATAAACTAATTATTATCATATATATATCCTAATGAAATATCATATAGCTGTAAAATAAACATACTTGGGTTCTATATATCAATATCACAATTTTCTAGTTGAACGGTATTCAATTTATATTAAAATCCTTTTATTTAATTTATTAAATCATTATATTTTATAAATGATTTCATAATGTCTTTTCAAAATTTTGATTTGGACATAACTTACAATTTATAGCACGAAATCTAGATTTCTCACTTTAATTAGAGAGATATAATAAAATAGATTCTAATATTTCTTGTTTTACTGAAATCCAACTTAAAATGAATTCTGTATGTTCATTTATATTTCAAAATTAAATATTTGGAACTATCGCGACATTACTAGTTCATTTTATAATTAATATAAACATATATATTCAAATTTCATTATAAATAAATTCTATGTCATTAATCGTCAAAATAAATCATTTTAAATATTAAATTTCCATTTAATATTTCTTAGTAAATTTTGGGTCGTTACATTCTCCCCCACTTCAAAGGATTTCATCCTCGAAATCGAAGATGGAACTGAAGGTCGTTCACTTAACCAACTCGGCCTTCATTTAATCTTAAGTTCTTTAACTTTATAGTTTCTAAGTACTTCCCAAATTCTCGAAATTTGGCAAACGTCTTAAATTTTAGAAAAAATTCGCCATAACTTCCTTTGTACGGGTTGATCGATACAACTACAATTTGCCTCTTACTGCCCTTATCAATCAAAAAGAAAACCCAAATGCCAAGCGGCTTGCTAATCGGCTCATAAAATTATCATACCCAATACCCGTGTGGGGCTTACTGCAAATCAAACAATTGGGAGATGTATCGATTAAATATCATCCAATGCTCATGTAGGGTTTACCATAAATCAAACAATTGGGAGATGTGTCAATTAAATATCATCCTAATACCCATGTGGGGTCTACCGCAGATCAAACAATTGGGAGATTTGTCAATTAAATATCGTCCCAATACCAGTATGGTGCTTACTGCAAATCAAACAATTGGGAGATGTGTCAATTAAATATCATCCCAATACCCGTGTAATGTTTACCACAAATCAAACAATTGGGAGATGTGTAAATTAAATATCATCTTAATACCATGTGGGTTTTACCGCAAATAACACAATTAGGAGATATATCGATTAAAAATCATCCCAATACTCATGTGGGGTTTACATCACATTCAAAAATCCAGTAATTAACCCAATCAATTTAGTAAATATTTACCTTTTTGTTGGGCATTCAATTTTATTCCACTTCTCATCTTTTATGCAATAACCTATTCAATATATATATATACACACACATACATACATACATATCCAATCCCAACTTACTTCTAAATCAATTCAACACTAGATTTGACTTGGCTTAACTTAGCTTCCATTCTCATATTGGTTTTATCATTCCAATATTTTTATTGGTTAAAAATATTAACACACATCACAACCAACAATCAATTGGTTAATTAAATTTCCAATTTTATATGCGGTCAAAACATATATCTTTTATGTACTCAATTATATTTTCAAAGTCAAATCACAAACATTAAACTCTAACTAAGTTCTTGGTTCTCATACCAGTCAATTGGAATTATATATACATCCCACTTTCGAGACTCAAAAATAAACACCGGTGACGTGGCCGCAACAACAGAATCATTCCCGAGCGACTAGTGTGTGATTCTATATTTATCTAGTATATTTTTGACTCCATATATATGTTCATGAGGCCTATATGCAAAATCTTCTTATACTCGATAGTCCAAGCTCAATATCAAATTATAATACTTACCCATATTATAAGATATAATAATTTCAAAACTAAATTCATTTTTATATATTCACTATTTGTATCTTGTTATATATAATACTCTTCAAATTCATTCTAGGGTATTACAAACCTTATCTCTAATGAATTATTCTTACAAGATATTACTAATCATATCTCTGATGAATTCTTTAAACTTGTTCTTATGAGTCGTAACCCAAAGCTTTGTAAACCAAAGCTCTGATACCAAATATAATGACCTGAAAATCACAGCCTTTGCAATCAACCATATACAACATAGATCCCATCCAAAATGACAGAAATCCTCTAACCGTCATGGGATACAACACTTCGGAACAAAACACAAGAGAACGTTTCACTGTTATTACAACAATTTTACATCAAATTACAAGAACATATCAGAGTTCACATAATTGATACATAGTGGAAAAATAAATATATACATCGGAAGACTCAGAATAATCAAAAGTATAGCTCCAGCCAAAATCCAGGATCCTATTTAAAATATCTGCAAAAGCAAAACTACTAGCCGCCGGTGCGGAAAATATGGGCACGCCGATTTTAGTGGGAAACAACAAACTCTAAGTCGGTCATGGGACTTGTATGAGAACAAAAACAGTTATTACAATCACGGGAGCATGTCGGTAACACGGATCGGGTTTTCTCCACATGAATATCAGTGCATAAGACAATGCAATGCTTTTTGAGAAATGAAGCCATTATAAGACTCAAGTCCCATCATACAATGCAATGCTAACTGGAGGATAGAGTTTTACCTTATAATGGCTAAATGTGCGTGCTATAAGAAAATCAAATCATTTGATATATTATTAGTGTCTAAGTGTCGAAACAATTTTGAAAATCAATGTATCAATCATAGACAGCATAATACCCTATCCTATTATGTCGCCATATAGGTTTACAACTGAAAATGCAAGGTTCGTATTGGAAATTGGATTTCCATCAATGGCCAAGGCAAAGGATCTTCCTTATCCGATTCGGAGAATCTCCAGAAAGATGTCCAAGACTCACATGAATGTGCACCTAGATCGGAAGAGTCGGCCCACCAATACAAGGTGAGTTGGACAATTATCTGAACATAACGTTCCCCGGTCGTATTTGACCGTCATACTGGTCAGTTGTATGGCCATCATTCGAGGCGCTTCAATTTCAACATCCACATAAGTAAATCTACCTGGGATATATACCATGGCATAAATTTTGCTAGAAGGAAACATATGTCCTTTCTCTGTTGTCTTTCATCCAATTTTAGGCCTTTCATGGGCTGTGAGGCTTGTTGAAGTCACGTCTCAATACAAAGCTACGCTATATCATCCATGCCTTGATCATTATCCACAACTATGCTTTTCAACAAAAGCTTTTATCAATCAACATCTTAACATGTCATATTGTCAATTCACGTATATGACCAGTTTCGATTAGAAATATAATCTTTGAGTTCATACGCCTCAAAGAAGAGTTTTAAGCTAAAACAATAAATTCTCCACCACCATAGATATATCATCAATAGTGACTAATCCATTATATTATGAATTACAACTTCATACACATATCCATTTACAAGTTATTTCTGGGTTTGAACGAAACTGAATGCACCTTATTCCTCGTCCCCTAAGGGAGAGAGGTCCTTACATATCCGGTTGATCTCCAAGTACGTCTGGACGACCACCACTTAAACCTTATAAAGGGAACTACTCAAGGCATCAACAATAATCCAAATGATGTTAAGATCTCCTGTCTTCCACCACCGTCTTCAATATCTTCGACAATTGTTGTGACAATTATTCAAAATGGGTTGAAACCCTGTCTTTCCGAATAACCATCGCATTATTAAAATCAAGTGATATATGAACATATCATGCACCTCATTCCAATTCAGAATATACTTTTATTCAAATATTCTTGTACATTGGGAATTACTTCCATAAGTCTTATGAAAAATTTACATCATTTAAACTTCTTGTTTAAACCTTTCCTTGGAAATCATTTCAAAGGATTATGTAATCTCTTTTCGCAAACTACTCAAATTAAGGTTTATAAGCCTTATCGGAAGTATCGAGCCTTACAAAAATGTAATATCTCATATCGATATCCCTTTCCCATCCAATTCTTCCCATGGAGAAAAAGTAGTGGTACTCCAAAACTACATTCCCCTTATTTCGGTAAGTTCAGTTACTTTCTTTCATTTTAAATCTTTGTTAAAAGATTTATTAAAACTCTTATATCGTTTTAATATCCATTTCATTCCATCAAATAATTATAGAAAGAATTATTAAACCTCTAACTTGGTTTTAATCTTATTTCATTCAATCAAATCTTCGTGAAAGATTTATTAAAACTCTAACATAGTTTTAATCTCCAAAAATCATTAATCAATTATTACTTAACTTTGGAAATTAATCCCGCCTAAAACTGGGTTAAAGAACAAAAGTTATTTAAAACATCATTCACAATAAAAATAAAACTATCATTCAATTCCCATTAAATTTATTAATGGGAATTCTTCATTAATCCTAATAAAAGGATTCATTCCATAAACTTCGTTTTTAACTGGGTTTAAGAACTGTGTAACTGAAGACACAATTCATGATAAACCCAAAACCCAATTTGATATCAAATATAAGGCTTTAAATAAAAATCATATCGACTTATATTCAGTATCAAATTCTGAAACCAAAAGATACCGTATAGGAAATAATGATATCTCTATCTTCCAAATTCCTCAAAACATATCCATAATTATGGAATCCAATATTGAAATATTCAAAAATTATTTCCATTCAAACCCAATATTCATACATTGGAAAAACTTAACTTGGTTAAATATTTATTAACTTCAAACCATTCAATTGCTTTTGTCAAATAGCTATTTTCACAAAATAGATTTATACTATCACGAACCAAATATATTTAGTCCAAATCACTTTTAAATCATTTATTATATTTATCAAAAAAAATCCCTTTTTTTAATAATTTAAAAATAGCTCAATTCTTCAAAAATAAATTTCAGGCCATTAACGAGACTAGTGATGTTTTTATTCAAATTTGACTTGGATTTATCTAAAAATCTAACCATTAACTTTAAAGCTTTTTAAATAACCGGAATTCTGAAGCAAACGTTTTTCATTTCGGGAAAATCTGATGGTCGGATCTCCTTGTATGTCAATTTGAAGTTAATGGCGAAAATTCGTGAATGGTTGTTGCACGACTCGTCCTATTCAAATCATTTTAAATAAAATTCATCGTTTTAGTTTAAACGTGTTTTATAAAACATTTATAAACTCGTTTTAAAAATGATTTCAACTTCCAATTCAATTCTAAACAAAAATTGAATATTCTATATTATAACAATATTAAAATAATAATATTTTTTAAAATATTAGATTTCGAAATCCAAACTTTTCTGACATCCATTATAAAAATAATTAAGATCAATAGAAAAATCCGTTCGAGTTGAAATCTTCGTCTATATACCTAAGTCGAATTCACATTTTGAAATTACTATTCATTTCAAAATAAAATTTGAACAAGCCATAACTATATGAAAATTAATTCAAATCAATTCGTTTCAGTTATGAATATTCATCGTAATTTTATAAACTTCGCGTCCATCCAAATCAGGACATCAAATTCAAACTTTCATTTTCACTGAATATTTTATTAATAAAATATTCAAATTAATTCAAAATCGAAATGAGATTCAACCAATTACCATATAATTCAGAATATATGGATTTCACATATCATCGGATTTCACAGATCGTTAACATCCATGTCAAATATCGGCCATCAACCAATAATTATAATATTAGCATTTTCATCGTCAATGCTTATATTCATAGTTAAATAATAACAGTGAAATTTGTAAATAACATCCATCAATCACAAAAGAAACATTGCAATAAAAAACAATCAATATATATTTAGTTATGAATGTAATAACTACAAAAAACAGTTGAGTGAGATTTCTCACATTGATCGGTTCGAAATCGTTATAAAACGATTGTTCTTCGATAGTTCAATCAGGTGTTTTATTTTGCCATAAATTGAAATTGTGATGATCGCCCATAACTCCTGCACTTAACAAGAGGAAAAGTGCGTTAAAAGACGTGTCAAGCAGCCATGGACAATCATCAAGGTAAGATAAGTACAAGCGAAACTTGTCGTGTAACTCACAACGCAAGGATAAAATATAATAGATAATATACAACACGTAGTAGTAGCAAAGCATAATTGCGCAGAATTTTAAAATTTCATATCACCAATGGGATATCCATAGTACCACAGGAATACATCATCAAAATCTATACAAAACGCCTCACTATAATCACTAAGAGTATCATAGCAACCATAACAGCAGAAACATATAATAATATGTAGGAAATAATACGTCAGCTTTCTACTCGTCATCGCTCTGCATCATCGTCCTCATCAAGATCTACCACTTGCTACCTGCTACTCAGTCTGCCCATCCAAAAAATGGATGAACAGCCTAAGGTAATAAGAGGGAAACATAAAACCTTAAGTCAAACAATAGTCTTAATGAGTGATAAAACAGCTATCCAACATCATCAATAAAGCATATGAGAAATAGTTAGATCAATCAACTAACTTACCAACTCATCAAAAGTGAAGAAACCTAAACCATCTCCCCTACATCTGGCGGTGATAGCCTTTACAAACAACCAGATAGAAAAACGCAGTAGACATAGTAATTAATTATCTAGTGTAGACCATCCTAATCGAGATTAACATCCCCAAGCACAAGCACCAAAGGCCTAAACCAACATCAGACAAGCACCTAAGAGATGTCTCCTTCGATGTAGAACATTCCACACAAGACGATACAAGCAAAGCAATCAATGTCCGTGACTCTAGCTATAACTGCCTATCCTGCTTAGCGTTCTCTCACCGTGAATTGCATCAATCACTTGTTCTATTTGGCTTTTTACTTCCCATAAAACAAAGAAATCTGAACAGATAAGAGGAGACTGAGCTTTGAGTTTGAGCTGTTCGTCATCTAAGAATTTGAAATCTGTTGAAAGTCGGGTGGGCGTTGGCCGGTCTTTCGGCCGGATCCCCCTAAAAACCATATGTGCAGGTCTCCCCGCATGCGGCTCATGCCATTCAAGGTGGCCCAGCATTCACTCGAAAATCCTTTTTCAAATTGAGACTGCTCGACCTCAGAAGCGAATTGATTGAATAACTTTCATAAAGAAGCAAAGGAAATGCGACGATTTATCCCCTGGAATCCCAAATGAAAAATACACATTATTCCCTCTTTTTTTATCAAATCGATCATAACCACTATTTACATTCCACAATGTTATGCGCCACCAATAGGAACTAACCAATTCGCATAACAACTCAAAAGATAAAAGAAGTATCGTTAGTTTCTTCATGCTCATTCCAAGTTTGAAGTACCATTTGTACAAATAGGAATCTTCACCCTTACACGATTTCTTCTTCATACAGATAGATATAGGATTTATGGGGCAATTTGTGCAATAACCCTTCCTATCTGATAGAAAAAGACCATGTCTTTCCCAAAGATTTTGAATTGCTGTCCCGAATTCAAGTTGATTATGTTTCGCTTCTTCCTTGGAGAAAGACGATCAAACAATTCTCAATCATGGTCCTTGTGGATCGGATCATCCATATAGGATAAAAAAAAAGAAAATCAATCTTTATTGGTTCTACTTCCTCTTTTTTATGAGGATAATGAATCTTTTTATCGAAGGATAGAAAACAATTGGTCGAATAAAGTATATACTTCGACTTTCGTGTGTTAATACTTTGGCTCATAAACATAAAAGTATAGTATGCATTTTTTTGCGTAGATTAGGTTCGGGGTTATTAGAAGAATTCTTTATGGAAGAAGAACAGATTATTTCTTTGGTCTTCCCAAAACAAATTTCTTTTACTTTCTTATTTTGTGCTAAAGCTATTTATAAAGCGCAAGCTGAAACAGGTGTGGTTTTCCCAGCATGGTACTGATTGTTGACGAGATTGATTATTCACGCTCTGCTTATTAAGATCTTGGGTAGTATTTCCTTTTGGATATCACCTTGTTTTGGCCGATCGAGTTCGAGCAAAACGCATTGATATATTTATCGGGGGGTGAATATAGGGTTAGTAACAATTATTAAATTAAACTACTTTTTGTTAAGTATATCTTCAATATAGAAATGAGCCTAAATAATGGACTCAAAAAGTTCTTGCGAATAAACGAGGTCGTTGAATAGAAACATTAAACTAAAAGCCCAAACAAAATGAGCACCAAAGAAAAAAAGACCACATGCAAATAATGAGACCATCGTTGATCGTATGACTGACTATGTCACGTCATTATGTCAAGGGATAATGGTAATCCCGGTTCTAGCTAAACTCCGTACTCCATTGAGACTCATATGTTTGTCTTCCCAGAAGACAACTAGGCCTATCGTGACTTCCCAGGGTATTGAACTACTCCAACTAACCTTTTAGTGTCCCTATTATACCATTGCTTTGAGTTCGCTAGAATCTCTGATTAACGATAATACCTTAGCCTCCAACATCTCTAGTCGTCATTATTGGCGATTGTCCACAAGTTCAGATGCCATATCGAGCAACCATTATCGATGAGCTCAAACACACTTGAGACATCTGCACATTTGTTGCATTTTGCCAATCAACGAACACTTCATATCATTTCGAATATTCCTCCCTAAATTCTCTTCGAAGCCACGTCCATTCTTGAACCAAAATAATCATCACTTTTGGTTGACATTCAATCCACATCACTTCAGCCCTTCCCCTATGAAAAACCTATTATAGCGCATATTCCCATCCACAGCGTTTGTTAAATGTTGTAGTATATTCTGCCCGATCCATAAAAAAACGACCTGACTCATCAGGTCTCTGAACGACCCGACTAATCAGGTCATGAATGACCCAACTCATAAGGTCTTGAACGATCCAACTCATTAGGTCATAAACGACCCGACTCATCAGGTCACAAACGACACGACCTATCAGATCTTGAACGACCCGATCATGCCCATCCAATCTATCAAGTTCTAACGATCTAGAGACTTCTACAACCCATTACCGAGCGACCCAACTTCAAACTCGAATGACCCAACCTATCTAGCTCCAATGACCTGAAGACTTGGCCGACCCATCATTTCTTGGGTAATAAGTCAAACGACCCGACTCCAGACATGACCGATCCATCTCCAATCATAACCAATCCACCACCAAATGGCAAAATCGATGCAACCAACTCATTCAAATCGATCAATTTCAACCCAAAATCAATTGCAAACATCAACGCACATTAGCACAACAATAAATCCTAATATAACTATATAAATTCACGAAATCATGATAAAACAATGAATGAGTTAATAAATGGATCCAAACTTGCATAAGCACACAAATTAACATATGAATTTACCGATTTAAGTTGCTAGATTAGATCTTATGGTGATTCGAATGAAACATACTTACAGTGATGTAGATCTAGGTGAAAACAACTTGTAAATGATGAAAATAAGATCAAACAACCCATATACTTAATTGAATCTGTGAGAGAGGTGATTATCAATCACCAAATCTTCAAACAAACTTTAAACCACTATATTCCCAATCCGAACAGTGAAGAATGATCCTCAAACCTATCAATTTGGTGCAAACTCCCTTCACTCAATGTAGATATTCAATCTTCTTATGTAGATCTAGAATTTTAATGGATGAGAGATGTATTTGATTGAGCAAGGAGGATCACGAGCTCAACCAAATGAGAAATGAATAAAGTAACACCTTGCCTTTACCCCTATTTACAGCCAAACCAAAATCCACTAATGGGCCTCCTTTGAAAGTCCACTAATGAGTAATTAGTCTACCCAGAAATTGTGTAGCAACAAAACATTGATTTCTCCCAAACCACTGAACCAAATTTTTATTGTGATCACTCTATGGAATTGGCAATACCATTTCGTTTCCAATGAAATCGACTTCAACACCTGATTCGATCCCATCAAAAGTTATTCCCTAAACAAAACTAACAGGGGAAAAATAGTCACAAATAAAATTAGTAAAAATTATGGACATGTCACACACCCTTATAAACAACATATCAAAATATGAGAACGATCCGACCCAAAGGGAATTAAATAAAAATATTTTACGATCCTCTGATACGTAAAATGTTGGTCGTTACATTCGCCCTTCTTTAGGAGTTTCGCCCTCGAAATTCCAAGCAAACACAAGCAACCAAAATAATTCTGCATACCTATCATCCACAAGTATCCAATCTACTGCTCAATCTAGAATCCATCCAGCCATGAATCCACAGCCTTAACCTAGCACGTCGAATCCTAACAACAATAGTACAAGTTACAATGGTGTAAGGTGACACGACATTAATGAGTCATATCAACGAAGAGTTCTGGATGGATCGTCTTTATTTTCTCTTTCGTTTCCTATGTACAATCATCATTACCTCACTCCATTGTACCTAGACTAGCTTAACTGTCTTCCTACTAAGCTTTTTCGTGTCATTCCCCACAACATGAAGCGGTTTACTAGGTTTTGCAACTACAGACTCAACTTCTAGGTCTTCGTACTGTTCCGAAGATACCACCACATTCAAATCATGCACACACTTCCATAGAAAACGTTGTGAATGCCTGACATCTTCTCAGGTAAATCCAGTCTATATGCGAGCTTTTCGATTCGTTCGATTATCGAAAACGGTCCAACAAACCTTGGAGCCAACTTTCCCTTACTTCCAAAGCCAACCATCTTGATCAACCTCGAATTCCTTATCTTTTGGTTCCAGCTTTTGGATGATCTTGATAAGCTTTGTATCATGCTTCTGGCTTTCGCCAATCCTTTTAATTAGAGTAGGTCTTGTCGATAAGCTTGCCAACATCTCAAGCTCTAACTCAAACAGAGGCTTGAATTCAAATCTTGCCAAATACTCGTGGTGCTTCCATTTCGAAAACATCACTCCCAAACTTGTGTCTTCATCTCAACGCATCATCAACTGCGTTACCTTAAGCAGGAGTACAGGATATCCCTAAAAGATACGATGCTAGAAACTATAGCTACCGTTGCTACCAAAGATTCACATCCTTCTGGGAGAAAAGATACTTCAACGACTTATGATCCATAGACAACTCAAATCGAACTCCCAACAGGTAATGCCTCCCTATCCTTAGAGAAAACACGATCGCTTCCGATTCAAAATCATGAGTTGTTTAACTCCTCTCATGTGGCTTCAGCCGTCGACTCGCATAAGCCACAACTCTATCCCTTGCTACTCCCGGCTGGTGAAATTTCATCGCCAAATTCGTCCAAGAAAATACCTTGGCTTCGTAAAGTTGATCAAACAAGTTACTTATCCTCGGAAACGGATAGTTTTTTTTCTTAGTCACCTTGTTCAGCTCACGATGATCCATACACAATCTTAATGATCCATCAGCCTTGGTTGCAAACAAAGCTGGTGCTTTCCATTCGGATAAGCTTCTCCGAATGAATCCCTTTCCAAAACGGTCTCGTACTTGCACCTATAACTCTCATTGTTCCTTAGGCGCCATCTGCCTAAGAGGCATAATGATAAATCTAACACCCTCGACCAAATTAATCTTGAATCTCAATCTCATGATGCGACGACAACAATTTGACCTCATCAAAGGTATCACCGAACTCATTAGCGATCAGCACAAATGATAAGTCTCCCTGTGTAATCACAAGTGAATATAAATAGCTTACGAAGACCCCGTCTTTTGGCTTACCTCAAATCACAACCATTCACCCTTCCACATTCCCGACTGTCAACTTAGCTTCTCGCAATCCACTTTTTGCACATACCTCTTGACCAAACCCAGCAAAGTTCAAAACATAGAAATCACACACAAAGGAGCAACCATGACTTGACGACACATGATCACGATAAATCACACACAAGCTAGCTGAACCCCCTATTGGATTAGTCACCAGCGATGGTCTACAACAAATCTCGGGTTCCAAATCCAAGCGGTACACAAGCTCATAACCCATGAAAGAATGCGATGCTCCATTATCAACACACGAATTGAAAACATTTAAAATGGAAAGAGTACCTTGAATGATAATGTTCTTCCCCTTCTCCTCCGTCGTTGGAGCCCTTGAAGAATATGGAATGACTTCTAAAGCATATGCCTTCACAATCTTCTTTCCCTTCAGTGGTTTTGGACAACCCTTCTTGTCAGGCCCAGGGTTTCCACATTAAAGCACTTCCATTCACCTTTCGGATCCTTGAAATCCCTAGAAAAATGGCCTTTCTGCTGGCAGTTAAAGCAAACCACCTCGCTTTTCAGCTTTTTCTGGCCATCCTTTCCTTTTGTTGTTGTTGCTTCCTCTTCTTGTTATTATTATCCTATTGTGGTTTCAGTTCTTCCTTAGTTGCAACAACAATCTCTTCCTTGGGAAACAAACTCTCATGCCTTAAAGCTTTCTCCACGATCTTCTCATAAGTATCATCTAAATGATCAACTAGCTGATTTTCCAAATACTTATCCAATCCTATCGAGAAATTCTTGTTTTTTTGATAAGGAGTCTCGACATATGAACGAACATACTTTGAGAAAGCTTCAAAGTCAGAAACATACTCAAGTGCCAACCATTCTGCTTTGCCTCAACAAACCTCTTGAAAATAATAGACTTCTGAATAGTAGAGATAAACTTTGTCTCAAACTTGACTTGGAATTGCTCCTATGAAATATCATCTTCTTCAATTTCTAGAATGACAGAGTTCTACCAATCCATAGCTCTGCCCTGTAGCTGTCTCGATGCAAGCTTCCTCTTAGTCGCACCATCAATGTCCAAGTCTCCGAAAATCCGAATGCAAATATCAAGCTACCCTTGAATCTCTTCAACTGGCTATGTCTCTTCGAACGGATTTCCTCCTAGAGTAGTAAAGTCTTTACATAGTTCATGAAGTCCACAACCCTAGACACTTGCACCTGGATCCCTACATCTACCGCAATTGACTCTGGAGCGGGGGCCATTCTCATGATCGCTGCCATTATGGCCTCTAACATAGTTGGGGAATCTAGTATACTGCAATTTCCCCCTCCAGGCACAGCCGCCTCCCTAGCAGTATGTCTCGCCGTTCCACGACTCATTCTGAATCTAAAAAGTAGAATGATTTGTCCACATATGAGAAAAACTGCAAATGAAGTTCAAGCGCTACTATATTATAATATAGTATACATCCATCAGAAATCTACAAATACGTCTCTCATATGTCATTATTTATTTGAACCTTAGCTAAAATCGATTTGCCAGAGCTCTGATACCAAATATGACGACTGCCCATAACTCCCGCACTTAACAAGAGGAAAAGTGCACTGAAAGACGTGTTAGGCAGCCAAGGACAATCATCAAGGTATGAAAAGTACAAGCGAAACATGTCGTATAACTCACCGCGCAAGGATAAAATATAATAGAACATATACAACAGGTAGTAGTAGTGGAGCATAATTGCACAGAATTTTAATCTTTCATATCATCAAAAGGATATCCATAGTACCAAAGGAATACATCATCAAATTCTGTATAAAAAGCCTCACTACAATCACTCAAAGTATCATAACAACCGTAACAGTGGAAACATATAATACTGTTTAGGAAATAATACATCATTTTTCTACTCGTCATCGCTCTGCAACATTATCCTCATCAATATCTACTTAGTCTACCCATCCAAAACATGGATGAACAACCCAATGTAATAAAGGGAAACATAAACCCTTGAGCAAGGTAATAGTCTTAAAGAAAAACAAAACAGCTATCTAGCATCATTAATAAAATATATGAGAAATAGGTATATCAATCAACTAATCTACCAACTCATCAACAGAGAAGAAACCCAAATTGTCTCTCCCACATCTGACAGTGATAGCCTTTACAAACAACCAGATAGAAAACGATAGCAGACATAGCAATTATTATCCAGTGTAGACCATCCTAATCGAGGTTAACATCCCCAAGAACAATCCCCGAAGGACTAAACCAACATCAGACAAGAACCCAAGAGATGTCTCCTTCGATGTCGAACATTCCACACAAGACAATACAATCAAAGCAATCAACGTCCATGACTCTGGCTATCACTGCTTATTCTGCTTTGAGACCATCATTAATCATATGATTGACTACGTTATTCTAGCTAAAGTCCATACGCCATCATGACTCGTATGTTTATCTTCCCAGAAGACAACTAAGCCCATCGTGACTACCCAGGGTACTCAACTAGTCTAACTAGCCTTTTAGGCATCCCTATTGTACCCCTGCTTTGAGTCCGCTAGAACCTCCGACTAACGATAATCCTTTGGCCTCCATTATCTCTAGTCGTCATCACTGGCGACTATCCATATGCTCAGATACCATATCGAGCAACCGTTATCCAGGAGCTCAAACACACTTGAGTCGTCTACACATTCGTTGAATTCTGTTGATCACAAACACTTCATATCACTACGAATATTCCTCCCTGAATTCACTTCGAAGCCACGTACATTCCCAAACCAAAATAATCATCACTTTTGGTTGACATTTAATCAATAACACTTTAGCCTTTCTGCTATGAAAAACATACTATAGCGCTTAAATTCCAATCCACAACGTTCGTTAAACGTTGTAGTATCTTTTGCCTGTTCCATAAAAAATGACCCGGCTCATCAGGTCTCTGAACAACCTAATTCATCATGTCATGAACGACCCAACTCATCAGGTCATAGACGACCCGACTCATTAGTCATAATCGAACCAACTTATCAGGTTATGAACGACCTAACTCATTAAGTCATAAACAACCTAACTCATCAGGTCACAAACGACCCTGCCTATTAGATCTTGAATGACCCAAACAATCCCTTCCAATTCATCAAGTTCTAACGACCTAGAGACTTCAATGACCTGATATTCAATGACCCATCATCGGGCAACCTACCTTCAAACTCGAACGACCTGACCTATGTGGTACCAACGACTTGAAGAATTGGATGACCCATCATTTCTTGGGCAATAAGTCAATAGACCCGACTCCAAATGACCCACTCCAAATGACCTGACTCTAAACTTTATGGAATTGGCAACACCATTTCCTTTCCAATGAAATCGATTTCAGCATCTTGTTCGATTCCAGTCAAAAGTTATTCCCCGTACAAAACTAACAGAGGTAATTAGTAAAAAAAATAGGCTTGTCTCACACCCCATAAAAAACCTATCAAAACATGAGAATAACCGACCCTTAAGGAATTAAATAAAAATATTTTACGATCCTCCAATACGTAAAATTTGGGTCATTACAGAAATGAGCTCCAAATCTCTCTATATCAGTTTCATTGTGGTGCCTATGTCCACACGGTTCCAGCAGATTCGGTTTCGTCCAATTCTAAGTTCATATGAAAAAGTTACGATTTTATATGATTGTGTGCATATATTTTAATTGTTAGCTTAATTAACAAATTAACTTAACCCCTACTTACATATAATTACCTCCCCCATCCTCTTTCTTCTCCATCACAGCAATATTTGAACTTCCTGAGATAGCCATAGCCGATGCTTAGCTTCCAAACATCTCAATTTCCACTTCATAATAAATTAAACAAAATTCTCCATAAATTCTCTCTTCTAATTCTACATCACTTCATCCCAAAAGTATGAAACTCGCACAATACAACCAGGATGCGTTCTCCGGGTCATTAACGCAGGTGTAATGAATGGTGCGCAACATTTATGTACAAAAACTTCCCAAATTTTGCATACAAACGTCAAATCCCACCACAAATACAAGTACAACATATGTATTATACATTAACGCTTCAATCTCCACAATTTCTCAATCCTAGCTCTAAAAAAGATGCACGCACGCTGTAGGAATTTCACGCGACCAAAATTTCACTGAACCTATAACGAAGCACACCAGTAGATAGCTCTTCCCTTCATGAGATAAATGGATTTTTGTTTCGTGATTTTAGTAGGCTTGTGTGATTTTTAAAAAATGAAAGAAGATTTGATTTTTCACGTTAGAAGAAAGAAGGAGGCGGCCATGAATGTTTGCCCAGAGAAAGAGTAAATGAGGGTTTAGGGAAGTAAGGATATTAGATAAGCCTTGTATTTTTATTTTATTATTTTCTTAGTTCTCGCTACTCCGATCGTCATTCAAAAATCCGCATGGGCATACACGAACTCCGTTTAGGGTGAAAATTGATGCAAACCTATGGTTTGTCGTTACGGTCCTAATGAAACAGGTTTGTCGAATTCCGAGTCCATGTGCTCAAATAGTTCTAGTTTGAACTCAAACAATTGCGTTATTATTACATTGAGCGGTTATACCTCACACGGCCACATACTAACCCCGATGGGCATGAAATTTGGAATCTTACAATAATTTACTATTTTGGATCCATAAAACTTAGTTTCATCGGAAATGAAGATCGTTCGGAAAATGGCCATTTTTAACGCATATGTAATATTACTAAAATATTATTAAATTCCAAATTATTAAATACAATAATAACCAATTATTATCGTATATATCGTAATGAAATATCATATAGCTCTAAAATAAACATACTTCGGTTTTACATCTCAATATCATAATTTTCTAGTCAAACGGTATATAATTTATAAGAAAATCCTTTTATTAAACTTATTAAATCTTTAAATTTTGTAAAAAAATTCAGACCGACTTTTTAAAATTTTGATTTGGACATAACTTACAATTTATAACACGAAATCTCTATTTCTCACTTTCAATAGAAAGATATAATTAGATAGATTCTAACGTTTCTTATTTTACTTAAATCTGACTTATATTGAATTATGTATATTCATTTAAAGTTCAAAACAAAATATTTCGAACTGCCGTGATGTTACGAGTTCATTTATAATTAATATAAAATTATAAATTTAAACTTCCTTTTAAATAAATTCTAAGTCGTTAATTTTCAAAATAAATTGTTTTAAATATTAAATTTCCATTAAATGTTTTTGAATCAATTTTGGGTTGTTAAATTTTCCCCTGCTTAAAAGGATTTTGTCCTCGAAATCGAAGATGGAACTGAAGGTCGTTTACTTAACCAACTCATCCTTCATTTAATCTTAAGTTCTTTAACTTTTCAGTTTCTAAGAACTTCCTAATTTCTCAAAAACTGGCTAACGCCTTACATTTTCAAAAAGAATTCACATTAACCTCCTTTGTACGGGTTGATCCGCACAACTACAATTTGCCTCTCTAGGCCCTCATCAATCAAAAGGAAAACCCAAAAGCCAAGTGGCTCATAAAATTATCATACCCAATACACGTGTGGGGCTTACCGCACGCACATTTTTATATATTCACCAATCTATTTCCTCTTTTATATAATATTCTTTGAACTCATTCTAGAGTATTACTAACCCTATCTCTAATGAGTTATTTTTATAGGATATTACTAATCCTATCTCTGATAAGTTCTTTCATTTTGTTCTAATGAGTCGTATCCCCAAAGATTTGTAAACCAAAGCTCTAATACCAAGTGCGACGACCCGAAAATCCCCGCCTTTAGAATCGACCATATGCCACACAAATCCAATCCAAAATGACATAAATCCTTGAACCGTTACGGGATACAACACATTGAAAAAAAACACAAGAGAACATATTACTGTTATTACAACAATTTTACATTAGAGTAAAAGAGTATATTAGAGTTCACATAATGTGTACACAGCGGAAAATTAAATATATACAGCGGAAGACTCAGAATAATCCAGAGTATAGCTCCAGCCAAAATCTAGGAATCTGTTTTAAAATATTTGCAAAACCAAAACTACTAGTTGCCCGTGTAGAAAATATAGGCACCTAGACTTTAAGTTGGAAACAATAAACTCCAGGTTAGTTGTGGGACTAGTATGAGAACAAAAACATTTATTACACTTTATTTTAAAGTTGGGTAAATTATGGGACCGCGCCGTATAACACGGAACGAGTTTTCTCCAGATGAATACCAGTGCATAAGACAACGCAATGTTTTTTGAAAAATGAAACCATTATAAGACTCAAGTCCCATCACACAATGCGACGCAAATCCGGAGGATGGAGTTTTAAGTTATAATGGCCAAGCATGCACAACACAAGAATTGTCATTTCGTAACAGTTATAATCGTTACAAATTAAATTACCAAAAGTTATAACCATTGGTAGAAGATACATGGTAATTTTTGCAACATATTTACTAATGGTTATAACCAATGGAAGATTCCGCGCTTCTAACGGTTATAACCGTTAACAGATTTCATACTTATAACGGGTATAACAATTATAAAATTTTACAGTACTAATGGTTATAACCATTAAAAGTTCCTTTTGTTCCAACGGTTATAATTGTTAGGAATTTAAACACAAATATACAGATACAAAAGTTCCCAACACTTATAAGTGTTACAATTTTGGTATTGCTAAACCACATCTCATTTAACATCTTATAGTATCCTCACACTATTTAATTCAACTATACAAATTCAAATTAACAGCAATAACAAACATGAAACCAAATTTCAAACTAACATTTCACAAAATTGAAAAGAAAGCATCAAACATACTAAACAAGTTAGATCAATTATACAAAGTTCATTGTTACAACTTGAAGTTTCACTACAAAATATTTAGAAGCTTACAGAGAATGGAATCGACACTCTAACTAAACCATAAAACCACCATCAACCAATTTGGACTTTTTTCTTTCTCTTCTACAAGTTCTATTAGAACTTGGATATTCAAAAACAAAGCTTAATTTGAAAATCAAGATTGAAAAAAGAAACTCGTTAAGCCAACTTATGTGAAATGGAACGGAGCTCACAGTCTCAGTTTATAGAGACTGAGACCGCTAATCTTCGCGTTCTCAGTTTATAGAAACTGAGACCACTAATATTCTACATTAATTGGAACACTCACTTGATTGTTAAACATGGTTAAAAACCAAAGGCCTAATAATTCAAAACTAAAGTCATTACCACTGATCATTCTACAGTAATGACACAAATCATGATTTCAACTATTATGATCATTACGCAGCAAGAAGTTTGATGGTAAGCAAATTTCACTAGTCAAGCTATTAAATCCAGGGCAAAAACTAATCAAACTAATACAGTCCGTAAACCAACACTTGTATATCAATAGTGAGATACAATAGACAAAACAAACATTTTTTATTTGAACTTCATTGTTGCTTTTACATCAATTAAACAAGCCATGATCATCAATGTTAAAACAAAGTATAGACCATAAGTAAAAGATACAAGTCATCACCTAACCTAGGATGAGGCCTAAATAATAGAACTAGCGCATTCATGCTTCGCTTACTTGGTCCGAAAGTACCTGACGATTAAACAAGAACCTTAGAAAGCTTCTTAGCAAGAAGCCTTGGTAAGCCCATAATTACCGGAAAAGTCGGCACTGTTAGCGCAGGTTGTGCCGATAGTGCAGGCAGGGAAGGTGCGGCAGGCAGGTCCGGGAGTGCGGGCAGGGAAGCTGCTGCTGGAAGGGCCGGGAGTGTGGGTAGTGCAGCTAGTGCGGGCAGGCTGGTAGGGCTAGCAGAGTAGCTAGTGCAGACAGGGACGAAAGTGAAGACATGCAGGGAGCACTACTGTTGCAGGCAGTGCAGGCAGGGCAGGAAGGTCGAGAAGTTCACGTGGTCCAGAACATATGATTACCGTCACGAAGACGAATACCGCCAGAAGAATGAAACTAGTTGTTGAGGCCAATATTGGTTTCTATAGTGTATTATGATATGAGACAAAACACTGGGTTTTAGTGAATGTAGATTGCGTTGTGCATACGTGTAAAGTGTAAACAAATTAAGCATGCGTATAAAAAAGTTAAGTATGTATATGGCTTTGTTATTAAATAGGAACAAAAAACAAGTCCAAACTGCAATTTTACTACAAATTTAATATTCTGTGTTATTTTACACAATACAAATATTAGAAAAAAGAAAACTAAACATATTTTAATATAAACAATAAAACCTAACTAAGTTAAGCATGATGTGTGTCTATATTGCTAACAGATAATAAAAAAATTAGTCTAAACTTCAGTTTGATTACACATATCATGTTTTTCATTTTTAATAGGTTGGTGCCACAAAAATTGTGTGCATTAGATTAGCAACAAAGTCATATTAGCGGGATGTATTATCAAATGAAGCATTCTATTTCCTCAAAAGTAACAACTACAAAAAAGAAAAAATCATCTTTTTTCACATAGGAATCCAACAAGAGGAAAAAAATGACTACAAGAAGAAATTCTTAACTCCTTATCTTCGATTGATTCTCTTCAGTAACTTCAGAGATAGCTGCTCTTCAGTAACATCAAAGACCTCTTCCTTTACCTCAATATCTTCAAAGATTTTGTTTATTAAGTATTCCCTTGTTCTTACTTTTGAAGTTGTTTTTTTGTTGCCTTACTTCAGAGAAAGCTTGTATCTTAAGCATAGTTGATATGTATTGTGCAGTAACCTACACACAAGAAATTCCTTCTAAAGTAGAAGAATATTTGGCATAAAATCACATGACGCTTCAGCTATATTTACTGGAAACTTCCATCACCAATAAGCAAGAATACATTTATTTCTAGTTGCTTGCACATGTACAAGAGTTCATCTATTGACCATACTGTTAGCGTAATTAATATTCTACTAAAGGGAAATATAATCTTTTGTTTTATGTTTTGCCTATATATAAAGGCCTCTTGTGTTATTTTAGGGTTAAGGACTTTCTCTTCAATTAGCCTCCGCTCTCAATGTATTTTGTTTTTCTTATTAATGTCATCATGGTATCAAAGCTTTATATTGTTTAACATGGTATCAGAGCCTATTATCTCAACAAATCCTCTCTGTTGGTGATTAACAAATCCTTTCTCTGTTGGTGATTAGCAAATATCAGCCGATTGAAGCAAACACAGAAGTCGTCCCTCATCCTAACTCGAACCGCAAACCGAAGCCCTAATCTCGTTCAGACTTCAGTAGAGTAACCATAATCTCGTTCACCGAAGTAATCTGATTCATTGTTTCTTTCCATGTCTCTCCCTCTAATCCGAAGAAAACAAATCCCGTTCAGACCAAAACTGCCTCTAATCCACTGTTCAGATCCGGTTCATCACCCTAATCCGTCGATCCAGAAATCCCTTACCCAAACCCAAACCCGAAGCTGATAATCCGCCCATCATCCTAACCGTTGTTGAGAGAGGAGCAACAATACCCACTGACCCAGACCCGTAGTTTTATTTTATTGTTGATACCCGAAGTTTCCCAAACCTTCGGTTCTCTGTGTTTTGAGTTTGCAGACCCGTAGTTTTTGAAGTTTGCAGACCCGTAGTTTTTAAAGTTAGCTCAAAGCAGTACCGGTACCATACAATCTACCCAGAGACCCATATGTGTTTTGAGTTTGATTTTCAAATCTGAAATATTTTGTTTGTTCTATGATTTATTAATATGGCTGGAACTAGAGATGATTCACTTCAAGCAGATTATGCGTATTGGAATTCTGTCTATTCTTCCTTAGATCCATCAATGATTGAACAATTTCAGAATTATGTGTATTGGAATTCTGTCTATTCTGCTTTAGATCCATCAATGATTGAACAATTTCAGAAGTTCCTTGCATCTCAGCCACATGCCGTATCAGCTTCGTCTCAAATAGGTTTGTCATCTAGTTCATCAGGTATATCTTCTTCTACCTGGATTTTAGATTCTGGTGCTTCGAATCATATGTCACCTAATTTCTCTGATTTCACTTCTTTGGCTCCTAAAGTTTCTGTACCTGTCATGAGTGCTAATGGTACATCTATGCCCGTGCAAGGTGTTGGTTCAGTCATTACACCTTCTTTGTCATTATCTAATGTCTATCACATTCCTAGACTTGCATTAAATCTTGCTTCTGTTGGTCAAATTTGTGATAATGGCTACTTGGTTTCTTTTTCTTCTTCTGAATGTTATGTTCAGGATCCAAAGTCTCAGAAAGTGATTGGGACCGGCCATAGAGAAGGAGGACTTTATGTATTGGATCAGCTCAAAGATCCTAAGATTTCAGAGATTGCAGCTTCTGTTTCAGGTGTGGATGTTTCGTCTTTTCGTTTGAGTCAGTCATCTTCTATGTTTTATTTGTGGCATTCTCGTCTGGGCCATGTATCTAAGTCTCGATTGCAATTCTTAGCGTCTACAGGAGTTTTGGGAGAATTGAAAACTCATGACATTTCTGATTGTAGTGGTTGTAAACTTGCAAAATTCTCTGCTTTACCTTTTCCCCAAAGTAATACAGTTTCTACTGCACCTTTTGATCTTATTCACTCTGATGTTTGGGGACCCTCTCCTATTTCTACAAAGGGAGGCTCTCATTATTATGTCTCTTTTATTGATGACTACACTCGTTATTGTTGGATTTATCTTATGAAACGCTGTTCAGAATTTTTTGGCATCTATAATGAGTTTCGATCTCTTATTAAAACTCAGCATGGAGCTGTTATTAAATGTTTCAGATGTGACTTGGGGGGAGAATATACTTCTCATGCTTTTAAGGAACTTCTTGCTTTAGATGGCATAATTTATCAGACTTCTTGCACTGATACTCCTGAACAAAATGGGGTTCCTGAAAGGAAACATAGACATATTCTTGAAACTGCTCGATCTCTTTTATTGTCTGCTAGTGTTCCAAGTGAATTTTGGGGAGAGGCAGCTCTTACTTCTGTTTATTTGATTAATAGAATTCCTACTTCTCATAATTCTGGCTTGTCCCCCTATGAAAAGTTGTATGGTTGTCCACCAGATTATTCTTCTCTTCGTGTTTTTGGTTCCACATGCTTTTTTCTTCTTCCTCATGTCCAACGGAGTAAGCTAACTTCACGGTCTGCTATATGTGTTTTTCTTGGTTATGGTGCAGGACAAAAAGGATATCGTTGTTTTGATCCAGTCAGTCACAAGCTATATGTTTCTCGTCATGTTGTTTTTCTTGAACATATTCCTTATTTTACTATTCCTAATCGTACTCACAATATATCTTTGTCTGATATTGTTCATATTGATCCTTTCACTAATGATGATGATGAGCTACTTCCTGCTGAAAATCCAGACACTTCCACTGACTCAACAACCTCCCAATCACCTTCTGAGACAGTAGATACTAGAGAACGTCGATATCCTATCCGAAATCGTCAGTCTACTAGATGACCTGATTTTGAATATTCTTGTCTTTCCAGTTCATTTTCTTCATTTCTTGCTTCTATACATTGTCTCTCTGAGCCTTCATCTTTCAAAGATGCGATTCGTGATCCTCTTTGGCAACGTGCTATGGCTGAGGAGCTGACTGCTCTTCGTCAGACTCATACTTGGGATTTAGTACCTCTTCCTGCAGGAAAACGTGCTATTGGTTCTCGTTGGATCTATAAGATTAAAACTAAAGCTGATGGATCTATTGAAAGGTATAAAGCTCGCTTGGTTGCTAAAGGTTATTCTCAAGAATATGGTATGGATTATGAGGAGACTTTTGCTCCTATTGCAAAAATGACTACAGTTCGAACTCTTATTGCGGTTGCTTCTGTTCGCCACTGGAATATTACTCAAATGGATGTTAAAAATGCTTTTTTGAATGGAGATCTTCATGAAGAAGTCTATATAGTTCCTCCTCCTGGTATTGATCATCAACCTGGTGAAGTGTGCAAACTTAGGAAAGCTCTTTATGGTCTCAAACAGGCTCCCCGTGCTTGGTTTGAGAAATTCTCTACTGTGATTACTTCTCTTGGTTTTTGCCCGAGTAACCATGATTCTGCTTTGTTTGTCAAGTGTACCTCGGCTGGTCGAATCTTGCTTTCTCTTTATGTTGATGATATGATTATTACAGGCGATGATGTTGTTGGAATTAACTTGTTGAAGTCTGAGTTGACTCGATGTTTTGCTATGAAAGACTTGGGTCCCCTTCGTTACTTCTTGGGTATTGAAGTTGCTTCTTCTCCAAAAGGTTATCTTCTTTCTCCATCTAAGTATATTTCTGACATTTTTGAGCGCGCTCGTCCCTTAGATAATAAGACCGTTGATACTCCAATTGAGCTCAATGCTCGATACTCTATTACTGATGGATCTCCATTGCCAGATCCTAGTCTTTATAGAACGATTGTTGGAAGTTTGGTTTATCTCACTATCACTCACCCTGACATTGCATATGATGTTCACATAGTTAGTCAGTTTGTTACTTCTCCTACTACAGTTCATTGGGCTGCTGTTATTCGCATTTTGAGATATCTCTGTGGCACTCAGTTTCAGACTCTTTTGCTTTCTTCTACTTCATCTTTAGAATTATGTGCTTACTCTGACGCAGATTGGGCTGGTGATCCTACTGATCGCAAATCCACTACTGACTTTTGTATTTTTCTAGGAGATTCTCTAATCTCTTGGAAAAGTAAGAAGCAGGATGTTATATCTCGGTCTTCAACAGAGGCAGAATATCGTGCTATGGCTTCTACTACTTGTGAAATTGTTCGGCTACGATGGTTGCTTGCTGATATGGGTGTTTTCTTGCGACGACCAACTCCTTTGTACTGTGATAATAAAAGTGCTATTCAGATTGCTCATAACTCCGTCTTTCACGAAAGGACCAAGCATACTGAGATTGACTGCCATATTACTCGCCACCATCTTCAGAATGGCGCATTGACATTGCCATTTGTCTCTTCCTCCTTGCAACTTGCAGATTTGTTCACTAAATCTTTGTCATCTTCATGCTTCCGGTTTTTGACTGACAAACTCTCGATGCTCATTGCTATCGCATCATGAGTTTGAGGGGGGATGTTAGCGTAATTAATATTCTACTAAAGGGCAATATAATCTTTTGTTTTATGTTTTTCCTATATATAAAGGCCTCTTGTGTTATTTTAGGGTTAAGGGCTTTCTCTTCAATTAGCCTCCGCTCTCAATGTATTTTGTTTTTCTTATTAATGTCATCATGGTATCAAAGCTTTATATTGTTTAACACATACTTCATCTAAGCCTCATATCTATGTCCATAATTTTCAATAATGAAATTAATTATTTTCCTCTAACAATATAAATGTATTCTCCTTTAAGGAAAAGGTTTTATGCTATACTCACCCATTATTCTAAATTAAACAGAGCTATCGGTGATTAGATCAAGAGTCGCTAGTCAGCATGCTCTGCAAATAGTTGAATATCAGCGCATGAATTCCAAATTTAAGAGGCATTTTGATTAGTAGTTGAATTTTAGTAATATCTGAATGTGCTTGAAGTATTAACCCTTAATGGTTCATTTTTCTCATATTTAATAGGGACACCAAGAGGCACAAATATCCTACGTTAATTATCCATAGCTATACAAGGAGACACAAACATAGTATTAAGACAACTACAATTATCGACCTACATAACCGAAAGCATTCTATAACAATCACTTAGTAAGTTCTCCCTCCTCCTCTTTCTCCTCCTCTTTCTTCTTCCTGATTGAGTCTCCACTCGATGGGTCATCACCCCTTCTCTTCTTTTTCCTAAAGTTGCTTCCTCCTTTCCCTTTCCTCCCCTTGGTCGGAGAAGATAACCTGAGGGTCACCAACGGATTCTCTTCCTCTTCGTTGTCGCCATTCATAATCTCTGTGACTTCCTCGCCTCTGGGCAAGATCGATTTCAGAGGTTTGGGAGTGACCTCACTGTAGAGCGCGAGTATTGCAGGTGTGCCCCCACCCTCCTATTTTCTGTCTGGCCTTCTTAAGCACCGTCTATGCCACCTCACAGGCCTTAAGCTTTTTGGCATCTTCCTCTTGTAGCTTCCTGAATATGTCATCAGCCTTCTTCTTAATGGCTTCGGCATCAGCCTTTCTCTTTATTTCCTCCTACACCCTGGCTGCAACTTCCTTCTCCTCTAGAACTTTTGTCGCGGCCTCCTGCTCAGCCTTCTTTCTAGCCTCTACAAGTGTTGTTTTCCAGGCTAGCTCGTCAGCCACCCTCTCCTCCTCTACCTCCTCAAACTTGGAAAACAGCTGAGGCTTTTGCTCCTCGACCAGATCGTAATGTTAGCTTACTCCCCTCGAATGGCCCATCCATTTGCACCTCTTTCTCATCTCCTTCCATAAATGCTTTGAAGAATTCAATGTCAGCTTCAAAAAATGTACATGCCGAGCGACCTCCTTCGCCCGTCTGCTTTGCCAAATTTTCTGTTCTTGTCCCGAGCTGTTTGGACTGTATTGTTTCAAAGCCTGTTCTCACTTCTGCTCCGAAGGATGCTGCATGGAGAAGAGAAAGGCTAACTAATCTGCGTCATCTCCGTGTTACCATACTTCTAAGAACTCGTGAGAATATGACTTTATCAACCAACACCTGAGGTGCAGTTGTGGCGAGAATAGTGCTTCCACCAGACGGATGATGGAAGCTTCCTAGTCCCGACCCCGTTTGACCAAGGTTATACTCAGTTTTGGCAGGGGCAGGGACCTGTGGACTGTTGAAAATAAACTTGGTTTTTAATAGGAAACATTAATTAGTGACATATTTAAGAAAGGTCAAGATAAATGGTAATTTGTTATTTAGGTTTTATGAGAGGTTTTAATGTTGCTATTAACTAGGAAAAGATATTCCTAGAATATTACAAATCTAGAAGGTTCTATTGTATGTTATAAATAAGAGTTTGTCTCATTTGTATGTATGTATGAAGGAAGTATCAAGAAGGATGTATGAAGGAAGAATCAAGAAAAAAAGAAAAGAGAAATAAAAAAGTTATTAAAGTTTTCCTCTTTTCCAAATATTCCTTTTTCTCATTAATCTATTCCTCTTCCTCCTCAAAATTCTAACAAAGTGGTATCAGAGCAATTAAAATAACTAACAAAGTGGTATCAGCGCCTAGTTAAAAGTATGGCGCATCCGCATCTATTTTTTCCATCGTTTCTTCTCACTGTTCTCACAAAAGAAAATTTTGTGGAACGGAGTAATAAGAAGAAAGAAGAGCTGATTTCCAAAGGGTTATGGGAAATCGTTGAAAGTGGCTGCGAATGGCCAAAAGATAGAAATATGACGGAGAAAGAGAGAAAATCATTTGTAAGTTGGAGAAGGAAAGATCTTCAAGCTCATGCTGTGATGAGTGAGAACATCGATGAAGAAGCATATCGTCGTATTTATGGACAAAGAACTGCAAAAGATTCATGGAAATTATTAAAAGAATTGTATGCAAAAGATGACACAGAATTGATAGAAGAAGACAATTTGATTGTTGACAAAGAGAACGCGAAGAATATTTTGAAGGAGAAAAATGGTGATGAAGATGATGATGTACACCTCAAAGAGGATTTGGAAAATGAAAACGATGCTAACAAAGAGGAAGAGAACAACATTGCACAAGATTTGAAAGATGAGAATGTCACAAACAAAGATAAGGAAGCAGGTGAACATAGCAATGATGTGGAGACGACGAACATAGAAGAAGACAATTTAATTGTCGATGCGAAGAATATTGAGAAGGAGGAAGATGTTGAAGCTAAAATGCACATCGAAGAGGTTAAGTCAACCAATGATATAGAAGAGAATGAAAATATGGATGCCAGAATGACTGAAGTTGAAGGAGTAAGCGAAGCGGTGCCTGATACAAAGAATGTCAATAATGAGAAGCCTGATAATGTTACCGAATCTAAAGTTATTGAGAGAGAGGATGCTGTCATGGATGAAGAGTCTAAAGTCGCGCTTGAAGCTGTTGATGTGATTCAAAATGATAAACGGAAGGAAAGCAATTGGACCTTTACGAACAACAAACCTATAAAAGTAAGCATGACTGTTGGTGAGAAAAAGGCCAGTGTTGATGTTTGTTCGGTATTAGTTAACACAAGCAAAGAAATTGAATTGATCAAATATTGTAAAAGTGACTTTTTGAAAGAATTCAAAGATGCCATATATGACTCATTCAAAATTAATGACACGGGAACAAAATGGAAGTTAGAGCATATATTTTTTGGAATACCACATAACAATGAAAGAAAGCAAGATGAACGGAGCACTACAATGAAGATTTGTGAAGTCACATCAGAGACTGTGATAATGACGAAGAAGAAGAAAAGGAAAAAGAAAGTTTTGACAATTTATTTGTTCCATCCAAAACATGTGAGATACAAAGAAATCTGTTTGGAATAATAAAACCAAGTTTAAGGGGAGATGTTGAAAATAAACTTGGTTTTCAATAGGAAACATTAATTAGTGACATATTTAAGAAAGGTCAAGATAAATGGTAATTTGCTATTTAGGTTTTATGAGAGGTTTTAATGTTGCTATTAACTAGGAAAAGATATTCCTAGAATATTACAAATCTAGAAGGTTCTATTGTATGTTATAAATAAGAGTTTGTCTCATTTGTATGTATGTATGAAGGAAGTATCAAGAAGGATGTATGAAGGAAGAATCAAGAAAAAAAGAAAAGAGAAATAAAAAAGTTATTAAAGTTTTCCTCTTTTCCAAATATTCCTTTTTCTCATTAATCTATTCCTCTTCCTCCTCAAAATTCTAACAAAGTGGTATCAGAGCAATTAAAATAGCTAACATGGACAACTTGCAGAGACAAATGGTTTAACTTGTTATTCTTTGGAACTACCTCTAATAACTCGTGGGCCACAACTAAACTATTTGTGGATGCCATCTTCCCCTTTGCAGCAGTATGCTACACCTCCCTTACCCTCTCGACGTCCTCTCTCGGCAATTGTCTCCCCTCTTGCAACACCAAACGCTCTTTCTTACCTAAGTGTGAGAACATGAAATTGATTTCATCCACTGCTTCTACCTACCGCAGATCATCCTCAAACTCCAGCACCCTTTCCCAAACCTTAGCCAGTGTCCGGGGATGGTCGTCAGCCCACGAGATTCCGCGATACTTGAGCACTTCGACGTACATTCCCTAGACATATGGCTTTAGATCCAACCCTTCCTAAATCTCAGCATTCTTGACCGCATTCGTAAGCTCCTCCACCACCTTCTGGTGTTCTACTCTTAACCCATCTAATTGGGTAAACGCCTCTATAGTGGAAGCCTCAACTTTCTCCTTATTTTTCCTAGCCTCCTCCAAAAGTCTCTTTAGCTCAGTGTTTTCATTCATGAGCCTTTGGGTCTCTGCATTTTCGGCTTTCAACCTTTCATTCTCCTTCAGCAAGGCCTCCTTTTCGGTTTAAAGTTGTTGCACTTTTACGTTTTCCTCAACCAGATGATGATTCTCCTCTGCCAACTCTTGGTTCTCTCTTCTGAGAGTTGCATTATCGGTATTTTGAACGTCGTATTAGCGTGTGGTGCCTCTTTCTCTAACCTCTCGTACTTCCCCTTCAATTCACCTGTTTCAGCAATAGAGAGTCAACATATAAACATGTTGCTTGTATACGTAGAAACGAGTACAACTAAGAGACTTGACTTACTTAGTGCCTCGTCCAGATTCCGGACACTCAGCTGCTCATCTTTGATTGTTTGCTTCGGATTTTGAATCTCTATGTTCTTTTGCAGGATTAACTCCGAGAGGTGCCCAACATATTTGTTGAATTCCTTGAATTGACGATAGGCAGCATGCATATTTCTCTATACCAAGTCGGTATCATCACGAGGGATTGGACTGATTTCTGGTATCCATTTCAACTCTCAAAGTAATGCTTGGGAAACAACACTTTAAAAAGGGCCTTCTTATCCTCGAGAGTGCTTGTGAAGCCTCTGACCCCTCCTTTGACATGGTCATCTTCGATTTCCGACGATCAACTGGCAAGTGAGAAGGCACCACTGGCGGAGCATGAGGAGGAAGAGTTGACGCTTGCGACCTTATGCCCACGGTCTCAAGTCTTGAATCTACCCTCGAAGTACGAGTAAGCGGTGGTGGGCATTCTGAGTGTCTTGGATGTTCACGATCACCTCCACGACTATGGGAGCGGGAAGAGGATTACAACAAATCAGTCATTTTCTTAAAATTTCTTATTACTAAGCTCATTTCTGGTCGTTGGCCTCCAGACCCATGACCTCGACGTCTACCACTGCTACTATCACAAATAATGTTACCTTCACTGAAAAAATTCAAGATTAGACTCGAGCATCCTATAAACACAAACAAATACTATGTTGTGCAGTGTTTATGAGTTTGTGCCCTAAGTGCGCTCTCTATAGACCAGATTAAGGCCCGCTTGGAGGGGTTATCTCCCCAACTGTAAGTGCTAGACTTCTAGTACTTGTGTCACCAGGCCAAAACGGAGGGATATCGATTGGGATCTTATCCAAGTCCTTAAATTGGTCCGCTCTTTCCAATGACTTGGTGGTCTCAGCGGTAGTAATCAAGGAAAACAACTTAACCGTCAATCCCGTTCCTGTCTCAGCAGTCATAGACAGGACATGGTTAGGCGGCAGACACTCTTCTTCAGTCACTATCTCCACATCACCGGCACTACCTCTACTAGTTCCTTCCCAAGTCTTCACGACCTTGGGTCGCATGGGTGTGACATATAGAGCTTTCCTTTTACGGCCTAGATTTCTCCCTTCTCCTTCAGATTCCGCCTTCCCTTTCAAATAGTGGTCGGACAGAGCATTATGCGTTTAGCCAGAAGTAATCCCGTCCTGCAAAGAGGTTCCTCATCAAAGATGTTCTTTGTGGATCTAGCTTCGGCAGGAATGGCTCTCAACTATTTGTTATACCTTTGGTATGTTGTACTTTTCGGAGACAAGAATCCATGTTCCAGAATTCAAAGTTAACACAAAACACATGATTCAACTGTGTTCGAACCCAAAGCAATGAAAAATACTTACTTTTGTCTAACCAGCATCTCGTAAATCCAGAAGGATGAAGAACCGTTCATGCTTGAACATATCGAGTCTTATTGACGACCCATTGATGAATTGGGTGATCTGTATTGCCTCCATGTAATATAGGGAAGGCATGGTATTAACTCTCCTTTTAACCTGAAATAAGGACCGGATGTCCTCTCCGGTTGGTTTTGTGTGCAGTTATTCCCTGACAAAATGGCAGGTGCCGAGGGAAGGCATACCCATTTGGATGAAGCTGCGTTGGCCCTAAGCGAAAGTGACACAGCATACCTCGAACGAAGCCGTAAGATAGGGGTACACACCCAAAAATGCGCATGTGCATGTTCCAGGCAGTGTACCCTTCTAGAGGAGCGTGTGCAATATCCTCCTTATGGGGAGTATGAACGCCAGCCCAAGGTATGTTGAATGTAGTACAAATGTGCCTCAACGCACCTTCATCCAAACTTGAAGGCCTCGAATCCGGTGGGTTGCAAACTATGGCGGCATCCGCCATCACATTCGGAGCCCCGAGGGAATATCTCCCCTCGATATCTACATTTTCTTCCTTCTCGGGATTCTCCTCGACTACAGTAGCCCCCTCCAGCACCGACGGTTCAGTCGGGTGCTCAGTCGTTTGTTGTGAATCTTTCTGCTGTAAACCACGGTCGGGTGCTTTCAGTGAACCTACCATCCCGGAAGGGGTGAACTCTAAAGAAGTCTCAAGTTTGTCGTCCGCTGAGCTAGTACTATTAGTTGACCTGAATTGGTATGGCTAGTGCTGTGAAGCTTCAGCTTCCGAAGTCAGTAGTTTCTCAGATGATTTTATTTCCATTTCTAGCTATAATTTTGATATAATTGCATTAGACATCACATTGAAAACTAGTATCCCTCGTGTTGGTGTAAACTAACATGTGCATGCGGTGAAGTGTAATGCTAATGCAATTATAATAAATGTATTCGGGACGCGACGACGATCGCTATTTCTAAATTGTAGTTATCATAGTCATCAACCGATATCATTAGACTTGCGTCGAGGCGCGGCCACATCGTGATTGAAACCGGGAAATGAATTTAGAGTTCGACAGTCCGATCTTTTGCTCATAGTTCAAGTCTTATGCTCTAAATCCTATGACCAAAGCCTAAGTCCCACCCAGTCCTGAAACATCGCGAAAACAACTTGAGCCTAATAGTTGGAGCACTCGGGATTCAAACTTTTCATTAGGAGTAGTCGTACGTGCTCAAATCCATAAAGATCAGAAAACTCCTAAGTCCCAAGGATGCGAAAATTGCATCCCCAAGACAGTGGAATTTCGTATCCTTCTCTGGCTTGAGAATATCGTATACCCAATCTTCTCCACGAAAGCTCGTTTCCAGTTGGCCCTCGCTCCTCGATACATAACGTACGACATCACTGGGATGCGGAATATCGCATCACTCACGAGGTGAGGACTTGTATCAGTCCGATGCAAGAATCTTGGACCACTCAGGATATGGGATCTCGCATCGGTCTGATGTGAAATCTCGCATCATTCACGATGCGAGATCATACATCAGCCGAATGCGAATAATTTCATCGCTTCAATGCGATGGCTTGCATCAGTCCAATGCGAGAAATCGCATCTCCCCGATGCGATGGCTTGCATCAGTCCAATGTGAGAAATCGCACAGCTTCGATGTGACTTCTCGCATCAGTCCGATGCAAGAAATCGCACCACTCCGATGCGATGGCTCATGTTCCGAGGAGGAGATGCGCCTCTCTCTCCTTCTTCTTCTTCTTCTCCTCCACACCGCATATCTTCTTCTCCCTCTCCTTCGTAATCCTCCGTTAGCATTAAACATGAATTCGAGCTGCCAGGCCTTGAATCTCGTTCTCAATAGCTCGGATTCAATGCCCCCAAGGCTAGAATTCGATCTCAATCCACATCAAAATCTCGGGGACTCAAAATCCACCTAATTTATAAGATTCGATTTCAAGCTCTATGAATTGTTAGGATGTGATAATGAGGTGCAAAAGTGGATAAGGGGGAGGCGACTTCGATTTTTATACGGTGGAGAGGAGGGATTGGGCCTGGCCTATTTTCGGTAGTTCGCAACCCATAGGGGTGCGAAATTTTGCATCCCTCTGGGGATGTGAAATTTCGCATCCCACCAAGGATGCGAAATTTCTATCCCTTCAAGGATGCGATATTTTGCATCTCAATCAGGGATGCAAGGTATGAATACTTTTTTTTAAATGCATATATATGTATGTGTATGTATATTTGTTTATATTATGTACATATTTCACATATATGTTTATATGTATGTATTTGAATATGTATATAAACCTTGACCCATACATTTATATATATATATATATATATTTGAAAATTGGTATGCTTTTATTAACTTTAAAAGAAGTACATAGCAAGGTTAGCATACAAACCTGCATACAATAGCGAATATGCATTAAACAAAAAAAATACTAGACTAAGTACATGAAATAAAATAAAAGTGGACCCATGATGAGGTCAACCACTCCACACTAAGTGTGATCCCGCTGCACTTCAACTCATAAAGAAAATTGGTTCATGTTTTGGCATTTTGCAATTCCGTTTCTTTGTGATAAATTCAAATACCGATAGTCTTGAGAGTTGTCAGACCAAAGAATGGCACTAACACCCAATTGACAAAATTGTGAAGGGAATAATGCGAAAATATGAGCTAAAAACAGAGAAAAACAATCAAAACATGAGATTTATAGTGGTTCGGCGTTAACGAGCCAACGTCTACTTTATAATCTTTGATTCGACGGAGGATTACAAGTACAAGGAATATAATCACTTGAATACAATTAATTCTCGCTCAATATTTGCTGAACTATACTCAAAAATGTAGGTTGGAAAAAAAATGGTGATGATGATTGTGGAGTTTGAATGTATGGATTTCCAAAAGATCCTTAAAATTGTCGTTGACCCACGTATTTATAGGCATAGGAAGGCTCCGGGTTGGATTCCATGTGGTTTTTATCTAGAAGGTCTTAGAGTGGTAGTAGGTGGATTGGAGAAAATGTCTTCAAGTCATGCGTGGCTAGGTGGAGTTCGACCCATGAAAGTAGGAAAGATGTATGCCTAAAGAATAGGACAATGTTGAATTATGTAGTTGTAACCCCAGGCGGATCAGGTAGGTGTTTGTGCGATCCGAAGAGGTAATGCCTGAATGCAATGCCATATTCGTGTGCTTGGGTTGGGTCGGGTATGGGTCCATTCGACCCTATCCAGTGCTCTCCTACCAAAACTAGTTCTTTGTTTGTACGGGTCAGGTTCGACCCGATTGACTCTTACTGGATAACTATGACTCAAGCTCTTCAATATACTTGATCGTGGATGTCCGGACTTTGTGTGGCTTAGTCACAAAGAAGGCCAATATTTTGCCCTCTCAAAGTATGTCTTATCGAGGATGAGGTATGCTTTGAAACCATCAGTCTGTCCATTCTTGAATCGGTTATAATCAACAACCGTCTCCATCTGTGAGGTCGTGACTCTTTATAAAGTCATGTCTCTTTATTTCTGCATCAAGTATAAATACGAGATTGTATTCGTAATCATCTATATTCTACTCCACAAAATCAGGACTTTAAACTAGAATGCAAACAAATCCCCAGGTAGATACTTTGATTTTTGTCAAGTCAAAAAGTCATAGCTATACACCTAGGTTTTCCTATTTTTTCAGTACTTCTTTAAGTTCACATACAGTTCTAAATAGCTTCCTTCAATTCCTTTCGGGTTCCACTTTATTTTGCCCCGCACTTTACCATCGAGCCAAAGACCACAAAACGAGTTAGGTCGAAACTATTCGATCCGGTTTCATATTCAGAAAGAATAGGCTCCAATCATTTCTACTTTATCCTTGGAGGACCGGGTTGGCTTGTCACCTTAGAAGAATACCGACACCTTTCTGTTTAGCGTATTAATGGTCCCATCTAACTTCATCTTTTACTTTATCCTTTTCTTAGTTATACAGCTTAAATCCAGAAATTTAAACCTCAGATCTACCAAATCATTTTCGATTTTCAGATTCGATTCTTAGGTGGGTTTGTGATTGTTTATTTCATGCTTTTTAATCTTCAATTCATGATTTAAATTTAGTTTGAATCACACGTCCGACCCCATTGCCCACTGCAATGATGGTGACGCTAAGGTTTTCAAGGTTGCCGTCGTCGGTGACGACGTGGTTCTTGCCTTAAGGCGGTGGTCGTGGGATCTCGTATCAGGCGTTGAGATTCTTGGTATACGGATTTTGTCTTTTACTTTGAGGAAATGGGGAAATCAAGTTGATGGTACCCGAAGAGAAGAGGAGGAAAGGAAGTGAAGAACTGGGCAGGTCTAGTGCCAGCGGGTCGGATCGACAATTCCAGTTAGAGGTTGGAGGGTTGAGATTTTTACAAACAACGCGGGTTGGGTTGAGTCGGTTCAACCCTATGACTGTTCGCCCCAAGCCTCCGACCCAAAGCTTCGATTCTGTTCTCACGGAAGCAGCATGACTCTCGTATTTATGTTTATGCATCTGATTTGACCAATAAAGGAACTAAAATAACTGTGGCCTGATAAACTTGCGAATAAATAGGATAGAGCCTTCACATTTGAACCTCGGAATCACACAATACACATATTTGAAATGTTCTGGAATTGACGAACATAAGACTATTTGATAATTCAATTCATATCAGTCAACCACATGCTTTTCCTGTTATTCTTATGCCTTTTTGTATCTGCAATGCACACACCAGAACAAACACACACTGGGGGACACGGGTAACTATACTCTAATCCTTGATGTTTATTGGATAGTACAACTGTAACAGTCCACATCTTATGTATCGATGGATCATCAAATATTTTTATTTTATTCCTTGAAGGTTGGATCATTCTCATATTTTAATAGGTGGTTTATGGGGATGTGAGATATTCCCATAATTTTTTACCAATTTTGTTTGTGACCATTTTACCCCTGTCAGTCTTGTACAGCGCATAACTTTTGACTTGGATTGAATCAGGTGTTGAGACTTGTGCCATTGGAAAGGAAATGGTGTATCCCTTTCTGTAGAGTGGTCACATTAAAGATTTGGCTTAGCGGTTTGGAAAGAATAGCTATTTAAGGTTTCACAGTTGGTTGTTTAGGTTTTGTAAGCCATAATGGGCTAATTTGGGGAGGCCCATTAGTGGGCTGGTAGAGGCTATAAATAGGCGGTAGGAGGCATAGAGAATAGTTTACTTTCTCTAACTCGATGAACTTAACCTGTTTTATATGTTGGGGTTATGCGGGCTTGTTAAACAGTTAGGCATAAACTGTTGAAATCCTAGTAGTTAGGGATACAAGCATAGGGGGTGGCTAGTGTCATCTGTTGTGTGGGGACCCGTATCAATCAGTAACCCATACTGATATCCAAAGGGGGACCCCGAACTAGGTAGGGGTCAGGGCAGCTTACTGAGCTGATTATAAAAGGTCCATATGGGTGAACGTGTCTGACGGAGCGTTCCACGGAGTCATACGCATGCATGGATTCGCTTTCTTGGGAAAATAAGATGCTAGAGAATCAGTCGATATGGTTGTATCTATCTGGGGGTTGCCACTTTAGGAAGTGATACATCCCCCTATGCCAGCATAGGGTATTTACGGAATAAGGAGCCGATCGATTGTGGTAGTAATTAGGGTACATCTAGTCCTACCTATTTAGGAGCCCGTTATTATCGTTTGGGGTAATACCCGTTACTTCTGTTAGGCTGTCTGTTATTATCTTTTGGGGTTAAAACTCATCACTAGAAGTATACCCAAGTCTCCCATTATGTTTCTGTTGGGATCATTCTGTTTCTGTTATACTAGTATTGGTGCAGAGAAAAGTATTTAGGAAGCGTAATATATTCTGTTCTGTTCATTCTACTTATCCTGCTCAGTTTATATGCTTGTTTTATGATACTATCTCTCTCACCCAGTTTATCTGCCTATCATGATGCTTTTAGTAATTTATATGCTGAAAGTAACCAGACTCGCTAGACTTTATGGCTAACCCGTTTTGTTTCCTTTTCTCTCTCTTCCTCCCCCTCCCCCTCCCTCAGGTTCTCAGGGTAGGAATACTCAGGCTTGATTAGGATTCTCTCTTCTGTTTCTGCTTGGAGCTGCTTAGATGTACCGTTTTGATTATCTATCTACCTTGTTATGGCTATTTTTGGGGGCTATGATTTTATATTACTGCACTCTGATGATTTTAGTACAAGGCAGATATTTTAATTTGATGTAATGGGTTTTTTGTATTTCAGACTTATGTTGTAATTGAATTTTGGACCACGATGTTTTCTATTTGGAAAATAAAGTTTTAAATTTTGTTGCCATTTTATATTTGTCTTGTGATGTTTCTGTTTCTGTTTACCTATAATGCTTCACGAAACTTAATGCATTATGTTAAAGAGTGACATTAACGGAGGGTATCGCAGATTGTTAATCTACCATTATTCTTATATACTTCATTGATGATGATTGTTAGTTGTTTTATCGCTCACTAAGACAGTTGTCTGACTCAAGGTTTTATGTTTCCCTCTTATTACCTTGGGCAGTTCATCCAGTTGTGGATAGGCAGACTAGGTGGCAGGTGACAGGGATAGCTTAGTGAGGATGATGTGGCAGTTCGGAGGCAAGCAGTAGGTTGGCATACTATCTTTTAACTATATAGTATTTGGATTTCCGTTGTTTTTTATTCTCTTAGTGTTGTAGTGAGGCAAATTGTACAAACACTATTGTTGTATTCCAAGTGTACGGATATTACTTTCTAGTTGTTATGAAAGTCTAGTGTTTTCTGCTTCACTAATAATACATGTTGTATAAGTTCTATTATATTTTATCCTTGTGTTGTGAGTTCTACGACAGGTCTCGCATGTGCACCATACCTTAGTGATCGTCCATATTTGCCTGGCACATCTTTCAGCGCATTATTCCTCTTGTTCAGTGCGGGGGTTGTAAATGGTCGTCACATTAGGTTTTAGAGCTCTGGTTAATGATTTTAGCCAAAGTTCGAGGACTATGTATGAGAGGCGTATTTGTGGATTTCAGTTGGACGTATACTATATAATGTATATATTGTAGTATCGTTTGTACTTCTTTAGCATCTTTTGTTATAAGTAGCTAATCATTTTAATTTGCAGATTTAGAATGAGTCGACGTGCTTCAAGACATACTACTACGGAGGGGACTATGCCTGGAGGGGGTAATGGAGGTATGCCAAACTACCCAGCCATGTTTGAGGCGATGATGGAAGCATTCATGCGAAGAGTACCCACTCCATTGGCAGCTGTGGAATATGTAGGAGTTCAGTTGCCTAGGGTTGTGGATTTTGAGAAGTTGCGCAAAGATTATACATCTTTAGGTCGAAAACCATTCAAAGGAACTGAGCCAGCTGAAGAGGTTCAGAGGTGGATGGATTCTAGTGTCCGTATTTTTGGGGACTTGGGTTTGGATGATGCAACTAAGAGAAAACTTACGTCAAGGCAGTTGCAGGGTAGGGCCATGGAATGGTGGAATTCGGTTACACTTGAGAATCCAGAAGAGGAAATAACTTGGGAGCAATTCCAAGTTAAATTCAAGATGAAGTTTATCTCCACAACTCAAAAGTCTGCTTTGTTCAAGAAGTTCATAGAGCTAAAACATAATGGTCGTTCTGTGCTTTATTATGTTTCTAGTTTCGAGGCCTTGTCCAGATATTCCCGTTCATACGTCGATACACCCTATCAAAAGAACAAGAAGTTTGTAATGGGTCCGGATACCTATAATGGAAGGCCATTGGTGGATCATCTTGACGATCCATTTGAGACGATTATGGAAAAAGTTGTTCGCCATGAGAACTTGTTTCCTAAGGAAGCAAATGTTGTCGTTACAACCAAGGAAGTTCAGAAGCCACATCAAGGTGGTAATAATAAGAAGAGGAAGCAACAATAGCAGAAAGGGAAGGATGGTTAGAAGAAGCCTAAGAGTGAGGTGGTTTGCTTTAACTACCAACAGAAGGGTCACTACTTGAATGAGTGCAAGAATCCTAAAGCTGAGAAGAAGTGTTTCAAGTGTGGAAATCCTGGGCATGAGAAGAAGGTTTGTTCGGAATTGGCTAAGGGAAAGCAAGTTGTGAAGGAATATGCTTTGGAAGTCGTGCCATCTTCTTCAAGATCTCCGACTGCAGAGGAAAAGGGAAAGGGTGTCTTCATCCAAGGTACTCTTTCTGTCCGAGGCATTTCAGTTCATGTGTAATTCGATACTGGTGCATCACATTCATTCATTTGTAATGAGCTTGTGTGTCGCTTATGTTTGGAACCCGAGATCTGTGATAGACCTTTCGTGATGACTAATCTAATTGGGGGTTTTCTTTGTATGATTTGTCGTGGTCTAGTGTTTTCGATTCATGGTTGCTTTTGTGTATGATTGTTTTGTTTTTAACTTCGCTGGGTTTGGGATCATCTTGGGCATGGTCTGGCTCAAGAGGTATGCAGCAAGAGTGAAGTGCGAGAAGCTAGATGTAAGGGTCGGGGATATGGAAGGGCGAAAGGTGTTGATTAGATGTAAGCGCGAGGATGGTGTCTTTGTGAGCTATATATATATTCACTTGTGATTCCACAGGAAGACTTGATATTTGTGCAGATCGCTAATGAGTATGAGGATGTCTTTGACGAGGTCAAAGGGTTGTCGCCGCATCGTGAGATTGAGTTTAGGATCGATTTGGTCGAGGGTGCTAGACCAATCGTTATGCCTCTTAGGCGAATGGCGCCTAAGGAACGGCGAGAATTAGAGGTGCAGGTTCGTGACCTTTTGGGAAAAGGATTCATTCGGAGGAGTTTATCTGAATGGGGTGCACCTGTCGTGTTTGCAACCAAGGCAGATGGCTCGTTAAGATTGTGTGTGGATTATTGTAAGCTGAACAAGGTGACCAAGAAGAACAAGTCTCCGTTGCCAAGGATTGATGATTTATTAGATTGGCTTCACGAAGCCAAAGTGTTTTCTCAGATGGATTTGGCAACGTGATTTCACCAGTTGAGGGTGGCAAAGGATATTGTGCCAAAGACTTCTTTTAGGACACCATCTAGTTCCTTCGAATGGTTGGTGATGCCATTCGGTTGACTAACGCGCCAGCGTATTTTGTGGGTCTTATGAATAGAGTTTTCAGAGATCAGATGAACAAGCTTGTGCTTATGTTCGTGGATGATAATCTGGTTTACTCCCAAAACGAGGAAGAACACAAGACGCACTTGAGAGTTGTGTTGGAAATCTAGCTAAAGCATCAGCTGAGAGCCAAGTTTTCGAAGTGTCACTTCTAGAAGAAGGAAGTGAGGTTCTTAGGCCATGTTGTTCTGGAAATGGGATAGCGGTTGACCCCGCTAAAGTGGCAACAATCCAGGACTGGGATAGACCTAAGAATGCGACAGATGTGAGAAGTTTTCTTGGGTTAGCAGAATATTACCGACGGTTTATCAAGGATTTCTCCAAGTTAGCTGCACCGTTGATAGGATTGACGAAGAACAACCAAGTGTTCACATGGGATGCAAAGTGTGAGCAAATTTGGAATTCTGAAGGAGAGACTGGCGAGTGCTCCTGTTTGGACCATTCTAAGTGGCAATGAAGAGATGGTTGTGTATACCGATGCATATGGTACTGGACTTGGAACAGTACTGATGCAAAAGGATAAGGTTGTGGCCTACATGAGTCAATAGCTAAAGCCGCATGAAAGGAATTATCCAACTCATGATTTAGGGTTGGTGGCGATTGTGTTTGCTCTGAAGATGTGAAGACATTACCTGTTGTGATTTCGATTTGAGTTGTTCATGGATCACAAGTCGTTGAAGTATCTTTTCTCCCAAAAGGATCTGGAATCTTCGGCAACAACGATGGTTATAGTTTCTACCATCATATGATTTTTATATAGCCTATACTCCTGGTAAAGATAACGCGGTGGCAGATGCGTTGAGTCGTAGACACGTAAGTTTAGGAGTGATGTTCTTGGAATGGAAGAGTCTTAAGATTTTGTAAGGTTCGATTTCAGGCCAAGGTGTGCGTTGGAACCTGAAATGTTGGCAAGCTTATCAATAAGACCTACTCTTATCGAAAGGATTGGCGAGAGCCAAAAGCGAGATGTGAAACTTATCGAGTTTATCCAGAAGGTGGAACTAGAGAATAAAGAGTTCAAAGTCGATCAAGAAGGTTGGATTCGAAAGCAAGGGAGACTAGTTGTTCCTGATATCGATGGATTGAGAGACGGGGTTCTGAGAGAATGTTATCGCTCGAAGTTGAGGATTCATCCCAGTGGTAATAATATGTATCATGACATGAAGCGGATCTACTACTGGGAGGGGATGAAGCGAGAGATTGGAAAATTCATTTCCAAGTGCATGCACTGTCAATTGGTGAAAGCTAAACATAAAAATCCGAGTGGTTTGATTCATCCATTGGAAGTTCCTACGTGGAATTAGGAGCAAATATCGATGGATTACCTAGAACCGGGGCAGGAAATGAAGGGATTTGGGTCATCGTAGATTGCTTGAGCAAAAGTGCAGGGTTCATTCCTGTCAAGTCGACTAAGACGGCATCGAAGTTGGCTGAGCTTTATGTGAAATGAATAGTTTGATTCCATGGTGTCCCATAGAGCATAGCGAGTGACCGAGATCCATTATTTATGAGTGGATTTTGGAAGAATTTGTTAGAAACTTTGGGAACCGAATTGGGTTTAAGTACAACTTACCATCCCCAAACTGATGGTCAAACTGAGAGGGTTAACCGAGTTTTGGAAGATCTCCTAAGAGCTTGTGTGTTGAATTTTGGGGGATCATGGGAGGACCGTCTACATCTAGTTGAGTTTGCGTATAATAACAGCAACTAGTCTAGTATTGGGATGGCACCATACGAGGCGTTGTATGGTAGGCCATGTAATTCTCCAGCATGTTGGTTAGAAACTAGAGATAAATTGGTATTTGGGCCTGAGATGATTATAGAGACCTCAGAATGTATCGAGATTGTTCGACAACGAATGAAGGCCGCCCAAGATCGTCAGAAGAGTTACGTCGATAAGTGTCGAAAGGATTTGGAATTCGATGTTGTGAAGATTTCACCATTAAAGCACATGGTTCGATTCAGAAACAAAGGAAAGTTAGCTCCTAGGTTCGTTGGGTCATTTCCGATAGTCAAGCGAATTGGAAAGCTCACATATAGATTGGAGTTACCCGAGAAGATGTCGAGTGTGCATAATGTTTTCCATATATCGTTTCTACGGAAGTTCGTGCATGGTTCGAATGTTGTGGTATCTCCAGAGTAGTATGAAGACCTAGAAGTAGAGACTGTAGTTGCGAGACCTCGAAAGCCGCTTCATATTGTGGGGAATGACACGAAACAGCTTAGGAGGAAGGCGGTTAAGCTAGTCAAGATACAATGGAGTGAGGATGGCGACGATTGTATGTGGGAGATAGAAGAGAGCATGAAGGCGACACATAAGGAACTCTTCGTCGGTATGATCCATTAGTATTGCATCATCTTACGTCATCGTAGCTTGTATTATTATGTCCGTGTTAGAATTCCGCGTGCTAGGATAAGGCTATGGATACATGGCTTGATGGCTGCTTGTTTGGGTGATAGAATTGGTTGCTCATGGATGATAGGCATGTGGAATTGTTGCAGTTGCTTGTGTTTGTTGGAATTTCGGGGGCGAAATTCCAAAAGGAGGGAGAATGTAACAGCTCGCATTTTGCGTATCAAAGGATCATAAAATATTTTAATTTTATTCCCTGAGGGTTGGATCATTTTCATACTTTAATATGTGGTTTATGGGAATATGAGACATGCCCATGATTTTTACCAAAAAAATTTGACCATTTTGCTCCTATCAGTCTTGTACAGGGGATAACTTATGACTCGGATCGAACGAGGTGTTGACACCTGTTCAATCCGAAAGAAATGGTATTTCCCTTTCCATAGAGTGGTCACATTAAAGATTTGGCTCAGTGGTTTGGGAGGAATCGTTGTTTTAAGGTTTCACAGTTGGATGTGTGGGTTTTGTAAGCCATAATGGGCTGATTTGGGGAGGCCCATTAGTGGGCTGGTGGAGGCTATAAATAGGGGGTAGGAGGCATGGAAAATATTTTACTTTCTCCATTCTCTCATTTGGAGGAGTTTATGATCCTCCATTTCTCTATTCTCCTACACCTTTCCATCATCAAAATTCGAGATCTACATTAGAGAATCAAAGATTTACAACAGTTGGAGCTAGATCTACACCATTCCAAGTGAGAGTTCATCGAATTGAAGAGTTTAGATCAAATTCTTCGCTGTTCGGAATATTATTTCAACCATATTGGGTTGTTTTGGGGAATTGGTGAGTGATATGCATCTCTCACACGGATTCAAGCAAGTATACGAGTTGTATGCACATATTTTCATCATTTTAAATCGATTTCTCGTAGATCTACACCATGGTAAGCTTATTTCCATATAAATCGCCATAGGATCTAGTTTAGAAACTTTAAACCAGTAATTTATATGCTATTTCATATGATTGTGCAAGTTAGATCCTTAATTATGTTCATATATTCATTTATCATGATTTTAGTGAAGTTTACATAACTTTTGATGAAAATTATCACTTTCATGTTGTTATTGATTTCATAACATGCTTGGGGTTGTTATGGATGAATCGGATGAGTTGGTTTCGTCGAATTGGTCATTTGGCAAAGTTTTGGTTGAATTCGAGGGTGAATTGGGTCTGTTTAGGTGTTGGGTCGGTCGGTTTCATATGGTTCGGTTGGAGTGTGGTTTGGGAAGCGTGTAATGAGCGGTCGGTTATAAATGGTAGGGTCGGTCGGCATCAAAGTGGTGAGTCGATCCGAATATGTTGAGCATGGATCGGTCGGGCAAGGCTATGGGAAAGTAGTCGGTCTCAGGTGGATCGGTTGGTTTTCTCCTTCCAGGAGGTGGGTCGGTCGGTCATGCACCTGTATGATGTGTCAGCCAGAGATTGTGAGGAGTGGGTCGGTCATAGGACCAAAATATGGGTCGGTCGGTCATGACAAGATGGGTTGGTATCCTGTCTAAATTGATCGACCAACCGGGAAAGGTTATGATGAGTCGGTCGTACCAGGGGTCGACCACACAGGGTCATTTTTAGAAGAAGAAAAAATCAGGTATGACCCAAATTTGAACAAAAGGTCCTAAAATTTATTTTTTCGTGGGAAACCCCTTGAACCCATGCCGCAGCGCAGTGATGTTGTGACTTTGAAGTTAATTCAAGTAGGAAGGTTCGAAGTGTTGAAATGTGTTGACAACTCAAAGGTCATGAGTTGGTGGATAATGGTTGCTCGAGAAGGTTGCTTAAGTATGAAAAGTCATCGGGTTGGAAGATTAGAGATGCGAAGGCAGAGAGATTATCATTGTCGTAAGTTCTAGCAGGCTCGAAGCAGGGGTACAATAATGGCACCTAAAAGACCGGAAGGTAGTTGGTCGAGTACCTTGGGTATCGTTGAAAGGCCTACTTGTCAAGGTTGGACAAACATACGTATCGTTGAAAGGCGTGTGGAGTTTATGCTAGAACTGGGGTTACCATTAGCTCTTGACAGATGGCAAGGTTGGCCACCATATGATTAACGATAGTTTCAAAGCAGGGTTGGCGGTGATAGCCAGAGTCTGTCATGGTTGGCTAGTTGCCTTGTTTGTACCATCTCACGTAAATTATTGAACGTCGAAGGAGATGTTTCTTGGGTGCTTGTCTGATATTGGTTTAGGCCTCTGGGGCTTGTGCTTAAGGAATATTAAATTCGATTAGGATGGTTTATGCGAGATACATATAATCTGGATGCTATGAGTGTAGTGGTGTTTGTTTTGGTTTCCATGAATGAATGGTTGAAGTGTTTGATGTAAAGGCTATCACTATCCGATGTGGCGAAGGCACGGTTGAGTTCTTCTCTGGTGTTTGGTAGATTGGTTTGTTAATCTACCTATTCTCATATATTTTATTGCTGATGATTGTTAGTTGTTTTATCGCTTACTAAGACAGTTGTCTGACTCAAGATTTTATGTTTCCTCTTATTACCTTGGGTTAATTCGGTTGTGGTTGGACAGACTAGGTGGCAGATGATAGCTTAGTGAGGACGATGTGGCAGCTCGGAGGCGATTAGGAGCTGGCGTACTATCTTTCTACTATATAGTACTTGGATTAGCGTTGTTTGTTATTCTCTAAGTGTTGTAGTGAGGCAATTTGTATAAACACTATTGTTGTAGTCTAAGTGTATGGATATCACTTTCTAGTTATGAAATTCTAGTGTTTTCTACTTCACTAATAATATCTGTTGTGCATGTTCTATTATATTTTATCCTTGTGCGGTGAGTTCTACGACAGGTTCCATGTGTACCATACCTTGATGATCGTCCATAGTTTCTTGGCACATCTTTCAGCACATTGTTAATCTTGTTTATTGCGGGGGCTATGGGTGATCGTCACAACAACCAATATATCTAAAAGATACCCGATAAGATTCTCCGAGTCAGATAAAAGTAAATCTTCGGAATCATCAAGCAATCCCAATCCCAATGTTCTTCCATCAGATTCATATTGGGACAGTACGAGTTCAGATTACGAAGTCATGCTTCATGAAAATGTTGATTTGTCGGGGGAAGAAGTCTTTGTGCATGAGGAAGAAGGATGGGTAGGAGATAACTAGGCTCCTGACTAATTTGAAGGTGCAATCATCTTAGATGAGACTGATGACTCTTGGGTTCTGATAACTGATGCCAGACTCAGAAGAATATTTTTAAGGCATGGGATTTCTAGGGAAGAAGTTAGAGTGGCAATTAATGTTACGGACAGACCCCACAATCCTCCGGAAGGGTACTTGGCCATCAGTCGGTTGATGTGCACAATCAGCGCAATTCCTCCGTTTCCACACTTCGTTGTCGAATTTCTATGACGAATGTGGCTTTCCCCTACGCAACTCCAGCCTACTGCTATTCTTATTAATACGCGCTGTACATAGTGTATATGGAAGTCTTAGGCGTGGAGCACACTTTTGAGGATGTAAATTTCTTCTGCCATTTTAAACATCATGCGAAAGAGACTCCTCCCTTCATTTTGCATCCGTGCCTACGATGAAAATACTTGGCGAAGGATATAACAATGTGAGCGACATAAGGCCCGAATGGTTCTATATTAAACACTAGCCTGGATGTACTAGGAGATGGGTCAAGTCAAGTAAGCTCTAAATGTCAGGTCTCCTTATTTCAACTACATTAATAAGTGCACTGACCTTTCTTTCTTATTTTCATTTCCAAACCCCAGAAAAGAGCAAGGCCAAGTATGTCTAGACCGTTTGAATTTTCTACTGAATGGTAATCCAGACTTCTTGAGCATTAAAAAATTGCTTAGTGGACAAGCTTCTTCATCATCCACACCTACTTGATATGAGGTAGAGCGTAGGTCATGGAGATCGTTCTTCAAGTTCCTCTTGTACACGCAGAAGATGGTAGTGTGCCCCCAGTTGAAGGGAAAGTTACAGTCGTAATCGAGATAGTAGAAGGTTTGAAGAGCAAAGATCTTACAGGTTCTAGTAAAGAACCACAACTGGGAGGGAGAGTGACACTCCCTAGGAAGGAAAATACTGAGATTTCCCTAAGTCTTCTCTAATAAACATCCCAATTGTGGATCTTATGGAAAATTTGTCTGAGAACGAGCCCAGGGGTGGCTCCCCAAGAGATGCATCTCCTCATGAAAGGCGGCCTTTACTTAAAACTCCATCTACTACCAAATCTCTTTCTCATGACCTCAATCAAGAGGAAGCCATTTTTAAAGACTTGGCTAATCTCCCCACCTGATGACATATATACCTCTCAAGCCATTGGTTCTGACTCTTTCTTTCCTATTTCTAAAGAAGAAATTACACCCATGAAGACTGGGCAAAAAACACCTTCGAGCCAAACTCTGGGCTCTGGTCCGTCAGAGGGATCACTTAGGACGCACACCATACTAGCACTGTACGTCACAGGATCTGTGTGACACATCGCTTCTTGGTCCTATTATTGGTTTATATTAAATTGCAGGAAATATGCATCATCGCGGCTACAATTATAGGAATGTGCGTGAGAGTCTTCCTAGGTATAACTCTAATGTTGAGCACGAACGCAGGGATAGTTGCAAGAGAGACAATATGAGGCATTGTGAATCACATCATCCCCACTCTTCTCGGTCTCTCCCCCCCCTCTAAGTCAAACTCTGACAAGTACAAGAGTCATCAAAGCCGTCACGAGGGAGACAAATAACCTCCCAAAGCTCCAGTCCTCCCAAAAGTTCGCACACTCAAGATAAGCCATCAAAAAGGCGCTCGAATCCCAAAGACAAGACCAAGGAAAATAAAAAGGATCAGGATAAAGGTAGTGCGGCTATCGTTCCTGCTAATTGCCAATCCATCAACATTACCAAGCCAAAGTATGTGGTGCTTGACTCCTTTACAGAGCAGAAAATCAAGGTTTTGAAGGGGAAGTTCCCTGAATATTATTTTGTGAACATGCATTTTGTACCAAACCTTGAGCTGGTTCCTGACAATTGGTCTGATCCTCTTAAGTCTTGGATTGACTTCGTGGACATCAGTACAAAGAAACCTGCAAGTACGCTCGAAATCTGTCCAAGATTATCAAGGAGCTTGAGCAGGTCTTAGACAATCAATAGCTTATATCTAAATAGGATGCATCTAGAAGAGCCACTTCCATTAGAGAATGTGAGGATGCCTAGGCCCAACTTGCTCTTATGCAGCGTGATGCTAAGAAATATAAGAAGTTGCATAGTGAGTTGCAGACACAGTTCCATGGTCGGTTATGATAACTTTGGGATCCCGAATTGATAAATAATATTTCGACAATGAAATTTATCACCTCTTTCATCGTAATTGTGGTCAATTGTTCAAATTCTACCCACTTCGTAAAGTAGTCCACAACCACGATTGCATATTTTGCTCCGCCCATGGCAATTGGAAGGCTTTCGATAATATCAATCCCCCATATAGCGAACAACCACAGACTCACCATCGAGGTGAGTTGGCTTGGAGGTGCTTTAGGATTCATTGCAAATTTTTGGCATTTGTCGCAGCGTCGTGAATAATCAGCCGCATCTCGACTTATGGTAGGCCAAAGGTAGTCGTACTGCAGTATCTTCTTTGTTTAGGTCTGTCCTCCAATGTGATCTCTACAATCGCCTTCGTGTGCTTTCCTCAATACACGCTTGACGTCGTCATGTGCTATGCACCAGAGTAAAGGGACTGAAAACCCTCCGCCGATGAAATACGTCACCCTGCATGTTGTATCTCGAAGCTTTACGAACGGTGGTACGCCTCTCGCTTTTCCTCGCCGGAAGCGTTCAATGCTGCAGGAAGTTCTTTATGTGCGTTATCCATGACACTCTCTCTCTCTCTCTCTCTCTCGGGGTAGGTCTCCAATACTGGATCAACTTCCATTTCATCGATGGTAGGAACTTCTAACATATCGATTGGGACCATCTGCGTCTCTTCTAGGTTGTCGAAGCTTACTAACTTGGCTAATTTGTCCACTTTCTGATTTCCTGTTTGGGGAATATAAGAGATGGTATAGTGTTCCAAATTGTCCAACATCTCCTCAACCTTCTCTAGGTAAGTCACAAGTCATGGTCCTTTTGCTTGAAACTCCTTTCAAATCTGGCAAACGACAATCTGAGAGTCATAAAAGATATTCAACGAAACTACTCCTAAATTGTTGCCGAGTTTAAGCCCGGCAATTAGGGCCTCATACTCAGAATCGTTATTAGTAGTGTGAAAATCTAATTGCAAAGCATTGTAAATTTACTGTCCTTTAGGAGTTATCAACACGTCTCCGGCATCAGACCATCGATCATTCCTAACACCGTCTGTGTACAGCTTCCAAGTTCTCGATTCCATCTTTTGTCTTGAGGGGCCATCTCCTTCATCTAATACATCCTCTTCGGGAATGGTAAATCATGCGATGAAGTCTGCTAATGCTTTCCCCTTATAGACTTCCTTGGAAGGAAGTCGAGATCAAATTGGCTTAGCTTGATGTTCCATTTGAGCAATCTTGCAGACGCCTCTGATCGATGCAAGACCTATCGTAGTAGTTGATCAATGTAAACACCATAAGATGAGCCTGAAAATAGTGGCGAAGCTTTCTTGAAGCAATCAACAAGCTATAGGCAAGCTTCTCAATCTTTGGATAGTTGTGTTCCACTGCTGCTAACTTCTTTCTCACATAATACACTGGTGTCTGAACTTTATCCTCCTCACGAACAAGTGTTGAATTGATCGCATGCAACGACACTGCTAGGTATATGTATAAGTCTTTGTGATCCACTATCTTAGACAATATCGGGGGACTCTCTAAGTGACTTAGCAGGTTTTGAAAGGCTTCAATGCAATCTGGGCCCCACTGAAATCGTGCTTTCCTCATTTAATGAAATCGAAGACAGGGATGCATTTGTCTGTGTCACTAGAAATAAATCTAATAAGAGATGCCACCTTTCCTACTAAGCTATGTACATCTTTAATTATTTGTGGCTCAATAATGTTCTTGATCGCCATAATCTGGTCACAGTTAATTTATATTCTGTATGAACTGACTATGAAGCCTAGAAACTTCTCTGATGCAACACCAAAAGAGCACTTCAAGTGGTTTAACTTCATTATATAATGTCATAGGATATTGAACATATATGCCAAATCTGACACGTGATCGGAGGAGTGCTTGGAATTCACGAGCATGTCATCCACATAAACTTCCATAAATTTTCCAACCTGGTTGTGGAACATACAATTTACCAAACGTAGGAATGATGTCTCGAGATTCTTCAGTCCGAACGCATCATCACGTAGCATATAATCCGAGATCTGTGATGAAACTTGTATGCTCTTGATTGAGCACATGCATGGGAATCTGGTTGTAACCCGAGTACGCATCCATAAAAGAAAGAAGCTTATGTCGTGCAGTTGAATCCATGAACTGATCAATTCTTTGTAATGGTAAGTTGTCCTTTGGGCAGGCCTTATTCAAATCTGAAAAGTTGATACATGTACACCACTTTCTATTAGTTTTCTTAATAAGGATGGGATTTGATATCAAGTTAGGGTATGTAACATCTCATTTAAAACTGTTGACTCTCAACTTCTTCTTTTAAGGAAGCTAACCTCTCCCGGCCGAGCATACGTTTCTTTTGCTTGACATGGGTGTACTTTGGGTTTTGCTTAGCACCTGACTCGTAATAGATGGTGCTATCGCACACATGTCAGCGTGTTCCCACGTAAATACATCTAGGTTGGATCGTAAAAAATATGTCAGTTCCCTTGTCCAGAGGGGATCTAAACTAGATCCGATCTTCAAGACCCTAGCAGGGTCATTGTCACAGATCAAAATATCCACAGTCTCTTCATTAGGTGTCGCCTTTCTACATCCCGGTTCCTCGTCCTCTCTGGGATCAGTACCTCGGATTGATAATTTGGTGACTCTGGCCGCGATGTATCCTTTATTTGCTGCTTCGAAGCCTCCCTAGCAGGGGAGGAGGCTTTCTTAGGCTCTACATTGTCTCCTTGGCAGAGCGGCTTCCATACAGCTAAGAAACAAGCTCACCCTATCCGCGGACTGTCCCTGTTCCTGATTCAGTTGGGAATTTCAATAGTAGGCACCACGGAGCGATGCAGGCTTTGAATTATGCTAGGGCTGGTCGTCCCAAAATGGCGTTGTATGAATTGATATTCATCACAACGAATGGGAAAATCCGCACTCACCTACAGTCTCCTTCCTTAAGTTCCACAGATAATTGTACCACTCCTATCGGTGTTATTGACGAACCACTAAAGTCATGTATCCATCCAGTGCATGGCTTCAGATCTTTATCTTCCAACTTCATCTAGTCGAATGCTTTCTTGAATAGGATATTGACAGAACTCTCGCAATCAACAAGGACCTTCCATATGGTTTCTGGACCGATGATAGCCGATATCACCAACACGTCTATACTCGGGGCTTCTATTCACATGCTCTCTCTATTGCGGAAGACAATGTCATCTTTCATTGTTTTCTACTATTTTATTGGTGTGACACTCTCGGAGCACTGCACTCTCCTACGTCTAGATGCTTTGCAGCGTTGATGTACTATTCCATGGTCCTGGCACTGAATTCTGCTGGGTGCAGTCCTCCGACCATGGTATTTATAACTATTCCCTTTCTTTTTGTTGGGAAGTTTCTATGGGTGCTGGCTGACCTTGATTTGGAGCTGAACCTCCTTGCCCCCTGTCTCTCGGGGCAACCTTATACTCATCCAACTTTCCTTTGCGAAGCAGTCTTTCCACTAAATCTCTCAAGTGGCGGCATTCATTAGTCAAATGTCCATATGTTTCATGAAATAAACAAAACTTTCCAGTCTCACTTCCTTTACTGTTGAGTCTTTCAGCGTAGCCTTTTTGTATTGCATCACGTTGCAGGTATCTAGATAGATGTTTTCCAAGGTATCGTTCAACGTTGTGTAGTCTTCGAAGGATTGGAATCGAGGCCTTTTCTTCGGGTCATTTCTTTGATTCCAGCTTCTCTTGTTGTTGTTCCTACCTTGGCGGTCATTCCCTTCATTCTGGTTGTGGACGTTGACTTTAACCTTCCCAGAGTTGTCACCAAATTGCTTAATAGCGACGTTTTTCTAGATATCCTCTCTTGCAACTTTACTGGATCTTCTCTTCCAAATCGAGTACACCTCTCCTTGTCGTTAAGGGTGGCAATTATACCCGACCTGATGGACTCGGACCCAACCCGGCGGGCCTCGGTTCTAGGCGGGTTGGATTTTCTTGGGTCTCAATCATACATTTCAAAAATCTGGACCCGGCCAGACCCGAGCTTTGGGTCGGGTTCGATTGAAAAGTAACACTAAAAGTACATAAATTTCATTGCTTTTTCATCGATTCTTTCAGGTCGGGTTAATCCCGGTCGAGTTTGATTGGGTCTTAATTGTATTATTCATTACCTAGACCCGGCCCGAGACCCATCGAGTTCGGGTCTTTTAGAGTCGGCTTGGTTCAAGTTTCGGTTCTCGGTTCTAACTGCCAGCCCTACTTGTCGCAAGCGAATATTAGTTTTCTCATAAAACAATTCCCTGGTCAGCTACGGTTTTCCAACTAAGTACTTCCCAAACTTAATATCTTTATCAACTCCGTCTATTAACAACATTAAGATAGTTTGTTCATGAGGATTGCTCACTTTAGTAACTGCTAAATTGAAATGGTCCAAATATGACTTTAAAGTTTCCCCGAGAGCTTGCTTAACTACCGAAAGTTCGATGATGTTCTTGGATTTATGGGCGCGCAACCGAAACTGGTTCAGGAATCTCTTGCTTAACTCTTTAAAGTTGGAAATCGAACATGGAAGAAGTCAGGTGAACCACATCATAGCCACATCTTCCAGATATATCGGAAAAGCTTTTCATTTCACGACGTCTGGGGCTGCTGCGGCATTCATATACCAAGAGTATCTCATTAAATGTTGTCTTGGATCAGTCCTTCCCGCATAAGGTTTATGGTGGGTAGGTTGAATCGCCTTGGAAACTGAACGTCCAATATGTCGTCGGTGAAGGGCGTATGGCTGCGATCAATACCCCAGTCACCATTGGTGTAGTCTCTACTATCAGCCATCATTTTATGTACCATTGCTTCTACTTCAGCATTGGTCAAAGCATGCTCAGTCTCAATGCTTTCAGCTCTCCTAGACCCACCTGCTCTTTCTTTAGGCAACGTCACTTGACCGGTCGCCTGAGTAAAGTGTCCTTGCCTTCTACGGTCCCGATCAGTCACAGGACTAGTAAGCTGAAGGAGATGTGCCTAAGTGAGTTGAGTAAGGTTTGGGTCTCTAGGAAGAACACGGGATCCGCGCATTGGTAGTAGCATAGGTTCCACTAGACTGGGATCATTATGACCTAGATGGTGTGTTGCATCCTCCCTGAAGCCCAATGAGCCAAATTGGAATTGTTCAAGGTTCTCGGGTCTTTCAAGAGATCTCCTTTGACGTGGATGCCTTTCGTTCTCTTCCGAAGAAGGCGAATCTTCAGCTTCCCAACGACGAGTAGGCGATGGTGTTCTTTGTCTGCGTAATTCAACCATCTGCCTAGCCATCATATTCACATCATTATGAATTACAGCATTATCACGTCTTTGAGCTTCTAATGCCAAATTTGTCTCCTCCATCATGGAGAGAAAGCGTGCAAAATCAATCTGCAAAAAAAGTGCAGAAGGAGTAGGTTGATTGTTGGTTGTTGCAGCTGGGACTGAAGCATTCATGTCGGCTCGGGTTGAGGCACCAACATCTGTTGGGTTCGGCTTTACCCCACCCAGTCGGATCAGAGGAACATCATCAGGTCGGGTCGGACCCGACTCGGGCGCGCTTGAGCCGGTAGCCTATGCCATGGCGAGAGCTTGTGCATTACTATGTTATTCTTCATTTGCTTTATTTCTTTGGGAAGCTTGTTGATTCTTATCTTTCCTCGGAGCCATGGAATTCAAATTTGTTGAAATCGATGAAAACTTCGATTATGATGGAAATGTAGATTATTTCTTTGGACTGGGTGATCCAAACAGTAGAATAATAATCCACAAAGCTGAGAATTCAATCTTTTCAGTAAAGCACCAAAATGTTAGACGAAAAATGGAACTAACACCCAATTAACAAAATTTTGCAGGGAATTATGCGGAAATATGAGTTAAAAATAGAAAAAACAATCAAACACACAAGATTTATAGTGGTTCGACATTAACGAGCCTACGCCCACTTTATAGTTCTTTGATTCGATGGAGAATTACAAGTACAAGGATTATAATTGGTCAATCACCTGAATACAATTAATTCTCCCTCAATATTTGTTGAATTATACTCAACAATGCAGGTTGAACATAAAATGGTGTTTATGATTGTGGAGTTCAAATGTATGGAGTGCCAAAGATCCTTAAAAATGTCATTGATCCACGTATCTATAGGCATAGTAGGGTTGCGGGTCGGATGCCACATGGCATCCATATAGATGGTCTCAGAGTGGTAGTGGGCGGAATGCAGAAAATGTCTTCAAGTCATGCGTGGCTAGGTGGAGTTCAACCCATGAAAGTATGGACGATGTATGCCTAAAGAATAGGACAACATTGAAGTATGTAGAACCCCAAGCGGGTCGGGTAGGTGTTTGTGCAATCTGAAGCGGTGATACCTGAATCACATGCCATATTCGTGTGCTCGGATTGGGTCGGGTATGGGTCCATTCGACCTGATCCAGTGCTCTCCTACCAAAACCAGTTCTTTGTGTGTGTACTTGTCGGGTTCGAACCGATTGACTCTTACTAGATAACTATGATTCAAGCTCTTCGATATACTTGATCATGGATGTCCGGACTTTATGTGGCCTAATCACATAGTAAGCCAACAAGAACTGTGGCTTTTAGTTATGTACAAACATATGTAATGGATAATACTGTTGGAACCATGATCTCAAGTTCATGCCTTTAACTAATCCCCTTCAATCGCTAGTAGTATCCCTTGAACAAATATAATTGGCACTTGAATTCAGTAAGAACATCATCTTGCCAATCTCAGACTTAATGCTCAATTCCAAGCACAGTATCTGAGTGATAAAGCAACAATTCCGGACCCTTCAATTCATCCATAAGACTGGTGTCCACAAACTTCCCGAATAAAATTGCTTAATACCCAAGAGAGACAAGCACTGGAGTCGACTATATGAACTTCATATAAACACGAAGATGCACCGAATAATCCAGTGCCAAATTATTAATAACAAGTGGATGAAAATAATAAAATGCTGCCATCAACTGATTACTCCAAACCAGGATTGACCAAATCTAAACTTTCAGATGTAAGTGGGGAAAGTTGATGTTGTTAACAAAAAAATGAAAAATCGGCTGAGAGAAATTGGAACTGATAGAAAATCAATTACGTTGGACATACTGAAACCCAAGATCCAGATGGCTTGATCCTCTGGTCTTCAAGCAAATTCGGCATATTCCATATACGGGACGAAGATAGATCTGGTGACGAGGTGATGAAATTGACTTTGATGTATATTCTCGATCAAAGGTATTACGAGAATTGGAGAATCATTGAATCTGTGCGATTTGTGCGAATGTTTTTGCGTGGAACGAAACCTAAACGATTTCTATTTAAGGAGTTATTCAATAATTTAAGGGGAAACCTCTGTAATTGCTGAGTATTTAAAATGTCTTGAAATTGCATCAGTGGTTTCGGTTTCTTAGAGGATCATCTTTCCTTTCTCCATTGGAAAGAGGAAGAAATCAGTTTGCATATATACACACACATATATATATATATACATTTATAAAAATAAAGGAAGAACGAGGATGGAATTTTCGAACTATGAGAAATTTCCGACTCATGATTTTGGCAATGACAATGCGCACGAGTTTTCAGTATCACGACAATCGACATTGATTCGACCCGCAAACAAATAGTATGCGCGTAAGTCCAAATGACTCGAGAACGTAAGATGAGCGATCGAATCCATGACTCGATATCGTTTTATGAAATCCGACTCGCGTAGTCATAAACCAACAACACATCTACTACACATACTCTATTTTCAAACTCTGGTCGCGTCACCCGAAACCACGTGAAAACGTGTGAGCGTACATGTGACATTGTGTCGGCAATGACTCGTTTACATTTTGACGTGAACGAGAGTCGACGACTAATGTTCAATTTCATAAGTAAACAGGAATTTGACGTTCAACGAAGCTATCGACAAATCAGAATTCTCAACATGCTCAATAGAACAATCACGGCCAAGTATTCAATAACCTGGAGATCTTTCCTTTTTCCAGAGGCAATCTTTTTAACTCAAAGCACATCATGTCGAGACAAGACGTACTTTTGGGGGCAAGAGGTAACCGGTATTTTGGTTCGGTTCCCAAAAGCATATCCGACATTCTCGACTTAACCCATTGCGTGGCACCATAACCCGAAGTGTTGCCGAAGCACTAAGTTTTCAAGCCTAGAAGGAATTGAGTGAGCTTGGCCCCACAACACCTCAAAATGAACATATCACATCACTTTATATCACACTCTCCTCACACTGCTTCGCACCAAATCACCTTGCGCCATACCACCAGCCAACCATCGCATCCCCCTTATGTCGCATGCCACGGATGCGATGTTATTGCATCCCTCAAGAAGCGATGTCATCGCATCCCATCGCATCCCTTAGGATGCGATGCATTCGTTCTCCCCATCCTGATTGCAACACAACGCATCCCACTTGAGAGATGTGATTTTCTGCCTATATGTGGGGAGGGATGCAATTTTTCCAGTTCCTACACTCCTGAGGTGTGATTTATACTGTATGGTCCCCAAATTTCACCTCCTCCCACCCAACATACTACCTATAAATCACCCTTGCTCATTCTTCACAACGGTTGGATTTTTTAGTTGATTCGACAGCTCTACAGGTTCTTAGGACTCCATTAATGGAAGCATAGATCTTAAGGAAGAAGAAGCAAACATCACTTTTTTCCAAGACTTGGCATATGATTAATATGACTCCAAAATACATAGAACTACTTGTAAACCAGTGCCATGATGAAGTTCAATGCTTTTAACTCTTATTTATGAACAAAAATCAACAAACTCCTTCATAGTGGACGTAGGCCCCTTACGGACCCAACCATTATAAACCTCTGTGTTATTTCTGCTTTCCACACTTTATTTTCCTTATGCACATGCAATTCTCTAATAACAGAGAATCATTGGGTGTGACGACATTTTTTGTCGTCAACACTACTCATTAATATATTTAAAACATCCAAATTTAATAGTTACACCTTGACATATATATTGGTCCACATTGCTCTAATAATTAGCATCTTAGCATGCATTGTTATGTTTGTTCGTATTTAGGCTGGCTTATTTCTTTATGACGATATCTTATTCAGAATAAATATGTAACAACCCAGATTTTCAGATCCAATTTAAAAAATTTATTTTAGCGATTTTAATGGATTTTGAATATTTAAAATGATTTATTTTAAATAATAACGACTAAAAATTATTTTAAACGAAGCTAGAATGAATAAATTTATTTTAATTATAAAACGATCCTAAAATGGCGCGGTAGTTTAAAAATTCAATTTTGAATTTCAATTTAATATACAGAATTCAATATAAGTCAAAATTGGACATAACAAGAAATATTTGAATCTGTTTAATAATATCTTTCTAACGAATGTAAGAAACTGAGATTTCATAATGAATTTTGAAAGTTATGTCCTGTTTAAAATTCAGAATAGTCGCTATGGAATTTATATATAATTTATATAATATAAAGCCCTTAAAAATTGCAAATGACCTCCTTTTTCGACGAAACCACTTTTGTTGGATTCGGAATGTCAAATTATTGCTAGATTCCAAAATTCATATTTTTTGGAATTAATATGTGAGTGTGGGAAAAGAAAACGTGTTTTGTCAATTTTTAGTTGAACTGGATCGACTGGAAAATGGCCGTATTTCAAACGGTCTCCAAATTCGACGAAATTAGTTTTGTTAGGACTATATCATCAAAACATAGTTAGATTTATTTTTCTGGAATTTTTTGAGTCATGTGGCCCCAGTAAATTAAAATGCACATTGAAATCAATTTTGAATTTTATATTAATTTATATTTTGATTTTGATGAAAACTGATCGAAACGGTCGAATTGGCTTACGGGACGTATCCCATTATGTCGGAAATGGGGGTGATTAGCTAGGGCGACAGTTGTTGGGTTCAATTTGGAGTTAGAATGAAAAAGTAACTTTTTGGGATTAAATAATTAAATAATTATATAAAGTCAACCCTCACCTTCTCTCTCCCTCACCATTTAAACCATCGTGAAAAAAAAAGAGGGAACCCGTCGCTGCAGCACCACCTCGCCCCCCTAAGCCAGCACCGCCAATTCTTCCTCCTCCCTCCCCCCCCTCATCCTCCTCCTCTCCTCTCTCTCCTCTTTCTCTCTTCAAATTGGAAACCTTAGAACCAAAATCCTCCAAACCCGCCACCTCCGACCACCATCCCACCACCTGCGCTTCCCCCCACAACCAGCTGGTCTCGCCGCCACCTCTGACCACCTAGCTCCGTCCATGGGGCCCCCATCACCCAAATAACTCATTTTCAACAAAAATCATGTTTTTGCAAATAACCCCCTGTGACTATTTTGCCAATAACTCTAAAACCGTGCATTTCTAGCCAAAACTCCATAGTACCAAAGTCAAAGAGCATGATTTTCTTTTCGATTTGGGTATATGGAAGTCTTATTTTGAATTGCAGGGCTGTCCGGAAAACGCGTCCAAAGATCGTGGATCTGCTGCCATTTTTTTCAATTTCTGGCGAATTGGTGCAGTTTTGGAAGAAAGTCCACTAGGCAAAAGTTGTCTGGAATGTTGCGTTAAGGCTACTGACAATGTTTGGTGAAGATTGAACACCGTATGCAAATTCTAGAGCCAAAGAGATGAATTCAAGTGTGGGGAACAACAACAGCGAGCGCGGCGACAAGAATTTTCTACATTAGAAGAATCGCGATGAAATAGTTTGGCTTCTAGGTGAGAACTCCTTATCACTCTAATTAATTTATAGTTAAATATATTTTAGGATGCAGACGGGACTTTGAAGCCCCCGACATAATTTTATTTTACAAACCATGATTGTTTGGTTGTAAGAATTGAATTGTTGTTGTAAATTGGATTGGGCTGAGAAACAATTGTATTGTGGTTTAGTTGATTATTGTGTATCGCACGAGCCAGTATCAGGAGAGTGGTAATGCTAGACATTACTCCATTTTAATATCGAGTCGTTATAATGCCGAAATTTTCTAAAATAAATGTGTATTCATTAAAAATGTCAATTTTAATGTATGAATGAATTATAGAAATATTCATGTGCTGAATAAAATGTTTGAACGATAAAAAAAATTATTGAATGTATGAACTATTAAAAATATTCAGTTGTTGAAATAAATATTTTATTGTTAAAAATATAATGTTTTACATATATATGAATGGCACAATTTTCTCCTGAAATGAAAATACATATTCATAAACAAATCTGACGACTTATTTATGTACACTCATTTAACCGACATTGATTACGACGATAAATTTTACACATTGCCAACTGCAAAAATAATATTCAGTATTTGTTGGTTGAAACCCCACACGGGTATTAGGATGATATTTGGCGTACACTAATCCCAATTGTTTAGTTGTATGTCAATCGATTGGTTAACAGATTGTTGTAAGCATTAATTATTTATATTTAATGCTTATGCAAATGGATAATGCACTATGGATGATGGTTGATTGTATAACATTATTGTTGTGCACATGTGTGTATGAAATCCATGTAACTAACATTATATGGTAATTGACTGTGTTTGATTCCAATGCAAAAAGGAATAAATATTTTAAAATACTGAAATATTTTAAAATAATATTCAGCGAAGGATTAAAATGTGAATTTGATGTCCGATTTTGGATGGACACGAAAATATTGAAGTATATGAAGCTATGTTGATTAGATTTGCGCCATTTTAACGGAACGATATTTATATCGATTTTATTCATTTTTATAATGAATATCGAAAAGCAAATTATTTCAAAATTTGATATTTTGAAAATATTATAATGATAATGGTTATTCAATTTTGATTTAAAATTAAAAAATGAAGTTAGAATCATTTTAAAACGAATTTACAAATGATTTATAAAATATGTTTTAAATGGAAATCGATGAAATATATATATTATATATATTAATGGCCTTAATAGAACGCGTCGCGCCGCGACCGTTCGCGAATTTCGACCATTGAATTCAAATTGACATTACGGGAGATCCGTCCATCGGATTCTCCTAAAACCGGAACCGTTGGGTTCGTATTGAAAAGAGCTTTCCAAAGAACATAACAGATTTGAAATCTAATGGTTGGATTTAGAATTATGTCCAAATCAAATTTGGAAAAGGTCGTTGTAAGTGCAGTTCGATGACCATTTATGGAAATCGACTGAAAGGCCTTAATAAAATTATTAAAAATATTAATAATTTGTGTAAAATCATAATAAATGATTTGGGAAGAATTGGGATGAAAAATTCCACATTTGTAAAGATAAAAATATATTTTTATCAAAATGAACTAGTTATTAACTAGATTTGAAATCCAATAATTTTTAAATAAAATAAACTGGATTTGTGAATGGTTTTAATATAACCAGAAATTTTAGACCCAGAACGAACTTGTAAATGGATGTGTGTCTGGCATTGGATTTTATTCTGTGTTGATTGACCTCTATTAAATATATATCTATTTGGTGGAGGAGAATTTATTCTCTTACTTAACACCCTTCTCTGAGACGTACGAGCTCAGAGGTTATATTGATAGACATCAGTTGCATGGCGTGAATTTCCTGTGTGGCATGCTGAGATGCAAATGATCAAGGCTTCTGTTGAAAAGCAAAGTCTTTTGGTTGATGATTGAAGCACGACTTTAAATAGCATAGCTTTGTGTGTAGCGTTAATTCGCGAGCCTCACACCCTGGTATGAACCAGAAACGGGAGATGACTGCAGGGAGAACATACGTTTCTTTCTAGCTAGGAGTGGTGTCATGGTATGGAGCATAAACAATTTTACTTATGTGGATGATGGAAAGCGAGGTACCTCGGTTATATCGGTCACTATGGGGCCAACAGAAGGATATGTCTGACATACTGAACAGATTTACGCCCCATAGGGAGGGAAAACGTATTGTTCAGGGACTATTAATCCACTTAGTGTGGACCGGCCCTGAAGATCCAAGGGACGATGCGTTCTGTTCTGAGACATGGTAGGCTAGATTGTCTCGAATTCAGTAAGGACGATCCCTTGCCTTGGTTCATAGATGGAATCCAATTTCCAATACGTGACATTTCAATTTTAATTGTAGAACTAGTATGGCGACATAGTGGGATGGGGCACTATGCCGTCTATGATTGATACATTTATATTTGAAGTTCATTTCTACACCTATAATAATAATAAAATATGAAATTTCATGTACCAAGCATTTTTTGTTATTATAAGGTAAAACTCTATCCTCCGACTTGCGTTGCATTGTGTGATGGGACCTGAGTCTTATAATAACTTCATTTCTCTGTTTAGCATTGCATTGTATGTTTTATGCACTGGTATTCTTGGGGTTAAACCCATTCTATGTTATACGGTGTGCTCCCTTGATTTATCTAAATTTAAATTGCTAATAACTATTTTTAGTTCTCACACTAGTCTCATGACTGACCTGGAGTTTGTTGTTTTAACCTAAACTCTGGGTGCCCCTATTTTCCACACGGGCAGCTAGTAGTTCTGGTTTTGCAGATATTATATTCGCAGGATACTAGATTTACAGCTGGAACTATACTCGGAAAGCTCTGTATCCATGTATTTCTTCCAGTTGTGTTATGTATAGGGGTGGCAATTAGACCCGACCCGATGGACCCGGACCCGACCCGGCGGGTCTCGATTCTAGGCGGGTCGGGATTTGTTGGGTCTAAACTATACATTTCAAAAATCTAGACCCAACCCAAGCTTCGGTTCAGTTCGGGTCGGGTCAGGTTAAGGCTCGGTTCGGATCGGGTCGGTTTGGGTCCGATTGAATAATAACACTAAAAATACATATATTTCAATGTTTTTTGGTCGGGTCTTTCGGGTCGGGTCTATGCGGGTCGGGTTTGATCGGGTCTTGATGGTATTTTTCATCACCTAGACCCGACCCGAGACCCATCGGGTTCGGTTCGGGTTTGGGTCTTTTCGGGTCGAGTCTGTTCGGGTTTTCGATTCTAATTGCCAGCCCTAGTTATGTATTAATTTTCCGTTGCATTGTAATTTCAAATCTATGATATTTTCCAATGTGTAATATTTATTCATACTCGGTTACATTTTTGTACCCTGATGCAAATTATTATAATAACAATGAAATGTTCTATTGTTTGCGTTCCAATTAGTTTTGTTCTTAAAGAAGTCTGCCTTCTTGTTCGGTTTAGATCGGCCGGGAAGTTCGGGTCGCTACAGTTTGGTATCAGAGTTTTGGTTTATAGAGCTCGAGAACAAGACACATTAGAACCAAACGAATGAATTCATCAGATATTGGATTTGTAATATCCAATGAGAATGACTCGTTAGAGATGGGATCAGTAGAATCCTAGAATGAGTTTCAAAGAGTGTTATTTTTAAAATAAAAATGATGACAAATTTAATTTTGAAATTTAAATCTTATTATATATATTTGAATATTATTTTTATATTGATTTTGTACAATCGAGTATATAGAGATTTTGCATATACGCCTAGCTAGCGTATATACGAAGGCTCAAATATACTAGATAGATATAGAATCCCACTCTAGTCGCCCGGAGACGATTCGGATGATAGTCTAGACATCATCAGCATTTGTGTTCGAGTTTCGAAAGTGAGATGTCTATATATTCCAATTGGCTGGTGTGAGAACCAAAATTAGATAGGGTTATTATTGTGAATTGGCATCAAAAACATGATTTTGTGTATATATATCAAAGTTATGAATTTGAAAATTTAATTAACCATTTGATTGCTGGTTGTGTTGTTTGATTATTAGTTTAACTAAAAAAAATATTGGAATGGTAATTGATTAAAACCAATATAAGAATGTATGGTAAATTTAGCCAAATTGAATCAAATATTGAACTGAATTGATTGAAACTACATGCAAGTACATATATATATGTGTGAACATGTCATAGCATGGAAGTTAAGAAGAGGAACAAAATTGTATGCCGGCAAATAGGTACCTGTTTATTGTATTTCTTGGGTTTTGATGATTTTATGAGCTTATTGGCTAACCGCTTGGCTTTTCCGTTTTCTTTTGGATTGGTAAGGGCCCTATAATGCTAGTTGTGATTTTAAATATCAACCCGTACAAAGGAGGTTACGGCGAAATTTTTCGAAAATTTAGGGTGTTAGACAAATTTTTGAAAAATTAGAAAATTCTTAGAAACCGAAAAGTTGAAGAATGAATACTAGAATGAAAGTTGAGTTGGTTGGTTAAACAACTTTCAGCTCCGTTCCTTTTCGAGGACGAAAAGAATTTAAGTGGGGGAGATAGTAACAACCCAGATTTTCAGAACCAATTTAAAATTTTTATTTTAGCTATTTTAATGGATTTTGAATATTTAAAATGATTTATTTCAAATAATAACAACTAAAAATTTATTTTATACGAAGTTAGAATGAATAAATTTATTTTAATTATAAAACGAGCCTGAATGCGCGGTAGTTTGAAAATTCGATTTCTAATTTCAATTTAATATACATAATTCAATATAAGTCAGAATTGGATGAAATATTTGAATCTGTTTAATAATATCTTTCTAACGAATGTATGAAACTGAGATTTCATAATAAATTTTGAAAGTTATGTCCAGTTTAAAATTTAGAATAGTCGCTATGGAATTTATATATTTTTTATATAATATAAAGCCCTTAAAAATAGCCATTTTGCAAACAACCTCCGTTTTCGACGAAAATCCTTTTGTTGGATCCGGAATGTTAAATTATTTCTAGATTCCAAAATTCAATTTTTTTGGATCTAATATGTGAGCGTGACAGAAGAAAACGTGTTTTGTCAATTTCAGTTGAACTAAATCGACTGGAAAACGACTGTTTTTCAAACAGTCTCCAAATTCGATGAAATTAGTTTTTTTAGGACTGTATCATCAAAACATAGCTAGATTTATTTTTCTGGAATTTTTGGAGTCAATATGTGGCCCCGGTAAATTAAAATGTACATTGAAATAAATTTTGAACGTTATATTAATTTATATTTTAATTTTGATGAAAATTGATCGAAACTGTCGAATTGGCTTACGGGACATATCCCATTGTGTCTGAAATGGGGGAAATTAGCTAAAGGCGACAGTCATTGGGTTTGATTTGGAGTTAGAATGAAAAAGTAACTTTTTGGAATTAAATAATTGTATAAAGTCAACCCTCACCTTCTCTTTCCCTCACCATTTAAACTATCGTGAAAAAAAGAAAGAAAGAGGGAACCCATCATTACAGCACCACCGCGCCCTCCCCCCCCCCCCCCCTTCGCGCCAGCGCCGCCGCCATTTCTTCCTCATCCTCCCCCTTCTCCTCCTCCTCTTCCTCCTCTCCTCCTCTTTCTCTTTTCAAATTGGAAACCCTAGAACCAAAATCCCCAAAACCCACCATCTCCGACCACCATCCCGCCACCTGCGCCTCCCCTCACCACAAGCAAGTCCCGCCACTGCCTCTGACCACTAGCTCCGGCCATGGGTCCCCCATCAGCCAAAAACTCATTTTCAACAAAAATCTTATTTTTGCAAATAACCCCCTGTCACTATTTTGCCAATAACTCTCAACCGTGTGTTTCTAGCCAAAACTCCACAGTACCAAAGTCGAAGAGCACGATTTTCTCTTCGATTTGGGTATATGGAACTCTTATTTTGGATTGCCGAGCTGTCCGGAAAACACGTCCAAAGATCACGGATCTGCTTCTATTTTTCGTGATTTCCGGCAAATTGGTGCAGTTTTGGAGGAAAGTCCACTAGTAAAAAGATGTCCGGAATGGCGCGTTTAGGCTAGTGACAAACTTTTGTGAAGATTGGAGGCCGTATACAAATTCTAGAGCCAAAAAGGCGAATTCAAGTGCGGGAAACGACAAAAGCGAGCGCGGCGACAATAATTTTCTACACTAGAAGAATAGTGACGAATTTTTTTAGCTTCTGGGTGAGAACTCCTTCTCACTCTAATTAATTTACAGTTAAATATGTTTTAGGATGCAGACAAGGCTTAGAAACCCCCGACACTATTTTATTGTACAAACCATGATTGTTTTATTGTATGTATTGAATTATTGTAAATTGATTGGGTTGAGAAATGATTGTAATGTGGTTTAGTTGATTATTATGTATGGCGCGAGCCAGTATCAGGGGAGGAGTAATCTTAGACGTTACTCCGGTTTTAACATCGCACCGTTGTATTGCCGAATTTTTTTGAAATAAATGTGTATTCATTAAAAATATCATTTTTAATGTATGAATGAATTATATAAAATATTCATGTGTTGAATAAAATGTTAGAACAATAAAAATATAATTTTTATTGAATGTATGAATTATTAAAAATATTCAGTTGTTGAAATAAATATGTTATCGTTAAAAATATAATTTTTAACGTATATATGAACGTCATAAAATTCTCCTGAAATGAAAATAAATACATAAACAAATCAGATGATTTCTTTATGTACACTCATTTAACCGACATTGATTAGGATGATAAATTTTACACATCGCCCAACTACATAAATAATATTCAGTATTTGTTGGATGAAACCCCACACGGGTATTGGGATGATATTTGGCGTACATTAATCCCAATTGTTTAGTTGTATTTCAATCGATTGATTAACAGACTATTGTAAGCGTTAATTATTTACATTTAATGCATATGCATTCGGGTAATGCACTCTGGATGAGGGTTGATTGTATATCATTATTGTTGTGCACATGTGTGTATGAAAACCGTATAAATAACATTATATGGTAATTGACTATGTCTGATTCCAATTCAAAAAGGAACAAATATTTTAAAATAAGGAAATATTTTAAAATAACGAATATTTTTAAATAATATTCAGTAAAATATTAAAATGTGAATTTGATGTCCAATTTTGGATAGACACGAAAATATTGAAATATATGAAGCCATGTTGATTAGATTTGCACCAGTTTAATGCGAATGATATTTATATCGACTTTATTCATTTTTATAATGAATACCGAAAAGGAAATTATTTCAAAATCTGATATTTTGACAATATTATCATTTAAATATTATAATGATAAGGATTATTCAATTTTTATTTAAAATTGAAAAATGAAGTTAGAATCGTTTTAAAACGAATTTATAAACGATTTATAAAATACATTTTAAATGGAAATCGATGAAATATATATTATATATATTTAATGGTCGGAATTGAACGCGCCGCACCACGACCGTTCGTGAATTTCGACCATTAACTTCGAATTGACATTACGGGAGATCCGACCATCGGATTCTCCTAAAACTGGAACGGTCGGGCTCGTACAGAAAAGTGCTTTCCCACGAACATAAGAGATTTGAAATCCAATGGTTGGATTTGGAATTATGTCCAAATCAAATTTGGAAAAGGTCGTTGTAAGTGCAGTTCTGTGACCGTTTATGGAAATTGACTGAAAGGGCCTTAATAAAATTATTAAAAATATTAATAATTTGTGTAAAATCATAATAAATGATTTGGAAAGAATTGGGATGAAAAAATCCATGTTTTTAAAAATAAAAATATATTTTTATCAAATTGAATAGGTTATTAAGTAGATTTGAAGTCCAATAATTTTTAAATAAAATAAATTGGATTTGTGAATGGTTTTAATATAACCAGAAATTTCTAACGAACGAATTGGAACGGATTTGGAATGGAAATAATCTTGGGAATATTTTGATATTGGATTCCATGATTATACGGATATCGTTATGGAAATTTGGAAGATATATATATATATATATCGTTATTTCCAAAATGATATTTGTTGGTTTCAGAATTTGATACTGAATATAAGTAGATGTAATTTCTATTCAGAGCCTTTTATTTAATATCAAATGGGATTTTGGGTTTGTCGTGAACGGTGTCTATACCAACACTGTTCTAAAACCCGTTGAGAAAAGAATAAATCTTTTAATGAAGTTTCAGAGAAGTTTGCCAATTAATTAATATTTAATTGGAATTGAATTGAGAATTGGACTTTTGGGTTTATCGTGAACTATGTTTTCAATAACACTTGTTCTTTAACCCAATTAATAGTGAAGTTAAGATTTGGAATCTATAAATCTTTATTCTAAGATTTAATGGAAATTTCCAAAGTAAAATTTTCCAATTTAATAAAATAAATTGGGATTGAATGGAATTCCATTTGGTAATAATAGAAGTGAGCTTATGTGGAGGAAGATTGTTAATATATATATGGAATTTAAAAGGCTTTGTCGTTATTCTATTTATATTATTAGTCGGATACGGAAATTAATATCGATTATATATTGATCTATTTTCCCGTGAATATTCCATAATTAATGGAATGTGATTTTGGGTTTTTCGTGAACTGTGTTTTAAATGACATTGGTTCTTTAACCCAGTTAAAGACAGGATTACAAGTCTAACATTGTATCTCGAACTGTATTGTTGATCTATGCTAAATATATATCTGTTTGGTGGCGGAGAATTTATTCTCTTGCTTAACACCCTTCTCTAAGGTGTACGATCTTAGAGGTTATATATCGATAGAAATCAATAGTACGGTGTAGATTGTCGATGCGGCATGTTTGATTTCCCAAAGTAAAATAATCTTTACCATTGATTTTTGGGAAGATTAAAATTAAATGGAGGTTTATTAAATCTTTAATTAGATTCAAATGTGAAAGTGATAATTTAAATTATCAAACTTGTGAAATGATAGAGAATGAAGTATCACCAGTTTTGCTCCAAGCGATAATTAAATCATTAATTAGATTTGAACGTGAAATGGTAATTAAATTTACCGGTAACACCGTGGTGTTAGTTATGGAGTATTACCAGTTTTGCTCCATGGGATAAATAGGTTGGGATTGGGAAATAAAATAAATGATTTCTTCGGTAAGGTTATCTAATCCCGACTAGTTTGGAAAACCTTAATTTGGTTTAAAATGTGAGAAGAACATTTGAATAAAAGAATATTATGGATTAGAATGAGGCATACATTGTGTGTTTATATCACTTGATTATAATATATGTGGGTTATTCGAAAAGCCCGAGTTTATACCTATTCTGAATAACTGATTTAACGATAAGTCGACGATGAAGACGGTGGTTGAAGACCGGAGTTCTTCACATCGTTTGGATGATTACTGATGTCTTGATTGGGCTATACACCCAAGACAATGTAATAAGTGGTGATCATCCAGACATACTTGGAGATCAACGGATATGTGAGGGCCTATCTTCCGTATAGGACATATGGAATGAGGAATAAGGTGCCTCCGGTTTCGTTTAGATCTAGAACAAACTTGTAAATGGATGTGTGTCTAACACTGGATTGTATTCTGTGTTGATTGATCTCTATTAAATATATATCTGTTTAGTACCGGAGAATTTATTTTCTTGCTTAACACCCTTCTCTAAAACGAACGAGCTCAGAGGTTATATATTGATAGACATCAGTTGCACGGTGTGAATTGCCTATGTGGCATGCTGAGATGCAAATGATCATGGCTTCTGTTGGAAAGAAGAGTCTTGTGGTTGATGATCGAAGCACGGCTTTAAATAGCATAGCTTTGTGTATAGCGTTAATTCACAAGCCTCACATCCCGGTGTGAACTAGAAACGGGAGAGGACTGCAGGGAGAACATACATTTCTTTCTAGCTAGGAGTGGTGTCATGGTATGGAGCCCAGACATTTTTACCTGTATGGACGATGGAAAGCGAGGTGCCTCGGTTATATCGGTCACTACGGGGCCGATGGATGGATATGGTCGACATACTGACCAGACTTAACGTCCCATAGGGCGGGAAAATATATTATTCAGGGATTATTAATCCACTTAGTGTAGACCGGCCCTGAAGATCCAAGGGACAATGCGTTCTATTCCTAAGACATGGTAGGCTAGGTCGTCTCGAATTCGGTAAGGACGATCCCTTGCCTTGGTTCATAGATGGAATCCAATTTCCAATACGTGACATTTCGGTTTTAATTGTAAAACTAGTCTAGCGACATAGTGGGATGGGGCACTATGCCGTCTATGATTGATACATTTATATTTGAAGTTGATTTCTTCACCTATAGTAATAATAAAATATGAAATTTCACATACCAAGCATTTTTTGCTATTATAAGGTAAAACTCTATCCTCTGTCTTGGGTTGCATTGTGTAATGGGACCTGAGTCTTATAATAGCTTCATTTTTTGTTTAGCATTGCGTTGCATGTTTTATGCACTGGTATTCTTGGGGTTAAACCCGTTTTGTGTTATACGGCGTGGTCCCTTGATTTATCTAACTTTAAAATCAAGCTAATAACTGTTTTTAGTTCTCACACCAGTCACATGACTGACCTAGAGTTTATTGTTTTAATCGAAACTCTGGGTGCCCCTATTTTCCACATGGGCAGCTAGCAGTTTTGGTTTAGCAGATATTATATTCACAAGATCCCGGACTTACAACTCGAACTATACTCGAAAAGCTATGTATCCATGTATTTATTTTAGATGTGTTATGTATTATTTTTCTGCAACATTATAATTTCAAATCACTGATATTTTCCAATGTGTAATATTTATTCATACTTGGTTATATTCTTGTACCCTGATGCAAATTGCTATAATAACAATGAAATGTTCTATTGTTTGCGTTCCGATTAGTCTTGTTCTCAAAGCAATCAGCCTTCTTGTTCGGTTTAGGTCGGCCGGGAAGTTCACGTCGCTATAATATATCTACTAAAAAAGCCCATCTCAACACGGCTACATGCGCAAGCCATACAAAGCTCTCAATTTCATTAGAAAATCAAGAATTTTTGGCCTATGCATGTGAAAGACTACCAAAGCAACTGACTTGGGCAATGTTCCTTGCTTATTCTTCGATCATCGGAAATATTCTCATCCTTTCTTCAGCAAGGTCCTCGCTTGTCTTTTATCTTGACAATCTACACCTTTTGAAGCTCTCTTATCTTAAATGGCCAACTTTGCTTATAGGCGCAAGACACTCATGCAAACTAAGCTGCGCTTGCACTATCTCGTTGAACTTTGAAGTGATAGAAACTACACGGGATTAGTCGTTGATTGTGTATTTTAGCATTTAGAAACACTTCAAGCTAGATGTTTAAAAAAGGAAAACTTTTCAAGTTATCGAGCATTGTATTTTCTTATTATTATTTTTTAATCACAACTACTGTAAGACAAGAGGAAGGATAAGAAAAACCTCATAGTGGACACAAATCAACTTAGATTGAAACACTCTAAATCTTGTTTCTCTTTACTTATCACATTTCATTTGTTTATTTTTTTTCCTCTAAACCATGTTAATAGTGAGTAACATTTATTAATAGTCATTCCCACCTATAATTACGATATTAGCCAAGTCTTCAGTCAACACAAGCGTAAACGTTCATACATACAATCCACCACTCATAATTACGAGCTTCCTCGTGCTTCTGATCAAATAAATATTTTATATCGTATTTTTTTCTTGTAAGTTGTATCTTATAATGTGCTCTCAATTATATTCATCAAGCATAAGTGATAAAACCAAAGAGTACGCTTCATTTTTGAATATAAAAAAAACATATGTATTCATTTACGTTAAACATTCTTGAATTTGGATATTTCTCTTTTACATCCTCAAAAAATATTTTCAAAAACTAATTGATATTTTTAAGAAGGGTACTTTTATAATTTTGATCTTATAAATTACTGCACTTATACCTCACCTTTTTCGAAATACAAATGTTGCTCGGTTTTGGTCAGCTCATGTTGAGCCTGCAAAAATAAATTGACGTCATTTAAAAAAAAAGTTGACGTTTGTATTTTTATTCTAACCAGTGGATGACTTTGAAAAGTCTCCCAATAGGATTTTAAAAAATATATATGTGGATGACTTTTGAGAAGTCGTCGGGTGGACAACTTCTTAAAAGTAGTTAGTATACTTTAATTAGTTTAACGTTTAGTTGATCAAAATATGACAGCGTTTAAAATTGGTTTTAAGCTGTAACTGTAATAAGTTTGAAAACTAAAGCTAGAGTGAAAAAATTACTTATAATAAAAGAACTACACATATAACATACATGATAATGTGTTGTTTAAACATTTGTATCCATGATAATTTATCCATTGATCAAATGAGCATCTTGCAAACTCCTTGTTAGAATAGGTTGAAACCTGGTCTTTCCGAATAACTAATGCGTGTTTACAAAACATAATTGATATACAAAAATATCATGACTCCCATTCCGTCTCGGAATATTCTCTTACTCAAATCATTCTTTATATGGGGTATACCCACTTAAACCTTATCAAAGATTTTCATTCTGTATTCTCTTGTTTAAATCTTTACTTGGAAATCATTTCAAAAGATTATAAAATCTCATTTCACAAACTTAACTCAAATCAAGTTTTTTTGTGCTTTATTGAGATTATTGAATCTCATGAAATAGTGATTTCTCAAATCATTATTCGATGCCCATCTTATTCATCGCATGGAGCAAAACTGGTGGTACTCCATATCTGGTACCCCTCGTATTATGGTAAGCTTAATTACCTTCTTTATTTCAAATATGACCGAAGATTTCAATTATCTTTGCAGGAAAACATATTTATTCCAAACCCAACTCATTCATTGATCATTGGTTAGGGTAGATTACTTTATCTTTCCTTGATTGCATTTCTAGCCCAAAATCATACTTTCGGTTTCTTAATCTTATCATTACACGAAAACACGCTTATATTCTTTTAGGTGATTTTAAACGATTCCCGTTATCATTTTATAAGGGAAACTCTTTCATTAAACCTTTATAATTAAAATAAATAAATATTTCACTTCAACTTAACTTAGGAAATCATCCTTCCCTTTAAATAGTTTAAAGAACAAATATTATTTAAAACATTGTTCATGATAAACCCAAAATCATACTTTCATTTTCAATGAAATCTTCACGGAAATCGTATAAGCACATAATTGATATGAATTCCTGTATCGGACTAATACTATAAGCGGAATAAAGACAAAGCCTTTTAAATTCCTTAAATAGTAAAGGTCTTCATCCATGGAGACCCATCTCGATTATCACTAAATCGATTCGCATTCAATTCTAATTTAATTCATTAATGGAAAACTTAACTTTGCAAAACTTCATTAAATCTTGAAATAAAGATTCAATTAGTCTTAACGAAGATTATATCCTTCTAGAGTTCCAAGCATAACTTCATCTTTAATTGGGTTAAAGAACGATGTTGTTGAAGACACCATTAATGAAAAACCTTAAACAAATTAGTATCAAATATAGGATTTAAACATAATTTACATCGACTCATATTCAACACCAATTTTCGTAATCAACGAATACCATAAATTGAATAACGATATAAACATCTTTCAAATTCCTCAAAATTGTAAGCATCTACACAACGAAAATCAATACCAAATATCCTAATATCATTTCTATCCAAATCGCATTCCAATTAATCTAAATTTAAAGATTTCTCAAAACTCATTTTCAAATCCAATAAACTAGTATTTGGAAATCTTTAGTTCATTTAACTTAAATTTCCAAAACGTCGTTTTACCGTATTCAGCAAGTTAGGCTGAAAACACAAAAATCAAAATATAGTTCAAAACTTCATATTCCTTTCTCAAATCACTTTAAAATCATTTATTATGATTTTTCACTATTTTCCCATATTTATAATAATTTTTATATGGCCATTTCGATCGATTTCCAATTATGGTAAACGAACTGCGTTTACAACGACCTTTTCGAAAATAAATTTAAACATAACTTGAAATCTATATGTTGAAATTCAAAATTTCTTCTTTCATTTGAAAGTTACAAGCAACAGGAAACAAAAAAAATTCATTTCGGGGAAATCTGATTTGAATAGCATTAGTTATAGCTGTTTGTAGTTTATGGTCGAAATTCACGAAGTGCCGCTACGTGACACGTACTATTCAAACCATATTATTATTTAAACAAAACTCGACCGATTTAGCTTAAAATATATTTTATAAATTGTTTATAAACTCATTAAGAACGATTCAAATTTCAAATTCAATTATAAATCAAAATTGAATATTCTATTATTAAAATAATAATATTTTTCAAAATATAATATTTTGAAATCCAAACTTTTCAGAAATCCATTTAAACAATATAAAAGATGTTTGAAAAAATCAACTTGAGTTAAAAACGTTGTTTATATATCTAACAAGTTCACTTTTGAATTTACTATTCAAAAACTATTGTAAAATTAGAACAAGCCGTTTCTAATTCAAAAAAAAATCGAATTCATTCCAACATTTTCAATAGTTGTTAGAAATCATATTAACTTCATTTCCAAACTGTTTTGGATATAAAAATCAAATTTCCATTTTCTTGTCTTATTTCACTAAATGAATATATTTTTATTTAATATTCCAATGAAACGAGACTCAATCTATACCCAAATTACTCCGTATCTATGGTGCCAATTTGTGTGAATAATGATAGTAACAACCACAACAGTTATCATCCATCAATCAACAATTATAATATAAGTGTTATAATCATTAACGCTTATAGGTACATAAATAGTAAATTTTAAACTGTAATAAACATCCATCATCCACAAAGCAACCATAGTAACCACAAGCAATCAATATATAATCAATTGACGATTATAAATATCTTTTCAAGTTAAAAAGAGCTCTCACAATGATTTTTTATCGTTGCACGAATGATCGCTTTTAAATTAAATAAAAAGTGGGTTTAACTCAAAATTCCAGTTAGCTTCAATCTCATCCAAATCAGTTTGTACACGTAGCCTGTACCATACGATCCCAATGGATCTTGTTTCATTCAATTCTGATTTCATACAAGTGAGATATACTTGTTTAAACACTGATAAGCGAATGATGCCATTAACAGGTCAACTAAGTATGAATTAACCTTTAAATCATCTTCTCCCCTATCGTTTACTGCTCCAAACCGAGCTCCACCCCTTCTTACCCATGCCACTCGCGCCACGGGCCACCGGATCCCCGCCTACCATCGCCTCTGCTTTCACCTTGCCGAGGCACCCCAATGCTTGGAAGCGGCGCCGCGAACGTCGCCCCGTTCACCAGAAAATCGAGCATGACCGGCGAACCTTCGAATCGCCGCCTTAAGCAACCATTCGCCACGCCATTTGACCAACAAATAGATCTCGACCTCCTCTTCCACTTTCCAGTTGAATCCATCGCCTGAAATCGACCGTGGCCATAGCAAATCACCAAAATCCGCAAGCCACTACAAAAAAAGTTAGCTCTAATCATCCTACAATCACAACCTCTTTCAAACCAAATGACCAAAAGCAAACTTATAGATTTCCCTTCCCTCTCCAACTTCTCTTTAGACACCAACACCTAATTCTCTTTAGTTTCCACGCAAAAAGAGATAAACCTGAAAATTACTCTCTCCGCTACCTTGGAAATTTTCAGCCACTTCGCATGTCTGTTGGCCAACGAATTTTACCAGCAGGTTCCCCTCAACATACACTCCAATTTTCATATTGGATACTTCCCCTAGTTCTTACTCGTTTGGAAATTAAAATTAAAAAGGTTGTCTTTGTCAATATTAAACTATAGGAGAGTGGTGGCTGCAAAATATGGAGAGGAAGAAGTGAAGGAGGGTATGGAAGATAAATATATTATATAGGGGAGAAATTTTGATTTATTAGTATTTTATTGGAATATTATATAATATCATGCATATTGCTATCCTGGGTTGACATTTATCAATTCGCACGATCACATGTGAAATCAGTTCATGGTGAAAATTGATATACAACTATAGTTTGACATTACGCTCCTAGTGAAACTTGTTTATCGAAATACGTGTTTGATTTCTCAAATGACTTTAGTTTGAGTTCAAATTATTGATTTTATATTCATACGTATTTACATTGAACGTTTATAGCTCACACTGTCATATACTAACTCCAATTGATCCGAAATTTGGAATCTTATAATAATTTAACATTCCAAATCCGATAAATTGATTTCGTCAAAATCCAAAATCATTTGCAAAATTGTTATTTTCTAATATCCAATTAAATCAATAAAATATAGTTTAGTTTAAAAAATAATCAAATTTTTCTCAAATCAAATAATTATAATCATATATATTTAGATGAAATTTCAAATAGCTTCAAAATAAACTATATTTGATTTTAAATTTGATACTTCCATTTTCTAGCTAAATCAATATTCAGTTCACTTAAAATCCATTTATTTTATTAAATAAATCATTATGGTTTATAGACGATTCCATAACGACTTTCTGAAAATTTGATTTGGACATAACTCACATTCTACCAGATGAAATCTCGATTTGTCACTTTCATTAGAAAACTATAGTTCAATAGATTTGAATGTTTCTTGTTTCAACGAATTCCAACTTATATTGGATCCTATACGTTCATTTAAAGTTCAAAACATAATATTATGAAATATCGCACCACAATTAGCTTGTTTTTAATTATATTATAAATTATACGTTAAAACCTCAAGTCATTAATTCTTAAAATAAATCATTTTAAATTTTTAAATAAATTCAAATATTCCTTAATAAAATCTGGGTCATTACAAAGGGAAGGACAGGGTTACATTAAGGTTGGATGATGCTACCTACCAAGGTTGACTCAATGAGGTTATGCAAGCTATGGATGTTTGTTAGTTTTTTTATCAGAAAAGACTAGTTACCCCATATAAGTTTCCTTCAAAACATAAATGGGGTGGAGCGAGGAATCTGATCCACATATGAAAGAAAATAAACTCAAAATCCCTAAGAATATACGATCAAATGGATGAAAGAACGCCATGCGGTCTATAGGAGTTTACTTGAGTTATACAGTGATAGCAAAGCATGAATCATGATGATATGTTGAGTGAGAGATACTAATGGGGTCAGTATATAGATCCATTAATATACCATGATATAAATACACATAAACCTACGAGACATATATGTGAATGGTTTGTACGTAGAGATGGAGTCGGAAGAGGTTATCTGGTTGAGTCACTTGACATTTGAAATGTTAGTTCCATGTCAGTAATTATTGGATTTATTATATTTACTTATTCCATTGTGACATATTATAGTTAATGCACTTTTATAACTTCTCTTTTGCATGATATCATGCCAATGATCCATATATTTGTGGACTTGGTTTTTAGTTTAGCAAAACTCTAGCACACGGCGGTGAGATGTTACATTTGATATTAGAGCTTAGGTTATTCGACCTTGGGAAAAGGAAAATTTGATAACAGTATTTGTATTTTGTATATTAACATAGTGTATTTTATAATCATAGTAGCTCTGATTATAGAGTAGCTGCGCATGGAAGTCCTAGAAATTGGACGATACATGACTCCTAGGTCGGACCTTAATAACTCAATTATTGTAGATTTCCGTATGAATGTCAGTCGATAATGTGTAATAGGTCGACATAAATGGAAAATAAGAATCCACATGTTGTAGATGATGAAATGTAAGGAAGTTCTTGAAGAAGTATGTGAAATAGGCACTTGTTATCGATAATTGGATTTTAATGATCTAAGGAATGATGTTCTTAAAGGAATACTTAGAAGCCCGCTTTGAGTTCAACCTAATAGTATGTAATTTTTTAAAATTGGGAAAAAAAGTATAAATTGTTTACTTAAAGAAAGGACTTTTAGTTAAAGAAAAATAATTATTTCAAAGCAGCATAGAGTAATATAAAGCTCATTGTCTCTTAGTAACGAAAAAAGTAGTATAAAACTCCAGCAGAGTTTGAAATTTGTTAGAAAGCTAATTTCTTTTGAAAAGAAATGATAGAGTGATATAGCTTGTGAATCTTTCTATGTAATAGAAGTTTTAAGATACCAAAATATTTTTATGAATGGACAATATGAGTGGTATAAATTTGCAATATGGTAAGTGACAGAGAATAGGAGAACTAAAATCGAAAAACTAAACTATAGGCAACTGCACTATAATGGTTTAAGTTAAGAGACAACTTATATAAGTGAAAAATGATAGGTAAGTACAATTAAGAATAGAGAAGATGTTGTTTAGTTTGCAGGTTTAGCTTTCGCACGGGTGTCTATAATTTCGCACGGGCAGCCAGTAGTTTAGTTTGCAGGTTTAGCTTAAAGTTGGATTCAGCTTGGAGATAGAGTTTTATTTTGGTTTTTCTTAGTCCATTGAAGAGATTATTTCCGCTGAGCTTATGTTGTACTCTGATATTCCTAGTAGCTCTGATGTAATATCTTGTAATGAATTGAAAAGTTCTGTTATTTTTGTGGAAATATGTTAGTACTCATAACAATCTGTCTTTATGAAGGGTTTAGGCGGGTCGTTACAGAAGAGTTAGGTAGTAATAACATTCTAAAATGTAGAAATAACATTAGATTCAACAATAAATAAATGCAGTGAAAGTAAAAGACACTAAGATTTATAGTGGCTCAGGCGTAAAAATCTTATATTCATTGTCTGTATTACTTCCTCTTATTATTATTCAAATTTAAAAAGAGTTTTAAGGAGAAATGCCATGAATAATTACAAAAAATAAAGATTTAAAGTTGGTATTGTCTTTCCTAAAGATTGGGATTTCCAAGCTTCAAAAATTGCCCTATGGATATCAAACACTCAAATATTTATAAAGCTAAAGACGTGTGGTGATTAATTCGAAAAAAAAGGATATTTACATGTATATCCCACCTAGATAGAATAATCCTACATATGCTAAATGTTATCGATGTTTCCTCGATATATGCATATTTCATTATGTATCTGCACCATTCGATTCCGCTAAAAGCTTGGTTCCGTGCAGTGCATGTGGATGGTTTGATGTACAATTTCATGTCTCTGGCTCGTTGGTATGCCTTGCCTTAGTCCAGTCTTCAAAAGGATGGCTAGTTCCATCCCTCGAACAATAACACCTCTTAAACCAAACAAGAGATCTTGTCCAGCATCTTAGGTACCAAATACTATCTCTTATTTGGTAGCCAAAGGGGTGCCGAACACGATCTCATGTTTGGTATCCTTGGGTACCGTACATGATCTAATGTTCGATACCTTGGGTACCAAGCTAGGGAAGGATCTTGCATTCCTACTACTTTAGAATTTTCCTTCTTCTTTCCTTCCAACTTGCCTTGCCCCTTATTCATCTGCGTTTAAGACTTAACCTGATGGGTGAAACTGCCCATAATATGATCATCAATGTCATGCTTGTATGATTTCGTTAGAATCATAGAGATACACTCAAACCAGCATAATAAAACAACAATGAAAGGAAAACGAACAATAAGAAACTATGCAACATTCCTTTCAAATCAAAATTCAATATGTTATCCAAATGAAAAGCAATGAAAAATCCACATTGGGAATAAATACTCGCTAGAGATTGTTGATTGAAGGCAACATTACGTTAAGTTTCAAGGTTTTCTCCAACAGGAGAAAGTTTGCAATGGTTATGCAAAGAGTGATAGACTAAACGAGAATGGTATTTTGATGAAACGATTTTTGGTCTAGTCCATTTGTTTGATAAGAAGAAGAGATTTGGATTGTGTTGGTTTGCATCAATTGATACGTCAAGTCAACAATTAAATTATTTCTACAATATCTTACGTAACCGCCAGTGTCAATTATACAAAGACACATATCAACAACATTAAATGTGTGAACTGCAAGATTGTCCCTGCTTGTAGGTATGAAATTAAGGAGAAATGTTGCTCAATATTCTCGAATTATATAGGTCGGTTACATCTTGACATATATATTTGTCCAGATGGCTCTAATTATTAGCATAATAGCATGCATTGTTATGTTGGTTCGCACTTGGGATGACTTATTTCATTAGGTCAAGATTCTATTCAAAATAGATATATCTACTAAAAGAGCCTCGCTCAACACGGTTATATGTGCAAGCCATGCAAAGCTCTCAATTTCATTAGTAGATCGAGAATTTTTGGCCTAAGCATGCGAAAGACTACCAAAGCAAGTGACTCAGGCACTCACTCATTCTTCGATCATCGTATTATTTCCATCCTTTCTTCAACTAGTCCTTGCTTTTCTTTCATCTCAACTGTCCACATCTTTTGAAGCTCTTTTTTCTTAAATGGCCAACTTTACCCATAGACGCAAGACCACTCATGCTAACAAAGCTACGCATGCACCATCTCTTTGAGATTTGAAGTGACTGAAATCACACCGTCTTAGTCGTTGTTCATGTATTTTAGCATTTAGAAATACTTCAAGACATATATTTTAACAATAAGGAGAACTTTTCAGTCATGGAGCATTGTATTTTCTTATTATTGTCTTTGTTAATCACAACTATTTTAAGAAAAACGGAGGGATAAGAAAAACCTCGTAGTGGACATAAATCAGCTTACATTGAAACACTAAATCTTGTTTCTCTGTACTTATTGCATTTCATTTCCTCATATTTATTGTTCTAAACCATGTTATTAGTGAGTAACCCTCGAACATCAAAAACATCAGCTGTTTGAGAGTCTTTTAATGGGGTAAGGGTTTTCCACCGCCTTCTTTCTTCTTCCAGATATCCTCTTCGACTTCTCATCTCTTCCCTCCGTCACCACGCGTCGTCCTCCATTACCTATTCTCCTCATCTGTTGTGTTTCGCTTTTTGTTTTCGCTTTCGTTTTCTTGTCTCCTTTTCTGTTTTCTTTTTCTTTCCTTATCACCAATTTTGAAATCGCTGATTCCCCAACTCGTTTTGCCTTCTCGACCAGATCTGAGTCCTTAGGTTGTTATCTCCAATCTCTGACGCTCTTGTGCCCCTCTTTGCTAGGGTTTGCAGGTTCATCAAAGTTAGTTAGTTTGTTTTGCAGTTTGTTTTCAAATCTGGTTTTTTTTCTTTAGTTCGGGTTATCTTTGCTGCATAGTCGGGCCTTTCTTGGTCTTATTATGCCTCTGTTGGCTTGGGTGGGGTTGCTTTGCTTTCTTGTCTGAAGCACGGATCTTGTTTTGGATCGGTGCCCGAGTTTTGTCATTCCCCTTTGATGGTTATTGCTCTGATTTGCTTGTGGGCCCAGTGCATAGTCTATCTGCATGTTCCCCATCTTGTTATCCTATTCATCCATCTTCCATATTTTCTTAGGCCCAAGCTGATGGCCATTATCTTCTTATCGAGCTTCAGATCATTGGCTTTTGGTTTGAAAGGCCTTGTTGTGAATGTCGGGGTGTTGTTGGTGTGTAGTTACGCTTTTTACTATGACCGGTACTGTGTCACGTCATTCTTTTGGTGTGGCTTTGCTTGAGTCTCAGATTCAACAGTCTATGGGATGATGGTGTTGCTTTGCTGCTTTCTTCTGGTGTGGTGGTCTTCATTGTACCCTATGGCGTCGGCTTCTATGCATGTTGTGGTATGTTCTATGACTTGGAGGTTGTGGGTTTTCGATGATTTTTGGGTTGTCTCTGTTTTGAAGATTGGATTCAATTTGGTTACTTGGGAGCCTGTCCATGCTGATTTTGTCATGCTATGCTGCTTGCTTCTAGCCTTGTTTCTGTTGTTATTGGTTGATGTTTGTGTGATGCTCTGTTATATTTGCAGCAGCTTGGTTTTGATGTGGTGCTCAAGATTGGTGTTAGGAAGTCTGCCTTGTTATGTATGTTCATATCTTTTATTCTGTTTGTTTTTTTGTTGTCTTTGTTTTGTAGAGCTTTTGGCTTCCTTTGTTGTTCTCTTTTCGTATTTACTTTTGCAGTAGGTCCTGTAATGGCTTTTTATTTGAATGGAATAGCTTTCGTAGAAAAGAAAAAAACAAGGAAAAATATAATGAGTAACACGCATTAATAGTCATTCCGACCTATAATTAGGATATTGGCTAAGTCTTTAGTCAACACAAGACTGAACGTTCAATCCAACACTCATTATTTCTAGCTTGCTCATGCTTTTAATCAACAAAATATTTTATATTAAATTTTTGTGCTTGTAAGCTGTATCTTACAATATGCTCTCATTTATATTCATCAAGCACAAGTGATGAAACCAATGAGTAGATTTCATTTTTGAATATAAAAAATCATAGAAATTAAGTTGCTTTAAACATTCTTGAATCGTTGGATGTTTCACTTTTAGATTTTCGAAAAATGTTTTAAAAACTAACTAATATTTGAAAGAAAGACATTTGTATAACTTCAATCTTATATTTTTAAATTATTTCACTTATACCTCACTTCGTTCAAACTACAAATGTAGCACTGTTTTGGTTAGGTCTAAAGTATACTGACGTTGTTTCAAAAAAAAAGCCTGTACTTCTTGTTCTAAACAGTGGACAACTTTGAAAAGTCGCCCAGTACGATTTAAAAAAGGTAATTTTTATTCTAATCCACATTTTTAGTAAGTTAATCCGTCATTTTCCTTTATTTAGTAAATTCACAACTATTTTGCTAGTTAATCCACGAGTGGATTAACTTAAAGATTTCATGTTTTTTCTTTCTTTTAAAATCAATGTGTTGCTTCTTGTGCAAAGAGTTACACCTACGGACTGACTTAAAATACATGTAACAATGAAAACCACACCACACAAAAGGTTTCAATAAACAAGGAAACACAAAATACATCATCAACAATACTAGTTCACCATACAAGAGCTAGAAATATAACAGAAGATACAGACTATACAAGGATAAACTAACGTATTTAACCATGCTCTTTTTCAATAGGTAGAACTGTTGTCTTCTTGGATAATGCTTGTAATTTATCATAATGTAGTTAAATGCCTATGAATGCAATATGAACGTCATTATTCCTGCAGCTGGGCATCTCTTGTAGTGAGGGATATATAGCGAACAGCTAACTCATTGCATACAGAAATGGAACCATCTTCCTTTTTATCCACCACCTTTTATTCTTAGATGTCGGTGCCAACTGGAACCACCATTCGACCACCAGGCTTTAGCTGCACGACCAGTTCCCTTGGAATTTATGGTGTCACTGCTCTTACATGAATTCAATCATATGGTGTCAGTTCAGGCCAACCCAGCCTTCCGTCTGCATCATTTAACAACATATTTTCGTAGTCCCCCAAATTAATCAACTTCAAACTAAAAATAAACAAACCATACTATTATTGCGTTTTTCTTTTGGTGGATAAACTAATTAAAAATAAAATATTGTTAAAAGTCAATGATCATATTTTATACGGTGGATTAACTTACTAAAAATGTGGATTAGAATAAAAATTACCTTTAAAAAACTATATATGTGGATGACTTTTGAGAAATCGTCAGACGGATGACTTCTGAAAAGTTATTAATATACTTTAGCCAGTTTAATGTTTAGCTTATCAAAATATGACTATGTTCGTAATTGGTTTTAAGCTTTAAGTGTAATAAGTTCAAAAAAAATACTTGTAATAAAAGGAATACACGTCGACATACATGATAATGTGTTATTTCAACATTTAAATCCATGATAGTTTATCCTTTGAATAAATGAGCATCTTGCAAACTCCTAGTTAGTAACTGCATGGAAATCATAATGTGCGTTGGGTAAGCTCGTGATTTTCTATTGTTTGCGTTCTGATAAGTCTTGTTCTCAAAGCAGTCCGCCTTCTTGTTTGGTTTAGGCCGACCGAGAAGTTCGGGTTGCTACAAAATATATCTACTAAAAAAGCCCCGCTCAACATGGCTACATGTGTAAGCCATACAAAGCACTCAATTTCGTTAGAAAATCAAGAATTTTTGGCTTATGCATGTGAAAGACTACCAAAGCAAGTGACTTAGGCAATGCTCCTTGCTGATTCTTCGATCGTCAGAAATATTTTCATCCTTTCTTCAACAAAGTCCTCGCTTGTCTTTCATCTTGACAGTCTACACCTTTCGAAGCTCTCTTATCTTAAATGACCAACTTTTCCTACATGCGCAAGACCACTCATGCAAACGAAGCTGCGATTGCACTATCTCTTTGAACTTTGAAGTGATTGAAACTACACGGGATTAGTTTTTTAATCACAACTACTGTAAGATAAGAGGAAGGATAAGAAAAACCTCATAGTGGACACAAATCAACTTAGATTGAAACACTCGAAATCTTGTTTCTCTTTACTTATCGCATTTCATTTCCTTATTTATTTATTTCTAAACCATCTTAATAGTGAGCAACACTCATTAATAGTCATTCCCACCTATAATTACAATATTGGCTAAGTCTTTAGTCAACACAAGAGTGAACGTTCATACGTACAATCCACCACTCATAATTACGAGCTTCCTCATGCTTCCGATCAACTAAATATTTTATATCGTATTTTTTACTTGTAAGTTGTATCTTATAATGTTCTCTCAATTATATTCATCAAGCATAAGTGATAAAACTAAAGAGTACATTTCATTTTTTTTAATATAAAAAAATCATATATGTTCAGTTACGTTGAAACATTCTTGAATTTATGGATATATCTCTTTTACATCCTCAAAAAATATTTTTAAAAACTAATTGATATTTGTAAGAAGGGTACTTTTATATTTTTTTATCTTATATTTTAAAATTACTACACTTATACCTAATCTCATTCAAACTACAAATGTAGCTCGGTTTTGGTCAGTTCATGTTGAGCCTGCAAAAATATATTGACATCATTTCAAAAAAAAAGTTAATGTTAGTATTTTTAATTATAACTAGTGGATGACTTTGAAAAGTCGCCCAATAGGATTTTAAAAAATATATATGTGGATGACTTTTGAGAAGTCGTCGAGTGGACAACTTCTTAAAAGTAGTTAGTATACTTTAATCAGTTTAACGTTTAGTTGATCAAAATATGACAGCGTTTATAATCGATTTTAAGTTGTAAGTGTAATAAGTTTGAAAACTAAAGCTAATTTGAAAAAATTACTTGTAATAAAAGAACTACACATATAACATACATGATAATGTGTTGTTTAAACATTTATATCCATGATAATTTATCCATTGATCAAATGAGCATCTTGCAAACTCCATGTTACAATGGGTTGAAACCTGGTCTTTCCGAATAACTAATGCATCTTTACAATACATAATTGATATACAAAAATATCATGGCTCCCATTCCATCTCGGAATATTCTTTTACTCAAATCATTCTTTATACGGGGTATACCCACTTAAACCTTATCAAAGATTTTCATTCTGCATTCTCTTGTTTAAATCTTTACTTGGAAATCATTTCAAAAGATTATAAAATCTCATTTCACAAACTTAACTCAAATCAAGTTTTTCTGTGCTTTGTCGAGATTACTGAATCTCATGAAAAAGGTGATTTCTCAAATCATTATTCCATTCCCATCTTATTCATCACATGGAGCAAAATTGGTGGTACTCCATATCTGATACCCCTCGTATTTTGGTAAGTTTAATTACCCTCTTTCATTCCAAATATGAATGAAGATTTCAATTATCTTTGCGGGAAAACATATTTATCCCGAACCCAACTCATTCATTGATCATTGAGGCAGCTTGCTTTATCTTTCCTTGATCGCATTTCTAGCCCAAAATCGTACTTATAGTTTCTTAGTCTTATCATTACGCGAATACACACTTATATTCTTTTAAGAGATTTTAAACTATTCCCGTTATCATTTTATAGGGAAAACTCTTTCATTAAATCTTTATAATTAAACTAAATAAATATTTCATTTCAACTTAACTTAGGAAATCATCTTTCCCTTTAAATAGGCTAAAGAACAAATGTTATTTAAAACATCATTCATGATAAACCCAAAAATATACTTTCATTTTCAATGAAATCTTCATGGAAATCGTATAAGCACACAACCATATGAATTCCCGTATCGGACAAATACTATAAGCAGAATAATAGCAAAGCCTTTTAAATTCCTTAAATATTAAAGGTCTTCATCCATGGAGACCCATCTTGATTATCGCTAAATCGATTCGCATTCAATTCTAATTCAATTCATTAATGGAAAACTTAACTTTGCAAAACTTCATTAAATCTTGAAATAAAGATTCAATTAGTCTTAACGAAGATTATAACCTTCTAGAGTTCCAAACATAACTTCATCTTTAATTGGGTTAAAGAATGATGTTGTTGAAGACATCATTAATGGCAAACCTTAAACAAATTAGTATCAGATATAGGATTTAAACATAATTTACATCGACTTATATTCAACATCAATTTTCGTAATCAACGAATACCATAATTAGAATAACGATATAAACATCTTTCAAATTCCTCAAAATTGTAAACATCTACACAACGAAAATCAATACCAAATATCCTAAGATCATTTCTATATAAATCGTGTTTCAATCAATCTTAATATAAATATTTCTCAAAACTCATTTTCAAATCCAATAAACTAATATTTGGAAATCTTTAGTTCATTTAACTTAAATTTCCAAAACGTTGTTTTACCGTATTCAGCAAGTTAGGCTGAAAACACAAAAATCAAAATATAGTTCAAAACTTCATATTCCTTTCTCAAATCACTTTAAAATCAATTATTATGATTTATCACTATTTTTCCATATTTATAATAATTTTTATATGGCCATCTCGATCGATTTCCAATTGCGGTCAACGAACTGCGTTTACAACGACCTTTTCCAAAATAGATTCAAACATAACTTAAAATCTATAAGTTGAAATTCAAAATTCTTCTTTCATTTGAAAGTTACAAGCAACAGAAAACAAAAGTTTTTAATTTCAGGGAAATCCGATTTGAATAGCATTAGTTATAGTTGTTTGTAGTTAATGGTCGAAATTCGCGAACTATCGCTACGTGACACGTCCTATTCAAACCATATTATTATTCAAATAAAACTCGACCGATTTAGTTCAAAATATATTTTATAAATTGTTTATAAACTCGCTAAAAATGATTCGAACTTCAAATTCAATTATAAATCAAAATTGAATATTCTATTATTAAAATAATAATATTTTTCAAAATATAATATTTTGAATTCCAAACTTTTTAGAAATCCATTTAAATAATATAAAAGATGTTTGAAAAAATCAACTTAAGTTAAAAACATTGTTTACATATCTTACAAGTTCACTTTTGAATTTACTATTCAAAATCTATTTTAAAATTAAAACAAGCCATTTCTAGTTCAAAAAAAATTCACATTCATTTCAACGTTTTCAATAATTGTTTGAAATCATATTAACTTCATTTCCAAATTGTTTGGATATAAAAATCAAATTTCCATTTTCATGTCTTATTTCACTAAATGAATATATTTTTATTTAATATTCCAATGAAACGAGACTCAATCAATACCCAAATTACTCCATATCTGTGGTGCCAATTTGTGTGAATAATGATAATAACAACCACAACAGTTATCATACATCAATCAACAGTTATAATATAAGAGTTATAATCATTAACGCTTATATGTACATAAATAGTAAATTTTAAACTGTGATAAACATCCATTATCCAGAAAACAACCAAAGCAACTACAAGCAATCAATATATAATCTATTGACGATTATAAATATCTTTCCAAGTTAAAGGGAGTTCTCACAATGATTTTTTATCGTTGCGAGAATGATAGCTTTTAAATTAAATTAAAAGTGGGTTTAACTCAAAATTCCAACTAGCTCCAAACTCATCCAAATTAGTTTGTACATGTAACCTATATCATACGATCCCAACGGATCTTGTTTCATCCAATTCTAATTTCATACGAGTGAGACATACATGTTTATATACTGATAAACGAATGATGTCATTACCAAGTTAACTAAATATTAATTAACCTTTAAATCATCTTCTTCCCCATCGTTTATTGCTTCAAACCGAGCTCCACCCCGTCTTACCCATGCCGCACGTGCCACCGGATCCCCGCCTACCATCGTGCCGCCTTCACCTTGCCAAGGCGCCCCTATGCCTGGCAGCGGCGCTACCATCATTGCCCCGTTCACCTAAAAATCGAGCATGACCGGCGAACCTTCGAACCGCCGCCCATGCCGCCTCAAGCCACCATTCGCTACGCCATTTGATCAGCAACTAGATATTGACCTCCTCTTCCACTTTCCAGTTGAAACCATTGCCTGAAATTGATGTGGCCACCGCAAATCGCCAAAATCTGCAAGCCACTACAAAAAAATGTTTGCTCGAATCATCCTACAACCACAACCACTTTTAGACCAAAAGACTAAAGCAAATTGTAGATCTCCCTTCCCTCTCCAGCTTCCCTTTAGACACTGACACCTAACTCTCTCTCGTTTGCACGCAAAAAGAGATAAACCCGAAAGTTACTCTCTTCGCTGACTTGGAAATTTCCAGCCACTTTGAGTGTCCGTTGGCCAACAAATTTTACCAGTAGGTTCCCATCAACATACACTCTAAATTTCATATTGGATACTTCCCCTAGTTCTCACTCGTTTGGAAATTAAAATTAAAAAGGTCGCCTTTGTTAATATTGAATTATTGGAGAGTGGTGGCTGCAAAATATGGAGAGGAAGAAGTGAAGGAGGATTTGGAAGTTAAATATATTATATAGGGGAGATATTTTGATTTATTAGTATTTTATTCGAATATTATATAATTTCATGCATATGGCTATCCCCGATTGACGTTTATCAATTCTCACGATGAAAATTGATATACAATTATGGTTTGACATTACGCTCCTAGTGAAACTTGTTTATCGAAATCCATGTTTGTTTTCTCAAATAACGATAGATTGAGTTCCGTTTATTGATTTTATATTCATATGTATTTACATTAAACGTTTATAGCTCACACGGTCACATACTAACTCCGATTGATCCAAAATTTGGAACCTTACAATAATTTATTGTTCCAAATCCAATAAATTGATTTCTTCGAAATCCGAAATCATTTGCAAAATGGTTATTTTCCAATATCCAATTAAATCAATAAAATATAGTTTAATTTAAAAAATAATCAAATTTTTCTCAAATTAAATTATTATAATCATATATATTTAGATAAAATATCATATAGCATCAAAATAAAATATATTGGATTTTAAACTTGATACTTCCATTTTCTAGCTAAATCAATATTCAGTTCACTTAAAATTCATTTATTTTATTAAATAAATCGTTATGGTCTATAGACGATTCCATGACGACTTTCTGAAAATTTGATTTGGACATAACTCACAATCTACCAGATGAAATCTCGATTTATCACTTTCATTAGAAAACTATAGTTCAATAGATTCGAACCTTTCTTGTTTCAACGAATTCTAACTTATATTGATCCTATACGTTCATTCAAAGTTCAAAACATAATATTACAAACTTCCACGCCACTACTAGCTTGTTTTTAATTATATTATAAATTATACGTTAAAACCTTAAATTAAATAAATTCCAAGTCATTAATTCTTAAAATAAATCATTTTAAATTTTTAAATAAATTCAAATATTCCTTAATAAAATCTGGGTCATTACAAAGGGAAGGACAGGGTTACATTAAGGTTGGATGATGCTACCTACCAAGGTTGACTCAATGAGGTTATGCAAGCTATGGATGTTTGTTAGTTTTTTATCAGAAAAGACTAGTTACCCCATATAAAGCTTCCTTCAAAACATAAATGGGATGGAGCGAGGAATCTGATCCACATATGAAAGCAAATAAACTCAAAATCCCTAAGAATATACGATCAAATGGATGAAAGAACGCCATGCGGTCTATAGGAGTTTACTTGAGTTATACGGTGATAGCAAAGCATGAATCATGATGATATGTTGAGTGAGAGATACTAATGGAGTTAGTATATAGATCCATTAATATACCATGATATATATACACATAAACTTACGAGACATATATGTGAATGGTTTGTATGTAGAGATGGAATCGGAAGAGGTTATCTGGCTGAGTCACTTGACATTTGAAATGTTAGTTGCATGTTAGTAATTATTGGATTTATTATATTTACTTATTCCGTTGTGACATATTACAGTTAACGCACTTTTATTACTTCTCTTTTGCATGATATCATGCCAATGATATATATATTTATGGACTTGGTTTTTAGTTTAGCAAAACTCTAGCACACGACAGTGAGATGTTACATTTGATATTAGAGCTTAGGTTGTTCAACCTTGGGAAAAGGAAATTTTGATAAACATATTCGTATTTTGTATATTAATGTAGTGTATTTTATAATAATAATAGCTCTGACTATAGAGTAGCTGCACATGGAAGTCCTAGAAATTGGACGATACATGACTCCCAGGTCGGACCTTAATAAGTCAATTATTGTAGATCTCAGTATGAATGTCAATCGATAATGTGTAACTGGTCAACATAAATGGAAAATAAGAATCCACATGTTATAGATGATGAAATGTAAGGAAGTTCTTGAAGAAGAATGTGAAAAAGTCACTCGTTATCGACAATTGGATTTTTTTATTTAAGGAATGATGTTCTTAAAGGAATAATTAGAAGCCCGCTTTGAGTTCAACCTAATATTATGTAAATTTTTAAAATTGGAAAAAAAAGTGTAAATTGTATACTTAAAAAAGGACTTTTAGTTAAAGAAAAATAATTATTTCAAGCATCATAGAGTAATACAAAGCTCGTAGTCTCTTAGTAACGAAAAAATTAATATAAAACTCTAGCAGAGGTTGAAATTTGTTAGAAAGCTAATTTCTTTTGAAAAATGATAGAGTGATATAGCTTGTGAATCTTTCTATGTTACAAAAGTTTTAAGATATCAAACTGAAACAACCCGTAACTTCCCCGTAAAGGAAAGCGTCGGATAGTTCGAGAACAAGCCACAACAGAACGCATACAAAAGAACATTTCATTGTATATTACAACAATGCATCAGATTACAAGAATATACAGAGTATAAATGAATATATATTACACAGAAATATCAGAGATTACAATAAATTACATAGCAGCGGAAAATAATACAATACACAACTAGAAGGAGACATACGGATACAAAGCTTTCCGGATATCGTTCCAGCTGTAAACCAGGATCCTGTGAATATAAATCTGCAAAAACCAAAACTACTAGCTGCCCGTGTCAAAATAAGGGCACCCAGAGTTTAGGTTAAAACAATAAACTCCAGGTCAGTCCTGTGACTGGTGTGAGAACTAAAACAGTTATTAATCTTTATTTTAAAGTTAGGTAAATCAAGGGACCACGCCGTATAACACGGAAAGGGTTTCCTCCCAAGAATACCAGTGCGTGAAACAAACAACGCAATGCTAAATAAAGAAAAATGAAGTTGTTATAAGACCCAGGTCCTATCACACAATGCAACGCAAGCCGGGGGATAGGGTTTTCCCTTATAACAGCCAAAGAATGCTTGATACGTTTAAAACAAATCATTGGATACTATTATAAGTGCATAGTGTATAAAACAACTTCAAATCATAAGTATCAATCATAGGCGGCATGGGTACCATATATCATGTCGCCATACTAGGCTCTACAAATAAAACCGCAAATGTCACGTATTTGGAAATTGGATTTCCTTCTATGAACCGAGGCAAAAGATAGTCCTCACCGACTTCGAGACTCTCTAGCCCGAGCCTCAGGGTCAGAGCGCATCGACCCTTGGATCCTCAGGGCCAGTCCACCGATGTGGATTAAACTTAAACCCTGAACATGCGTCTCCCCACCCTATGGGGTGTAAGTGAGCCAACTAAATGACTCCATCGGTTCGAGAACGACCGATCAATCCGAGGCGCCTCGCAACAGCAACAACCACATAAGTCAAACTCGTCAGGGCGTGTAAAACCACTGACGCCACTTCTAGCTAGAAAGAAACGCATGCCCTCCCTGACGTCCTCTCCCGTTTTTGGTTCATACCGGGTGTGAAACTCGCGAAGCAAACGTTACACAAAGCTACGCCACAAAGGCCTTGCTTTGATCATCACCACAAGACTTTGCTTTTCAACAGAAGCCTCGATCAATTGCCACTTAGGCATGCCACACAGGCAATTCACTCCATGCGTTTGATATCCATCAATATATAACCCCTGAGCTCGTACGTCTCAGAGAAGGGCGTTAAGCAAGAGAATAAATTCTCCGCCGCCAAACAGATATATATTTAATAGAGATCAATCACACGGACTAAAATCCAATGTCAGACACACAGTCCATTTACAAGTCCGTTCTGGGTCTGAACGAAACCGGAGGCACCTAGTACCCCGCATATCCATCGATCTCCAAGTACGTCTGGACGATCACCAACTGTTTCCATCTTCTTGGGTGTACAGCCCAATCAAGATCATCAGTAATCACCCAAACGACGTGAAGACCTCCGGTCTTCGACCATCGTCTTCATCTTCGACATCTCGTCGAATCGGTTATTCATAATGGGTATGAACCCGGCCTTTCTGGATAACCCACGTATATAATAAACGAATGTTACACAAACACAACAAACGCCTCATTCCAATTCAGAATATTCTTTTATTCACAAAATCACATTCTTAGGGAAATGTTCCCATTAATTTTATCCAAGATAAATTCTTCTAAATTTATTCTTTAATCCTCCTATGGATATCATTTCAAACTAGTCGGGATTAACGAACCACACCGAAGTAATTATTTATTTTATTTCCCAATCCCAACCTATATATCCCATGGAGAAAACTGGCAACACTCCACATCTAACACCACGGTGTTATCGGTAAAATTAATTACCATTTCACGTTCAAATCTAATTAAAGATTTAACTATCGCTTTGGAGCAAAACTGGTGGTACTCCATTCTCGATCACCCTTCAGATTTGATAATTTAAATTATCAATTCACATTTTTAATCTAATTAAAGATTCATTAAAACTCCACTTAGTTTTAATCTTCTCAAAAATCAATATTATGTCTTTAACTGGGTTAAAGAACCAATGTCTTCTAAAACACGATTCACGACAAACCCAAATCACATTTGATATTAAATACAAGGCTCTGAATAGAAAATATATCGGCTTATATTCAATATCAAATTCTGAAACCAACATATATCGTATTGGAAATAACGATATAAAATATATCTTTCAAATTCCCATAACAATATCCGTATAGTCACGAAATCCAACATCAAAATATCCCGAAGATAATTTCGATTCAACTCCAGTCCAATCCACGTATTGGGAATATTGATTATTTTTAAAATCACTTTCAAATTCAATTTATTTATTTCACAAATAAATTGATTTTAATTCTAGTTCAAAACTAGTTCATTTCGACAAAAATCTATTTTTATCATTTCAAATGTGGAATTCTTCATCCCAGTTCTTTCCAATTCACATATTATGATTTTACACAAATTATTAATATTTTTAATAATTTTATCAAGGCCTGTACAGTCGATTTCCATCAATGGCCATCGAACTGCACTTACAGCGACCTTTTTCAAATTTGATTTGGACATAATTCCAAATCCAACCGTTAGATTTCAAATTTCTAATATTCATTAGAAAGCTCTTTTCGATACGAACCCAACGGTTCCGGTTTTAGGAGAATCCGACGGTCGGATCTCCCGTAATGTCCGTTTGAAATCAATGGTCGAAATTCACGAACTGCCGCGGCGCGGCACGTTCTATTCAGGCCATTATATTATATATATAATATATATAATATATATTTCGTCGATTTCTATTTAAAACGAATTATATGAATAGTTTTAATTTCGTTTCAAAAGCAATTTCAACTTCCTTTTCAATTCAAATCAAAATTGAATTCTTCTTTATAAATTCGTTTTAAAATTCATTTCTATTCAATTCAAATTTCAATTCAATTTGAATTCATTTCAATTTGCTTTCAATTCAATTTGAATTCATTTTCAATTCAATTCATTTCGAAATCGTTTTCAATTCAATTCATTTCGAAATCGTTTTCAATTCATTTCGAAATCGTTTTCAATTCAATTCATTTCGAAATCGTTTTCAATTCAATATAAATATCGTTCACGTCAAAATGGCGTCAATCTAATCATCACGGCTTCACATATTTCTATTTTCAAATATTCTATTTCAAATATTTCCTATTATCAAAATATTCTTTATTTTCACGATTGGAATGAGGCCCAATCAATTACCATATAAAGTTAATTATATGGATTTTCATACCACACATGTATATAATAGCAACGATAAATAATCAACCATCAACCAAAGTGCACTACACCGTATAAGCATCAAATATAGATATCTAATGCTTATAACAGCCTGTCAATCAATCGATTGACATATTTAATCAATCAGGATGAGTGAACTTCAAATTTCATCCCAACACCCGTGTGGGGTTTCAAACAATCAAACACAGATTTTTATTCGTGCAGTTGGGCGATGTGTAAAATTTATCGACCCAATCAATATCAGTCAAATCAGTGCATATAAACAAATCGGCCGATTTGTCTATAAATATCTATTTACTCACTTTCACGTTAAAAATTATGTTTTTAACGATCAAACAATTTTATTTTAACATATGAATTTCTATTCAGTTCATTTATTCAATAAATGATATTTTTATTTTTCTAACATATTTTAGAAAATTTCGGCGGCATAACGGCACGATACTAGAAACGGGACGAGGCCTAGCCTTATCCCCGGTCTAGTGAAGGCCCACGCCATTCACACATCAATCAAATTCACCAAACAACCAAATTCAAATCAAATATCCAACTAATCTATGCAACCAAACAAACAAGTCCATGGTCTGTGGACGATTGTGTCGGGTGCTACTAAGCACCGTCTGCATCCTAGTATATATATATAACTAGAAAAAGAGATTTTGAGTGAGAAGTTCTCACATATAGCTATCCTAGCTCCACGGCACTTCTTTTTAGAGAAGTCTTCGTCGTCATCGCATCCTTTTTCATCTTCGTTGCCCGCTTTCACTACCTATGTAAAAATCGAATTTTTACTTCGCTATTCAATATATAAAAATCATATTTTTATTTCGAAGTTCAATATATAAAAATCATATTTTTATTTCGAAGTTCAATATATAAAAATCATATTTTTATTTCGAAGTTCAATATATGAAAATCATATTTTTATTCTTTCAAAAATATTTTCTCAATATGATAAAAATACTATTTTTATCCTTCTAAAAATAATTACATCGAATGATAAAAATCCTATTTTTATAAACTAAAAATAACTTCATTCCTTGTAACAATCCTAACTTTATTTTAAAAGAAATGAAAATTTTATTTTTAAAAACAAAGATTTTTATTTTCAAACCAATGTATGTTTTCCTTTTATAAAAATATGTTTATTTTTGCTTTTCCTATAAAATCTCTTAGCACGACTATTTTATAAATAGTATACACAGGCTACAAATCATATTTTTGGCTTTCTAAAAATAATTCCCTATATGATAAAAATCATATTTTTATACTATATAAAAAAACAGTTTTTATTACTTATAAAGATCAGTTTTTTTCTCTTTTTTTTCTCATAAGAAAATTAATAAATAAAAGACTGAAATAGACAAAAGTAAAAATAAAAATTTACCTTTGTTTTCAGTTCTGGTTCGCTGGGGGGGAGGGGGTGCGTTCGCTGGCGTGGGGGTGCTCGAGGAGGGGGTGCGCAGGGTGGGCTATGGTCAGAGGGGGTGGAGCTGAGGCTAATGGAGGCGGATCTGGGTGTGGCGGTGGAGGCTGTTGGAGGCGGCTCGGCTTCGATTTCTGATGGGGGGGTCTGCGACGCGGTCGAGGAAGAGAAGGGGAGGAGGAAGAAGAAGGGAGGACGGCGAAGGGGGGGGGGGGCTGCGCCACCTCTGGCGGCGGCGGCAGTGGGCGGCAAGGGTTTCCCCCTTTCCGTCGATCCTCGATTACCCTTCTTTTTTTTTTTAACTGAAATCGGGGGGCCAAAGGTTATAGGGAGGAGAGGGTTATATTTTTAATTTATTTAATTTATTTATTTAATTAATTTATTTTTAGAAAGTTGACTTTTACATACGACCTCGAAACGAGGCCCACCGCCTGTCCTCCATAACGTTTCACCCCCATTCCGAACACAATGGAATATGTATCGTAGGCTGATTCGGCTGCTACAATCAGTTTCCATTAAATTTACATTTAAATCACTATATTGAATTTTAAACGTACATTTCAAATTACCGGGGTCACATACTAACTAGAAAAATTTCAGAAAAATATTTTCTAGTTTCGTATTGATGATACGGTCCTAACAAAACTAGTTTCGTCTAATTCTGAGACCATTGGAAAAATGGCCAATTTCCAGTCGATTAAAATCAACTGAAACTGGTCAAACGCGTTTTCCTTTACCACGCTCACATATTGATTCGAAAAATTACGAAATTTGGAATCTAGCAATAACTTGACATCCCGGACCCAACAAAACTGGTTTCGTCGAAATTCGAGGTCGTTTGCAAAATCTCCATTTTTAAGGGCCTGAATTCCATAGCGACTATTCAGAATTTTCAACTGGACATATCTTTTGGTTCCCATTAAGAAATCTTGATTTTTCGGATTCGTTGGAAAGATATTATCAATTAGATCCTACTGTTTTTGGTTTCACTAAAATCCGGATTGTTTTGCACCCGGTACATTCAATTGAAGTTTGAAATCGAATTATCGAACTACCGCGCCATTTTCAATTCTATTTATAATTATATATAAATATTTATATTCTAACGACGACGCGTATATATATATACGTTCGAATTATATTCAAAATAAATTTCTCGTCGATTTTATTTAAAATAATTCATTTTAAATAATCAAAATTCGCTAAAATTGCCAAAATAAAAATTTTAAACTGGCCCAGATTTTCGGGTTATTACAATCTCCCCCACTTAAAACTTTTCGTCCCCGAAAAGGAACAAAGTCGAAAGTGGTTTGATTAATCAACTCTACGCTCGATCTGGCTTTCATTCTCCAACTCTTTAGTTTCTGAGAATTTTCAAAATTTCAAAAATTTGGCTAACACCCTAAATTTTCGAAAAATTTCGCCATAACCTCCCCTGCACCGGGAGCATCGGGGAATTTCAAATAGCTTCCCCGGTCCTTCAGATCTCAAAAAGAAAAAGCCAAGCGGCTAGCCAATAGGCTCATAAAATCATCATCACCCAAACAAAACAGTAAATTATGTAGTAAACATGTACCTATTTGTCGGGCAAACAAATTTTATTCTCCGCTCTAGCCTCCTTGCTATGACCTGTTCAATGATATATATGTATATGCAAGCAAATGCGACCAATTTTCAATACAATTCAATATTTGATTTAGTTAGGCATAAAGGTTCAAAATTTAGCAAACAAATAAACAACAACACAAACATCAATCAATTAGTTGATTAGCTTTTCAAATTCATAACTTTGATACTTATACAAAAATCATATTTTTTTTTATGCCAATTCACAACAATGTGTCCTAGCTATATATATAGGTTTTGGTTCTCACACCAGTCTAATGGAAATATATAGGTATCACACCTTCGTCACTCGAAAATAAATGCTGATGATGTTTCGAACCACCATCAGAACATCTCCGGGCTCCTAGAGTGCGGTCCTATATTTATCCAGTATATTAAAACTTCGAATATACGTTTGCAAGGCGTATATGCAAATTCTTTATATACTGAATTGTCCAAAATCAATATAAACAAATAATCAAATACGAATAGTTGATTTAAAATTGCAAAACAAAATTGTTTTCATTTGAAAAATATACCCTTCACACTCGTTCTAGGATGCTACTGATCCCATCTCTAACGAGTCATTCCCGTTGGATATTACTAATCCAATATCTGATGAATTATTTCGTATGGTTCTAATGTGTCTTGTTCTCTAAGCTTTGTAAACAAAAGCTCTGATACCAAATGAAACAACCCGTAACTTCCCCGTAAAGGAAAGCGTCGGATAGTTCGAGAACAAGCCACAACAGAACGCATACAAAAGAACATTTCATTGTATATTACAACAATGCATCAGATTACAAGAATATACAGAGTATAAATGAATATATATTACACAGAAATATCAGAGATTACAATAAATTACATAGCAGCGGAAAATAATACAATACACAACTAGAAGGAGACATACTGATACAAAGCTTTCCGGATATCGTTCCAGCTGTAAACCAGGATCCTGTGAATATAAATCTGCAAAAACCAAAACTACTAGCTGCCCGTGTCAAAATAAGGGCACCCAGAGTTTAGGTTAAAACAATAAACTCCAGGTCAGTCCTGTGACTGGTGTGAGAACTAAAACAGTTATTAATCTTTATTTTAAAGTTAGGTAAATCAAGGGACCACGCCGTATAACACGGAACGGGTTTCCTCCCAAGAATACCAGTGCATGAAACAAACAACGCAATGCTAAATAAAGAAAAATGAAGCTGTTATAAGACCCAGGTCCTATCACACAATGCAACGCAAGCCGGGGGATAGGGTTTTCCCTTATAACAGCCAAAGAATGCTTGATACGTTTAAAACAAATCATTGGATACTATTATAAGTGCATAGTGTATAAAACAACTTCAAATCATAAGTATCAATCATAGGCGGCATGGGTACCATATATCATGTCGCCATACTAGGCTCTACAAATAAAACCGCAAATGTCACGTATTTGGAAATTGGATTTCCTTCTATGAACCGAGGCAAAAGATAGTCCTCACCGACTTCGAGACTCTCTAGCCCGAGCCTCAGGGTCAGAGCGCATCGACCCTTGGATCCTCAGGGCCAGTCCACCGATGTGGATTAAACTTAAACCCTGAACATGCGTCTCCCCACCCTATGGGGTGTAAGTGAGCCAACTAAATGACTCCATCGGTTCGAGAACGACCGATCAATCCGAGGCGCCTCGCAACAGCAACAACCACATAAGTCAAACTCGTCAGGGCGTGTAAAACCACTGACGCCACTTCTAGCTAGAAAGAAACGCATGCCCTCCCTGACGTCCTCTCCCATTTTTGGTTCATACCGGGTGTGAAACTCGCGAAGCAAACGTTACACAAAGCTACACCACAAAGGCCTTGCTTTGATCATCACCACAAGACTTTGTTTTTCAACAAAAGCCTCGATCAATTGCCACTTAGGCATGCCACACAGGCAATTCACTCCATGCGTTTGATATCCATCAATATATAACCCCTGAGCTCGTACGTCTCAGAGAAGGGCGTTAAGCAAGAGAATAAATTCTCCGCCGCCAAACAGATATATATTTAATAGAGATCAATCACACGGACTAAAATCCAATGTCAGACACACAGTCCATTTACAAGTCCGTTCTGGGTCTGAACGAAACCGGAGGCACCTAGTACCCCGCATATCCATCGATCTCCAAGTACGTCTGGACGATCACCAACTGTTTCCATCTTCTTGGGTGTACAGCCCAATCAAGATCATCAGTAATCACCCAAACGACGTGAAGACCTCCGGTCTTCGACCATCGTCTTCATCTTCGACATCTCGTCGAATCGGTTATTCATAATGGGTATGAACCCGGCCTTTCTGGATAACCCACGTATATAATAAACGAATGTTACACAAACACAACAAACGCCTCATTCCAATTCAGAATATTCTTTTATTCACAAAATCACATTCTTAGGGAAATGTTCCCATTAATTTTATCCAAGATAAATTCTTCTAAATTTATTCTTTAATCCTCCTATGGATATCATTTCAAACTAGTCAGGATTAACGAACCACACCGAAGTAATTATTTATTTTATTTCCCAATCCCAACCTATATATCCCATGGAGAAAACTGGCAACACTCCACATCTAACACCACGGTGTTATCGGTAAAATTAATTACCATTTCACGTTCAAATCTAATTAAAGATTTAACTATCGCTTTGGAGCAAAACTGGTGGTACTCCATTCTCGATCACCCTTCAGATTTGATAATTTAAATTATCAATTCACATTTTTAATCTAATTAAAGATTCATTAAAACTCCACTTAGTTTTAATCTTCTCAAAAATCAATATTATGTCTTTAACTGGGTTAAAGAACCAATGTCTTCTAAAACACGATTCACGACAAACCCAAATCACATTTGATATTAAATACAAGGCTCTGAATAGAAAATATATCGGCTTATATTCAATATCAAATTCTGAAACCAACATATATCGTATTGGAAATAACGATATAAAATATATCTTTCAAATTCCCATAACAATATCCGTATAGTCATGAAATCCAACATCGAAATATCCCGAAGATAATTTCGATTCAACTCCAGTCCAATCCACGTATTGGGAATATTGATTATTTTTAAAATCACTTTCAAATTCAATTTATTTATTTCACAAATAAATTGATTTTAATTCTAGTTCAAAACTAGTTCATTTCGACAAAAATCTATTTTTATCATTTCAAATGTGGAATTCTTCATCCCAGTTCTTTCCAATTCACATATTATGATTTTACACAAATTATTAATATTTTTAATAATTTTATCAAGGCCTGTACAGTCGATTTCCATCAATGGCCATCGAACTGCACTTACAGCGACCTTTTTCAAATTTGATTTGGACATAATTCCAAATCCAACCGTTAGATTTCAAATTTCTAATATTCATTAGAAAGCTCTTTTCGATACGAACCCAACGGTTCCGGTTTTAGGAGAATCTGACGGTCGGATCTCCCGTAATGTCCGTTTGAAATCAATGGTCGAAATTCACGAACTGCCGCGGCGCGGCACGTTCTATTCAGGCCATTATATTATATATATAATATATATAATATATATTTCGTCGATTTCTATTTAAAACGAATTATATGAATAGTTTTAATTTCGTTTCAAAAGCAATTTCAACTTCCTTTTCAATTCAAATCAAAATTGAATTCTTCTTTATAAATTCGTTTTAAAATTCATTTCTATTCAATTCAAATTTCAATTCAATTTGAATTCATTTCAATTCGCTTTCAATTCAATTTGAATTCATTTTCAATTCAATTCATTTCGAAATCGTTTTCAATTCAATTCATTTCGAAATCGTTTTCAATTCAATTCATTTCGAAATCGTTTTCAATTCAATTCATTTCGAAATCGTTTTCAATTCAATATAAATATCGTTCACGTCAAAATGGCGTCAATCTAATCATCACGGCTTCACATATTTCTATTTTCAAATATTCTATTTCAAATATTTCCTATTATCAAAATATTTGTTATTATCAAAATATTCTTTATTTTCACGATTGGAATGAGGCCCAATCAATTACCATATAAAGTTAATTATATGGATTTTCATACCACACATGTATATAATAGCAACGATAAATAATCAACCATCAACCAAAGTGCACTACACCGTATAAGCATCAAATATAGATATCTAATGCTTATAACAGCCTGTCAATCAATCGATTGACATATTTAATCAATCAGGATGAGTGAACTTCAAATTTCATCCCAACACCCGTGTGGGGTTTCAAACAATCAAACACAGATTTTTATTCGTGCAGTTGGGCGATGTGTAAAATTTATCGACCCAATCAATATCAGTCAAATCAGTGCATATAAACAAATCGGCCGATTTGTCTATAAATATCTATTTACTCACTTTCACGTTAAAAATTATGTTTTTAACGATCAAACAATTTTATTTTAACATATGAATTTCTATTCAGTTCATTTATTCAATAAAATGATATTTTTATTTTTCTAACATATTTTAGAAAATTTCGGCGGCATAACGGCACGATACTAGAAACGGGACGAGGCCTAGCCTTATCCCCGGTCTAGTGAAGGCCCACGCCATTCACACATCAATCAAATTCACCAAACAACCAAATTCAAATCAAATATCCAACTAATCTATGCAACCAAACAAACAAGTCCATGGTCTGTGGACGATTGTGTCGGGTGCTACTAAGCACCGTCTGCATCCTAGTATATATATATAACTAGAAAAAGAGATTTTGAGTGAGAAGTTCTCACATATAGCTATCCTAGCTCCACGGCACTTCTTTTTAGAGAAGTCTTCGTCGTCATCGCATCCTTTTTCATCTTCGTTGCCCGCTTTCACTACCTATGTAAAAATCGAATTTTTACTTCGCTATTCAATATATAAAAATCATATTTTTATTTCGAAGTTCAATATATAAAAATCATATTTTTATTTCGAAGTTCAATATATAAAAATCATATTTTTATTTCGAAGTTCAATATATGAAAATCATATTTTTATTCTTTCAAAAATATTTTCTCAATATGATAAAAATGCTATTTTTATCCTTCTAAAAATAATTACATCGAATGATAAAAATCCTATTTTTATAAACTAAAAATAACTTCATTCCTTGTAACAATCCTAACTTTATTTTAAAAGAAATGAAAATTTTATTTTTAAAAACAAAGATTTTTATTTTCAAACCAATGTATGTTTTCCTTTTATAAAAATATGTTTATTTTTGCTTTTCCTATAAAATCTCTTAGCACGACTATTTTATAAATAGTATACACAGGCTACAAATCATATTTTTGGCTTTCTAAAAATAATTCCCTATATGATAAAAATCATATTTTTATACTATATAAAAAAACAGTTTTTATTACTTATAAAGATCAGTTTTTTTCTCTTTTTTTTCTCATAAGAAAATTAATAAATAAAAGACTGAAATAGACAAAAGTAAAAATAAAAATTTACCTTTGTTTTCAGTTCTGGTTCGCTGGGGGGGGAGGGGGTGCGTTCGCTGGCGTGGGGGTGCTCGGGGAGGGGGTGCGCAGGGTGGGCTATGGTCAGAGGGGGTGGAGCTGAGGCTAATGGAGGCGGATCTGGGTGTGGCGGTGGAGGCTGTTGGAGGCGGCTCGGCTTCGATTTCTGATGGGGGGGTCTGCGACGCGGTCGAGGAAGAGAAGGGGAGGAGGAAGAAGAAGGGAGGACGGCGAAGGGGGGGGGCTGCGCCACCTCTGGCGGCGGCGGCAGTGGGCGGCAAGGGTTTCCCCCTTTCCGTCGATCCTCGATTACCCTTTTTTTTTTCTTCTTTTAACTGAAATCGGGGGGCCAAAGGTTATAGGGAGGAGAGGGTTATATTTTTAATTTATTTAATTTATTTATTTAATTAATTTATTTTTAGAAAGTTGACTTTTACATACGACCTCGAAACGAGGCCCACCGCCTGTCCTCCATAACGTTTCACCCCCATTCCGAACACAATGGGATATGTATCGTAGGCTGATTCGGCTGCTACAATCAGTTTCCATTAAATTTACATTTAAATCACTATATTGAATTTTAAACGTACATTTCAAATTACCGGGGTCACATACTAACTAGAAAAATTTCAGAAAAATATTTTCTAGTTTCGTATTGATGATACGGTCCTAACAAAACTAGTTTCGTCTAATTCTGAGACCGTTGGAAAAATGGCCAATTTCCAGTCGATTAAAATCAACTGAAACTGGTCAAACGCGTTTTCCTTTACCACGCTCACATATTGATTCGAAAAATTACGAAATTTGGAATCTAGCAATAACTTGACATCCCAGACCCAACAAAACTGGTTTCGTCGAAATCCGAGGTCGTTTGTAAAATCTCCATTTTTAAGGGCCTGAATTCCATAGCGACTATTCAGAATTTTCAACTGGACATATCTTTTGGTTCCCATTAAGAAATCTTGATTTTTCGGATTCGTTGGAAAGATATTATCAATTAGATCCTACTGTTTTTGGTTTCACTAAAATCCGGATTGTTTTGCACCCGGTACATTCAATTGAAGTTTGAAATCGAATTATCGAACTACCGCGCCATTTTCAATTCTATTTATAATTATATATAAATATTTATATTCTAACGACGACGCGTATATATATATATACGTTCGAATTATATTCAAAATAAATTTCTCGTCGATTTTATTTAAAATAATTCATTTTAAATAATCAAAATTCGCTAAAATTGCCAAAATAAAAATTTTAAACTGGCCCAGATTTTCGGGTTATTACACAAACATTTTTACGAATGGACAATATGAGTGGTGCAAATTTGCAATATGGTAAATGATAGAGAACAGGAGAATTAAAATCATAAAACTAAACTATAGGCGACCGCACTTTAATGGTTTAAGTTAAGAGACAACTAATTAAGTGAAAAATGATAGGCAAGTACAATTAAGAATAGAGAAGATGTAGTTTAGTTTGCAGGTTTAGCTTTCGCACGGGTGCCCATAATTTCGTATGGGCAGCCAGTGGTTTAGTTTGCAGTTTAGCTTTCAAGAGCTGGATTCAGTTTGGAGATAAAGTTTGGTTTTGGTTTTTCTTAGTCCGCTGAAGAGATTATTTACGCTGAGCTTATGTTGTACTCTGATGTTCCTGGTAGCTCTGATGTAATATTTTGTAATGAAATGAAAAGTTCTGTTATTTTTGTGCAAATATATTAGTACCCATAACAAACCGTTTTTATAAACAGTTTAAATTGGTTTAATTACCGGCGAAATCCGGGCAATAAGTAGGGTTGTTACAGAAGAGTTAGGTAGTAGCAACATTCTAAAATGTAGAAATAACATTAGATTCAACAATAAATAAATGTAGTGAAAGTAAAAGACACTAGGATTTATAGTGGCTCGGGCGTAAAAATCTTATATTCATTGTCTGTATTACTTCCTTTTATTATTATTCAAAATTAAAAAGAGTTTTAAGGAGAAATGCCATGAATAATTACAAAAAATAAAGATTTAAAGTTAGTACTGTCTTTCCTGAAGATTGGGTTTTCCGAGCTTCAAAAATTGCCTTATGAATATCAAACACTCGGTTATTTATAAAGCCAAAGATGTGTTGTGATTAATTCGAATTTTTTTTGGATATTTACATGTATATCCCACTTAGATAGAATAATCCTACATATGTTAAATGTTATCGATGTTTCCCCAGTATATGAATATTTCATTATGTATCTGCACCATTTGGTTCGGCTAACAGATTGGTTCCGTGCATTGCATGTGGATGCTTTGATTTGGAATTTCATGTCTCTGGCTCGTTGGTATGCCTTGCCTTTGTCCAGTCTTTAAAAGGATGGCTTGTTCCATCCCTCGAACAATAACACCTTGTAAACCAAACAAGTGATCTTGTTCGGCATCTTAGGTACCAAATACTATCTCTTATTTGGTAGCCAAAGGAGTGCCGAACATGATCTCAAGTTTGATATCCTTGGGTACCGTACATGATCTAATGTTCGGTACCTTGGGTACCAAGCTAGGGAAGGATCTTGCGTTCCTACTTCTTTAGATTTTCCCTTCTTCCTTCCTTCCAACCTGCCTTGCGTCTTATCCATCTGCGTTTAAGACTTAACCTAATGGGTGAAACTATCCATAATATGATCATCAATGTCATGCTCGTATGATTTCATTAGAATCATAGAGATATACTCAAACCAACATAATAAAACAACAATGAAAGGAAAACGAACAATAGGAAACTATACAACGTTCATTTCAAATCAAAATTCAATATGTTATCAAAATGAAAAGCAATGCGAAATCCGCATTGGGAATAAATACTCGCTGGAGATTGTTGATTGAAGGAAACATTACGTTAAGTTTCAAAGTTTTCTCCAACAGGAGAAATTTTGCAACGGTTATGCAAAGAGTGATATACTAAATGAGAATGGTATTTTTATGAAACGGTTTTTGGTCTAATCGATTTGTTTGATAAGAAGAAGAGATTTGGATTGTGTTGGTTTGCATCAATTGATACGTCAAGTCAACCATTCAATTATTTCTACAATATCTTACGTAACCGCGAGTGTCAATTGTACAAAGACACATATCAATAACAATAAATGTGTGAACTACAAGATTGTCCCTGCTTGTAGGTATGAAATTAAGGAGAAATGTTGCTCAATTTTCTCGAATTATATAGGTCGGTTACATCTTGACATATATATTTGTCCAAATGGCTCTAATTATTAGCATCGTAGCATGCATTGTTATGTTGGTTCGCACTTGGGATGACTTATTTCATTAGGTCAAGATCCTATTCAAAATAAATATATCTACTAAAAGAGTCCTGCTCAACACGGTTATATGTGCAAGCCATGCAAAGCTCTCAATTTCTTTAGTAGATCGAGAATTTTTGGCCTAAGCATGTGAAAGACTACCAAAGCAAGTGACTCAGGCATTCGCTCATTCTTCGATCATCGCATTATTTCCATCCTTTTTTCAACTAGTTCTAGCTTGTCTTTCATCTCGACTACCCACATCTTTTGAAGCTCTTTATTCTTAAATTGGCAACATTGCCCACAGGCGCAAGACCACTCATGCGAACAAAGCTACGCGTGCACCATCTCTTTAGCTTTGAAGTGACTGAAATCACACCGTCTTAGTCATTGATCGTGTATTTTAGCATTTAGAAATACTTCAAGACATATATTTAAACGAAAAGGAGAACTTTTCAGTCGTGGAGCATTGTATTTTTTTATTATTGTCTCTTTTGATCACAACTATTTTAAAAAAAGCGGAAGGATAAGAAAAATCTCATAGTGGACATAAATCAACTTAGATTGAAACACTAAATCTTGTTTTTGTTTACTTATTGCCTTTCATCTTCTCATATTTATTGTTCTAAACCATGTTATTAGTGTGCAACACTCGAACACCAAAAACATCAGTTGTTTTGAGAGTCTTTTAATGGGGTAAGGGTTTTCCACCACCTTCTTTCTTCTTCTAGATGTCCTCTTAGTCTTCCCGTTTCTTTCCTCCGTCACCACGCATCGTCCTCCATTACCTATTCTCCTCATCCGCTGTGTTTCGCTTTTTGTCTCCGCTTTTGTTTTCTTGTCTCCTTTTCTGTTTTCTTTTTCTTTTCCTGTCACCAATTTTGATACCGCTGATTCCCCAACTAGGTTTTGCTTTCTCGACCAGATCTGAGTCCTTTGGTTGTTATCTCCAATCTATGATGCTCTTGAGCCCCACTTTGCTAGGGTTTGCTGGTTCTGCAAAGTTAGTTCGTTGATTTTGCAGTTTCTTTTCAGATCTGGTTTTTTTTTTGAGTTCGAGTTATCTTTGCTGCATAGTCGGGCCTTTCTTGGTCTTGTTATGCCTCTGTTGGCTTGGGTGGGGTTGCTTCGTTTTCTTGTCTAAAACACGGATCTTGTTTTGGATCGGTGCCTGAGTTTTGTCATTCCCCTTTGTTGGTTGTTGCTTTGATTTTCTTGTAGGCCCAGTGCATAATCTATCTGCCGGTTCCCCGTCTTGTTATCCTCTTCATCCATCTTCCAGATTTTCTTGGGCCTAAGCCGATGGCCATTGTCTTCTTGTCGAGCTTCAGATCACTGGCTTTTGGTTTGGAAGGCTTTGTTGTGAATGTAGGGTGTTGTTGGTGTTCAGTTATGCTTTATACCATGACCGGTACTGCACGTCATTCTTCTGGTGTGGCTTTGCTTGAGTCTCGGCTTCAACAGTCTATGGGATGATAGTGTTGCTTTGCTGCTTTCTTCTGGTATGGCGGTCTTCATTGTACCATATGGCGTCGGCTTCTACGCATATTGTGGTCTATCATGTGACTTGGAGGTTGTGGGTTTTCGATGCTTTTTGGGTTGTCTCTGTTTTGAAGACAGGATTCAGTTTGGTTGCTTGGGAGCCTGTCCATGCTGATTCTGTCATGCTATGCTGCTTGCTTCTGGCCTTATTTCTATTGTTATTGGTTGACGGTTTGTGTGATGCTCTGTTATATCTGCGGCAGCTTTGTTTTGATGTGGTGCTCAAGATTTTTGTTAGAAAGTCTGCCTTGTTATGTCTGTTCGTGTCTTTTATTCTGTTTGTTTTTGTGTTGTCTTTGTTTTGTGGAGCTTTTGGCTTCTTTTGTTATTCTCTTTTTGTATTCACTTCTGCACTAGGTCCTGTAATGGCTTTTTATTTGAATGGAATACCTTTTGCGGAAAAGAAAAGAAAAAACAAAGAAAAATATAATGAGTAACATGCGTTAATAGTCATTCCGACCTATAATTAGGATATTGGCTAAGTCTTCAGTCAACACAAGACTGAACGTTCAATCCAACGCTCATTATTTCTAGCTTGCTCATGCTTTTGATCAACAAAATATTTTATATTAAATTTTTGTACTTGTAAGTTGTATCTTACAATGTGCTCTCATTTATATTCATCAAGCACAAGTGATGAAACCAACAAGTAGATTTCATTTTTGAATATAAAAAATCATAGAAATTAAGTTACTTTAAACATTCTTGAATCGTTGTATGTTTCACTTTTAGATTTTCGAAAAATGTTTTAAAAACTAACTAATATTTGAAGGAAAGACATTTGTATAACTTCAATCCTATATTTTTCAATTATTACACTTATACCTCACCTCCTTGAAACTACAATTGTAGCACTGTTTTGGTTAGGTCTAAAGTATACTGACGTCGTTTCAAAAAAAACAAAATCTGTACTTCTTGTTCTAAACAGTGGACAACTTTGAAAAGTCGCCCAGCACGATTTAAAAAAGGTAATTTTTATTCTAATCCACATTTTTAGTAAGTTAATCCGTCATTTTTCTTTATTTAGTAAATTCACAACTATTTTGTTAGTTAATCCACGAGTAGATTAATTTAAAGATTTTTTTTTCTTTCTTTTAAAATCTGTGTGTTGCTTTTTGTGCAAAGAGTTACAACTACGAGCTGACTTAAAATATGACTATGTTTGTAATTGGTTTAAAGCTGCAAGTGTAATAAGTTCAAAAAATAATTGTAATAAAAGGAATACACGTGTGACATACATAATAATGTGTTATTTCAACATTTAAATCCATGATAGTTTATCCTTTGAATAAATGAGCATCTTGCAAACTTCTGGTTAGTAACCGCATGGAAATCATACTTGTGCGTTGGGTAGGTAAGCTCGTGATTCTCTAATACAAGGTTTCCTATGCGCCTCCATGTCGCTTTAAGTAGCACATCGGTTAGGTGAGCAAGTGGGTGCATGCAATGGAGACAAACTCCACATTTCAGATATTTATTTTTTTGAATTTGTTTAAAAGAAAAACGAACGGAGTTTAAAACCATCCCTGCTGCATCTAACTTGGTTTGTGAACATCACATAAATAGTTGAACGTAGCGTATGCAAATGATAAGTTTTTAGCATTTCGTTGCGGGTTTCAAACCGCGACACCGTTACCATGGCAAAGTCATTGCACCTAGGCCACTGCCGTATACACATTTTAAATATTGAAGTATACCTTCGATTTTTAAACTAAATTTTCAATACAGTTAAATACCCTATCATCCCTTTCCTCCTTCCAAAAATATCATTATTTGCAAATAAAAGATGGAAAGTCTGAATTCTGTTAAAAATATATAAAAAAAATTAAAATATCGTTATGCCCAAAAATAATTTACCCATGCGTTAAATATGTGTTACAGACGGGGCCTTTTGTTTTGTAAAATATTCTTGAAACAGACTTCGAATCTTTGGTGAATTGTAGGCGGCTCATGTAGTTTTCAACGTCCGCGTCAGTCTTACTCGTATTCTAAAATTGCACACACAGTAATGCAGTATATGCCTCTTACGGAGCAACGTATGACGTTATCAAAGCATCTCCTCTATGGCTTTATGTGCTTAATTTTTTATACCACTTCTTTCTGTGCATTTAAAATGGTTGATACCTTTTTATTCTTCACTGTTTGACTTATGCCATTGACATAAAAGGAAAAAAGAAAAGGCTACCTCAAATTTTTTGAAAATTAATTCCAGACGACTCATGTTATGTCATATATAATTTTTAAACTTATTTCATTTATTCATACTAACAAAAACATATTAAAGAAACACATATATAACAATTAAAAAAAAAAATTATTGCAACATATTCACATAAAATATTATAATTATTTGTACTTTATAATGCAAATATTTGTAACTTAAACTACAACCATTTCAAATAAAAACCGTTAAATTCTTGAAAGGACGTTTCGTAAATCTGCTTTTAGGAAGGATGAAAGTGTACTTTTAAATCATGAAAATAGCTACAAATCTTCAATATTGTTGTAAGAAAAAATATTTATGGAATTGATTTTGAAAAATAAGTCATGTTTTTGAAAGAGCGAAAAATGCAAGACATCTTTCATTTTTTTTTCTTTTTTTGTTGGAAAACAATGGCTGAGTCGCGGACTAGGTCGCTTTCTTGAAGATGATTCGGCGATTTGGTCAGAGGTGCAAACCAATTCGTTCCTTCGCCGCCGCCTCTAGGATAAAACAGCCTCTAAAATAGTAACTGATTTGCTTGCACAAACAAATCAGTGCAGATTTGCACTTTCGGGAAAAATACTGCTCGAAATTTCTTAGAAGTTTTAATGGCGGCTGAGAAGAAGAGAATATAAAATTCGGTGTTTTCCTCGTCTCAGATAAAATAGTATATATAGAACGAGAATTAGGTTTTGGGAGAAAATATCGGATCTGCTAAAATTTCGGGGGGGGATTAATTATTTTACCGTTGCAAAACTTTTCCGTTGCAGAATAAATATCGGTGCGCAAAATAATTTTTCCATAAAAAAAACAGTTCGAAAACAACTAAGTTTTATGGTCCAAAAATATAAGTGCCTACACCACAAAGCCCAAGCCCAAGCCCGAGTCGGTCGGTCGCGCGCGCGTGTGTGGTGGTCATGATGCATGGTCTCCCTCCTCACAACAATGCATGTATTGGGAGCCCAAGGCCCCAACATGACTTCTTAGAAACAAGTATAAATCCTTGCCTCTTCCCTATAATCCCATGATGTGGGACTACTCAAACATAGGAGTCATTCATACACTTATTCAATCATTTTTAATAATTCACATAATGTTTGTAAAACATTTCCAACAATCCCCCACTTGAATTTTTAAAAATATTTTCGAGCAGTTTCTTAAAAAACATAAGATTGTGCATAAACAAAGGTGTCCAAGGACTTGAACCTTTGCATAGTGAGTAAGATTCAGTTTTTACTAGAGTGACACGTAGTCTTGAACTCTATTCCTGACATCAAACCACACACAACCTTTTCTATAGTGCAATCAGATAAGCCCGTGCTTTTATGGCCCTGCACGTCTATCCCAGTTTAGTGAATGCTCTAGAAGTTTTGCCCAAACTCCATAGGAAACGGCCACATTTCCACATTCACAAAGGTGAGTCTATCAAGAGCACTCCTGAAGGTAGGTACTCCACTCCAAATAGAGTATAGATCTCATTAAGAGTTTCTATTAACTCATCCTCTAATCACTTCAGGAATACATGCTTCTTGGTTTATTAAATAGCATGTTCAACTCATATCACTACACAACTTGTTATTACCCATTGAACCTAGTTCTTGGGATCTCCAGTCATTTAGGTCGGGTTACCATTGTGCGTGACTCAACAATCTAAGGGCAATAGTCCCATTCTTTTAGAAGAGTTATGGACTTTCTCTCTGGACAGTCCTTTCGTCAAAGGACCTGCCAAATTTTCCTCACTACGTACGTAATCCACTCTAACGGTACTTGTGGAAAGTAGTTCTCTAACAGTGCTGTGCTTACGACGTATTTGTCGTCTCTTACCGTTATAGTAACGGTTCTGAACTTTTGCAATAGCCGCGGTACTATCGCAGTGTATCAACACTGCTGGTATCGGTTTTTCCCATAAGGGAATCTCAGCTAGCAGATTTCTCAAATATTCTGCCTCTTCACTAGCTGTAGCTAGTGCTATCATCTCAGACTCCATAGTAGACTGAGTCAAAATAGTCTGTTTCTTGGATTTCCAAGAAACAGCTCCTCCAGCGATGCTAAATATGTAGCCACTGGTCGCTTTAGAATCATCAGATAAGGTATTCCAGTCTGCATCAGAATATCGTTCAAGTACAGCTGGAAACCTTTCATAATGTAATCCAAGGTTCATGGTTCGTTTAAGGTATCTCATTACCCTTTCAATAGCTTGCCAGTGCTCTATACTAGGTCTACTGGTAAACCTGCACAATAATCCCACGACATAGGCAATGTCGGGTCTAGTACAATCAATGGCATACCTAAGGCTGCCAATGATGCTCGCATAATCAGACTGTCTTACACCTTCACCAGTGTTCTTAAATAACTTTACACTGTGATCATATGGCGTACTTGCAGGTTTACAGTCAAAGTAATTATATTTCTTTAGTATCTTCTCAATGTAATGAGATTGGTCCAAAGAAATTCCCTTTCTGACCTAGTAATCTTAATACCAAGGATTACACTCGCTTCACCTAGATCTTTCATATCAAAATTGACACTTAATAAGGATTTGACTGAGTTTATGGCATGAATATTTGACCCAAAAATGAGTAGGTCATCTACATAAAGGCATATAATAGTGCAAATGTCATTCTCAGATTTGTAATAAATGCATTTGTCACTTTCATTAACTTTAAAACCATTTGAAATGATTAAGTTATCAAATTTTTCATGCCATTGTTTAGGTGCTTGTTTTAAACCATATAATGATTTATCCAATTTACATACTTTATGTTCTTGACCATGTACTACAAATCCTTCAGGCTGGTCCATATAAATTTCTTCGTCTAATTCACCGTTCAAAAAAGCAGTTTTAACATCCATTTGGTGTATAAGTAAATTATGAATGGAAGCAAGTGAGATTAATACCCGAATGGATGTTATTCTAGTTACAGGTGAAAAAGTGTCAAAGAAGTCTATATTTTCCTTTTGTTTAAAACCTTTAGCTACTAGTCGTGCTTTATATTTATCTATAGTGCCATCAGGTTTTAATTTCTTTTTAAGTACCCATTTACAGCCTATAGACTTACAACCAGGGGGTAAATCTACCAAGTGCCAAGTCTTATTGGATTCTAAAGAATCCATCTCATCGTTTATAGCCTCTTGCCAGAAATCGGCATCTAAAGAAGATAAGGCTTCTTGGAGGTTTATAGGATCCTCCTCAATAGTAAAAGCAAAAAAATCTGAACCAAAGTCTTTTATGGTTCTTGCTCTTTTACTTCTTCTAGGTTCAGCTTCAGAATTTTCATTAAGTTCTGTTCTAATAGGCATATTTGAAGTGCCCCCACTATTCCTTAATTTGAAAGGAAATTTAGTTTCATAAAAGTCGGCATCATTTGATTCAATTATATTATGTGCATTAAGGTCATAAAATCTATATGCTTTGCTGTTAATAGCATAGCCTATAAATGCACATTCATATGCTCTACTTGCCAATTTTATTCTCTTAGGGTCTGGAATGCGAACATATGCTAAACAACCCCAAGTTCTAAAGTATGAGACATTGGGTTTATGATTCTTTAAAATTTCATAAGGTGAAATTTTATTCTTAGATTTAGGGATTCTATTCAGAACGTAGCATACAGTCAATAAAATATCCCCCCACCAATGTTTTGCTGCACCAGAATTTAATAATATGGCAACTACTAGCTCGGTAAAGGTCCTATTTTTCCTTTCTGCTTTACCGTTCATTTCAGGTGAGTAGGGTGCAGTTCTCTCATGTACTATACCATGTTGTTTATAGAAATCCAGAATAGAATTAGATTCATATTCTGTTCCTCTATCACTACGAAGTCTCTTAATTTTTCTATTTGCTTGATTCTCAATCTCAGTTTTGAATGTTTTAAACATGTCAAAAGCATCACTTTTATTTTTCATAAGATATACATATGTGAAATCAGAGCAGTCATCAATAAAAGTGATAAAATAACGATGTCCCTGTCTAGTTAAAGTGCCATCAAGTTCACATATGTCAGAATGAATCAAGTCTAATGGTTCAGAAACTCTATCAACAGATTTGTGAGGTTTCTTTGTGATTTTAGCTTGTGTACAGAATTCACATTTATCAGATTCAGATTCTGTCATTTTAGGTATCATATCTAGGGTGCTCATATTACGAATAATTCGATTATTAACATGACATAATCTAGAATGCCAGATGTTAAAATCACACAACATGTAAGCAGAAGTAGTCACTTTATTGGATTCAACATTCAGTTTAAACATACCCTCACAAGCATAACCCTTTCCCACAAAAGTTCCCTTATAAGTAAGAGTGTACAAATCAGCCCCAATAACTTGAGTGAAACCAGCCTTATTAAGGAGGAAGCCAGAGACCAGATTCTTTCTTATCTCTGGAGTGTGCATAACATCTTTCAGAATTACAGTTTTTCCAGAGGTGAACTTGAGTTCCACGTTTCCAATCCCCGCAACTGTAGTGGTGTGAGAGTCTCCCAACAGCACTTTCTGATTTTCAGCAGCCGTGTATGTAGAGAACAAGGCACGATCATAGCAGACATGGCGTGAAGCACCAGTATCCACCCACCAGCCCTCTGATCCACCAACAAGGTGAATCTCAGTAACCATAGCCGTAAGAGGCTCCTCAGTCAGGTTAGCCTGCGGTGCAGAGCTTGGCCTGTTCCGACACTTTCGTGCCATATGACCTGGTTTTCCACAGTTGTAACATAGAAACAACTGTCCAGAGTCATTCTTTTGGGCTGGTTTCTGCTGTCCTTTTGGGTTTCCTTGCGGATTCCCATTCTGTTTGTTGCGCCTGTTCTGATTCTTAAATGATTTCTGATTTGGTTTCAGAACAGCGGGAGTGGTCTTCTTAGTGCTGTTGTTATTGACAATCTGCACCTCTTCTTTCTGGTCTTGCTTGCGTGCTTCCTCCTCAATACGGAGGCGTGTAATCAAGCTCTCTAAGGAAAATTCCTTAGTCTTATGTCGCAAAGTGTTCTTAAAATCTTTCCAGCTAGGGGGTAATTTGTCAATGATAACAGCAATTTGAAATTGTTCGTCCAAGACCATACCTTCGGAGATGATCTCATGAGCTATTTTCTGAAGCTCATGAGACTGCATCTCTACCGATCTATCATCAGTCATCTGATACTTTAGGTAGCGACTTACAGCGTATTTCTTTGCCCCTGCCTCCTCTGTGTCATATTTCTTCTTTAGTGCTTCCCAGATCTCCTTTGCCGTCTTTTCATCTGAGTTATAATAATCATACAGATCATCGCTCAGTCCATTCAGTATAAAATTCTTGCATAAGTAATCCTGTTCAGTCCAGATCTGCAGTTGCTTTGACTGTTCAGTCCATGATGCCATCTTTGCTGCATCAGTCTCGTCAGGCTTGTCTGGTAGCTGCGGTTTTTCAGCAGTCAGAGCAGCCACCACCTTCCTGATCGTGAGGAAGAACTCCATCTTCTGACGCCAGCGCTTGAAATGCAAACCTTCGAACTTGAAAGGAGCAGCAGTCACCAGAGGGCCGTGAAAAGCAGAGGGAGGAGCAGAATCGTCCATGGTTGAGTTCGAGGCCATTGTTTCAGTTCGTCTTCAAATTGTTGGAAAACAATGGCTGAGTCGCGGACTAGGTCGCTTTCTTGAAGACGATTTGGCGATTTGGTCAGAGGTGCAAACCAATTCGTTCCTTCGCCGCTGGCTCTAGGATAAAACAGCCTCTAAAATAGTAACTAATTTGCTTGCACAAACAAATCAGTGCAGATTTGCACTTTCGGGAAAAATACTGCTCGAAATTTCTTAGAAGTTTTAATGGCGGCTGAGAAGAAGAGAATATAAAATTCGGTGTTTTTCTCGTCTCAGATAAAATAGTATATATAGAACGAGAAGTAGGTTTTGGGAGAAAATATCGGATCTGCTAAAATTTCGGGGGGGATTAATTATTTTACCGTTGCAGAATAAATATCGGTGCGCAAAATAATTTTTCCATAAAAAAAACGGTTCAAAAACAACTAAGTTTTATGGTCCAAAAATATAAGTGCCTACACCAAGCCCGAGCCGGGTCGAGTCGGTCGGTCGCGCGCGCGTGTGTGGTCGTCATGATGCATGGTCTCCCTCCTCACAACAATGCATGTATTGGGAGCCCAAGGCCCCAACATGACTTCTTAGAAACAAGTATAAATCCCTGCCTCTTCCCTATAATCCCATGATGTGGGACTACTCAAACATAGGAGCCATTCATACACTTATTCAATCATTTTTAATAATTCACATAATGTTTGTAAAACATTTCCAACATTTTTCGGGTAGAAAATGCAAAAGAGCTTACAGTTTTATTAAACAAATATTATTTACTAAATTCAATGATGGCAAAAAACTACTATTATTTATTTAAATTATACTTAAATAACAATTATTATTATTTATGAATAAAAACATTTAATTTTCTAAATTTTGAAAAACATTTTTGGAAAAACCAAATTAAGTTGCATTTATTACCAGAAAACTGCAAGAAAATCTATTTCTCTAATTCAAAAAAAAGTTGAAAAAAAAGGGTATATCATTTGTATGTTCATCGCTACACTTTGTATGACAACTTCAGAAATATGAACTTTGCGTGCACAACCCCATTTAAACTCATAGAAGGATTTCTCAAGAAAGTTGGACTAATTCTAAAGGTAATTTAGGAAATGACAAACTTCGAAAATAAATTCAACTAAAGGATACGAAGTTTCATTTCTAAACTGGAAGACAAATTTAAAAAAGAAAAATAGGCCGAAAGAAAATGTTAGTTATAACTAGTATATTTGTAACTAATATTATGCTACTTATATTTAGCACTGCTCTTAATTAATTTATTTATTTTTTCAAAAATTGCTCTCCAATCTAAAAGGCTGAACCATTTACGAGGTGTTTGAGAAGATATGCTAAAGATTAAAAAATCACTGCATTGTTTCGTTAAAATTCCGTTTAAAATATACTGTGATACAAGGTTCAATCTTTTGGAATCCTAAGTAACCCACTGCCACACCCTCCCAACTTGAAAAATAAAATCCTTGATATTCCATTCAAAGGTGCCTTTTAAATTTCTGTATAGTTCATCATAATTAACTTGTTATAAATTATATGTTTAATTCTCATACTATTAATTAAATTATTTAGGAAATTTGATTTGCATATCATATCCAAACCCATGGTTGTAATAACATCTTATAATTGCAACGAACACAAACATCAAATACATTATCATGACAACCAGATATTATCCAAAATACACACTTCACTATCAAAATAGACAGCAACAATCACCTTTTTTTTAATCTTTTTTTTTTTTTTTTTTCCCTCCAAAAACAACATGATTAATCACGTCAAAGAGATTTAATCCCAGGTACTTTAGAGCAACAACAGTCCAGAGCCTTACTTATTTGCCGACAAAAAACACGTAAACTTAATCTAGGCTTTATAGTTTCCAACAACAGAAATGCTTACAGGCCTGCTTCAAAGGTAGATCAGCGAAAGTAACAAAAAGTTTTTTGATCGTATGATTTGCTTGTCTTCGTTAATTTTAACTTCCCTTTCTTATTTTCAGCCTTCCAATTTCAGATCTGTATTTTCCTAAAACAAAATTGATCTCTAGCCTCTCTCATCCAACAATGGCATTAAAAGTTTTGAAGAGTTTTTACGTTTTCGCCTCAAGCCCTCTAAATCTGCATCTGTCTTCTCCTGTACAACATCATTCCAACATAAAACACGGTTTGAACCTAACTTTGTCTCTTAAACACCCAACAACGTTTGTAACAAGTTTCCTTCCCCATTTCAATGTACATTACTTAAACTTCCTAACTTGTCGTTCCTTCCAACAACAATATCTTCATCATCTTTACTCTACTGCTTGCTTCCACGCTTTTTTACATATTTTTATCATTCAACACTCTGTTCATAATTTTGTGCTCTTAACAACCAGTAGCATACCACCGTGTATTTCTGATCAGTGTATATGACTTAACGATTTCAGCTTAGGTGTCTGTATCCTGCACAGAAAAGACAGCATATACTAGCATTAGCCAACAAATAAGGGCATCTCCAGTGGTGTTGAACTCAGCCTTAACATCACGGTTTTCACTTCTAATGGCTGGATTCAGCATTCATATTAAGGGCTAACGGTCAGGATCCTGAACGGAGCTTGAGCGCCCATAAAATGAATGTCCAACACTCTGTTTGTAATTTTGTGCTCTTAACAACTAGAAGCATACCACCGTGTATTTCTGACCAGTGCATATGACTTAATGATTTTAGCTTAGGTGCCCCTATCCTACATAGAAAAGAGAGCATATACTAGCATTAGCCAACAAATAAAGGCATCTACAGTGGTGTTGAACTCAGCGTTAAAGTCACGGTTTTCACTACTAATGGCTGGATTCGGCATTAATATTAAGGCTAACGTTCAGAATCCTGAACGGGGCTTGAGCATCCAAGCCCCCCCTCCATGCAGTTGCAACCGAAATTCAAAATATTACTGGGGGCTTGGGGGTCCATTTAATGGACGCTCATGTCCAGACGCTCAAGCTTGGGAGCCCATTGAATGAACGTCAGACCACTGAGTAATACTCAGGGTTTAGGCCTTGAATATTCAGGATTTTAGCCGCTGGAGATGCCGTAAGCAACCGAGTTTCCCGCTACTGACCACTCTAAGCTATTCTGGTTACTGCAGTCTGTGTATAAAATTATGGTCATGTCAAACTAATGGACTGAAAAACAAAGGAAATGACAAAACCAAGCAACTTGCAATTAGCATGCCAGACTGTGATCAATGCTAAGGGGAAAATATACATTTTGTCTATCTTGATAGGAAATCAGCCTCAAAGTGGCTTATCTGATCTGAGTACTTATCCATGTTTATACCACGTAAAAGTCAAAATAAGTAGTATGTTTATCTGATGAATTTAAAACAGGAAACAGTGAAGGTATACCACTGTCATGCAACATTCTTATCATGTTATTCAATCAAAGATTATCTGTCATTTTCAAATGCCTGCAAGGCTAGCTACCAAAGAAGAGGTGATGGTATGTTTGGTATCAAACATAAGTTTTGAATGTGTTTAATTTGGTACGCTGTACTAGTTAGACTAAAATCCTACCCTTTGATTAAAGGCACTGAAGCATGTTGGTAGATATAAGATCATTAATTATAAACACTGAATAAACAAACTTATAAAATAGTATAAATTGTTTATATTCTGGCAAAGATGGTAGGCTACATTGAACAGCATAAGATTACAGAAAAAGTTACAGCTTATGATTTCCTAGGAACATTGAGCCAATATGATTCGTACCCAAACAAAGGACTATAAAAGAAGGAGATCTTAAACCAACTAACCAAGCATTTTGCAATAGTAGGCCAGGCTAATTATACAAACAGGGATAGAACATGTCTCTTTGGACAAGAAATTAGCCTCAGAGTGCCTCGTCTAATCCAAGTACTTACCCATTTTAATATCACATGAAAGTTGAACAACTGATATGTTTATCTCATGAATTCCAAACAAGTATTTGGCGGTATTTAGTGTCATGTAAGACTGTTATCATGTTGTTAAATTGAAGATAAGTAGTCATTTTCAAAAGGCCACAGGCCGCTAAAGAATAAGGTGATATATGTTTGATATCCATCAAACAGAAGTTTTAAATACGTTTAATTTGGTACACTAGCTGTACTGGTTATATTAAATCCAATTCATTGATTAATGGCACTGAAGCATCTTGCTGAATATAAGGTCATTATAATTTATAAACATCATTATCCATGGGAAGAGAAAACATAAATTGTTTCTGTTTTGGCAAAAACTTAAACTGAATGGATTAGTATAACTCGTTACAGATTACAATATCCTCAAAGGTATTATGGTGCATCCACTGTCTGTAGAGCCGTAGCACTGTAAACTGAAGGTATTATGGATCAGTTTGAACGCTTTGTTTGAAGCAAAACAAGGTGTTTTACTTAGCACTTCGTAGATGTTATTAATTAAACATGGTGAGCGAATTATTTGTAGGGAAACATTCAGATAAAGCGAACCAAAAAGCAAGGAACAAAATCAATAAACCAGATGTCGAACTGAGTTATAAACGTGGAACAAAGCTAGAAATTACAATGTGCAGAAAGCATGTACTCATGCAATTCGAATTCAATTTCAACAAAGACCAAGTGAGATGAACAGAAGGAGGTGAGATGGAAAACCTAAAAGAAAATTTGGGGGAAAATTGTGTAACCGATTTATTCCGTCTCCCACTGAGCACAAACGAAGTGACGATGGAATAAAGCTGCGAAGATCGGGAATTGAACCCCAGGTAAAGTGCACAGGGTGGGGCTGGTGGTGCCGGCGGAACGGGGAGAGAGGGAAAAAGAAGGGGGAAAATGTGAACCTGACGTGAATTGAACACGCAACCTTCTGATCTGGAGTCAGACGCGCTACCATTGCGCCACAGATCCACTTGTGATGTGACGTTTGAAGAATATTTTGTAATTAGTTGGCCTCCAGAAGTTGCTGTTTTCCCACTTCACCTGCCTTCCGTTGTAAAACTGGACATTCAACAATGATCAGCTTTATTTATTACTGTTTACCTGTTTGATTTTTGGAAGGCAAATTCTACGCTGTTGGTTCACCAAAAGGCAAATGACCGTTTTGCAAAAATAATGTAACTGGATTTTAATACTTCATAGTAATGCGTCGTATACAAAAAATAAAATATAAGGTGGAAGCTGGAATTATAGCGAGCCATTGAAAATAAAACACATTCCAGCCCAGTCCATATAACTTAAAAGTTAAAACAGTCCACTTAATAATCCAGTTCAGAATTCAGATATAGAAATTAGGCTTAATCTTCACAGTTGTACTAACGTGACGAATGTTCATAAACTAAATTAGTAATTCCGAATCTGAAAATTGCCTCCATGGTCCGCGGATATCCATAATATTGGTCATTGCATGAAAATAATTTAGTCTTCTTTATAAAAAAATCTATAGCTTTTAACAGTGTCAAAACATATTGAGTATGATCCATACGGTTTTAAATATCGGATATCGATCACGTTTCATTTTAAAAAAATTAAAGACTTAATCTCATATTGGGAAAAATATAGGATGAGACGAGTCTAAATCAAGTGTTTATTTCAGATTCCCATCTTAGGTCTTAAAGCTTATATCAAATCTATATCGAAGTATATAATACGTTAAAATTTGAGATTCTTACACAATAATTTTTATGAATGTTACTATGAAAATACTGACTTAAATTTGAATTGTAAAATCATTTCATTATTGTTGTTTTACGAAAGAACATTCAAATTCATAAATCATAATATATGCTTGAACTAATAAAACAACACAATACAAATAAATTATAGCTTACAATTTATAATTTATGAACATGAATTATTATTAAACTTAAATTTATTACGTTTAAAGTTCTTCTTTTTAGTTTTGAACTTTTATCTGGGTTAAAAATTAGTTTTGATAAGAGTTTTGTTATGGCTTTGGATGACTTAAATAATTTTGAGTTTCTTGTTGCTGATACTCTTAATTGTAATAGTATGTAATTTCCCATTGAATTCCTAGGTTTTCGGATCCTCCCTCAGAAACTTAAAATGATGATTGGAATGTTAGTATTGATAAGATAAACGATTGTTTATCTAATTGAAATGGTAGACTTTTGTCTAAAACTACTAGAGTTGTTTTGATTAATTATGTTTTATCTGGTTTCCCTATGTATTAGATGTCTTTTTACATTTTCTTTCCCGAATTATAAGACTATGAGAGATTTCCATTGAAGTTGTGATAACTCCAATAATAATTTTGAATGTTTAATTAATTAGAATATCGTTTGTAAATCTAAAAATAAAAATGGTTCAAGTATTACTAATTTACATAATTTAAATATTTCTTTATGTGATAAATGGATTTATAAACTTAACGATTTAATTGGAACTATAGAAAGAATTAATTTCTAATCAATGGTTTAACGGTTCCATTAATTTAGGTCATTTTCTTTTGATAACTCTCATTGTTTTTCTTATTTTTTGAAATCTATTATGTCTATTTTTGAAGTTTATAAATTATATAATAAAATTATTGTGTTATGGTTATAATTATTTGGCATGATAATTGGATTTTCGTTACCTCGTCCCAAAGTAGAATTTAATGTTTTGTATGATATTTATAACTTTTAAAATGTATTGATTTTTGAAATTTATAATCCTAATTGTAGTTTTCTATGGAATTTTAGTTTCAATCATATGTTAAAAGGTAACTTTTAAAAAATATTTACTTTGTTATGAGTTAAGTTAAATTCTCATAATATTGATAATGCAAAAGATATTAATATTCAATGTTGAAATAAATGTGAAAAATATTCCTCTCATTCTTTTTGTAACTTTGTTATTTTTTTTGGGATTAGAGTGAGTTTGTTAAATAAAATATGGAAAACTAACGACCCTCCAAGAACTAAAATTCATATGTGGTTAATCTTTCATGGCAGATTGAATACTATTGAAATTCTTGATTTAAAAATATTTTTATTGACAATGGAGGACCATTTTCAATTTATTTTAAAATTGTTAAGGGGCGGGGGAGAAAGGGGGGGGGGAGGAGGGAGTTAAAATAAATAGCCTCCCCTTAAACATATTAATAAAATTTTCGATACTAACCATATACTCTTCGTTAATGCAACCTTAAAACATAAACTCTAATTTAATTCTACACATAGAAAAATAAAAATACATGAAACATAAACGATCTGCACACATGAAATAATATATTCAAGCATTCTTTACATCAGTTTTCACTATCACGGTAAGCATGGAACACAATAACAACAAATAAACACACTAGCCACAAATGAAAAAAAGGAGTAACAACATACACATACGATTAACACAACATGAACATAATCATAAATTCACTTAACAAACATTTGTTTTAATGTTGAAATATGTACGCTGTTATAATGTAATTACTTTTGGCAAATCATCTCATAGCGAGGTTGTTTTTCTTATCAAACAGTAAGATCTAAACCATAATACATTGTATTCACTCTCGAACAAAATCCAAACTTTAAATGACGAACCACATTCATCATTCGTGCAAAATGAACGAAATTCATCCGCTTTCTGCAAATTGTATTTATCTTTTTCAACAAAATCTAGAATTTTAAAAAGAAAATTCATCAACGTTTGATTTTTTTTTTACCTCACGGCGTGTTTGGATCAAACCGAGATTGAATTTTGATCGATAGGGTTTAAGGGATGAAGATTCCGGGGGTACTTTAGTCTACGTTTTATTTTATTTTTAAAATTTCAAACCCCCTCTTAACAAATAAAAAATAAGTTGGACTACCCTTAAATTTATCCTCCCCTTAACAAAAAATGGAGACTCTTTAACAATCCCCAAAAAATGGTTTTTTCTGTAATAATTATTTGGAAAATATTAACCATTTATACTTTACTTGTAATATAGCAAAGTTTATTCTTATTAATGTTATTAGAGTTTTTGGTTTTGACGTTAATTATAATCATTTTAAATGTGATTTTTATTGGAACGAATTTAGACTTCGTTTTAAAGATTTCAAAAGCAATCTTCTTGACTTTAATTTTTTCAATGAATTGTCTGTATAATTGGTTTGAGGGGAAGCAACATGTTTTTTCTCTACTTCTTATTTTGAGTTGGATCTCCTAATTTATGTTATTTCATTATATAGTTTTAATTAGATTTCAGATCCAAATTAAGTTTCCTAATAATGAGTGTTTCAAAAGCCTCTTAATAATTGTAGAATTCGTTTGAATATATTGAAGCATAATTTAAGCTTTAATAAAAAGAAAATTATTTTATTTCATCCTTATATTCTTTGGTGTTGTTTGGATGTTTTGTTGCTTTATTATGCATTTCCATTGGTGTTTTTTATTTTTGTTGATATTAGTTTGATGCTCTTTTGTCTTATATCCGAGTTGCTTATATTTCTTTATTGATCATGCTTGAACTTGTTTGGTCAGTATTTGTTCTATATATGTTCCTATTCTCTCTCCTTTATTTGGTGCAATGTTTTGTTGTTCTAGTATGAAGACTATTAATTTCTTCTGTGTGCTTTTTTTGTTTGACGTTTTATTTCATTCTCTGGATCCTTACTGTTTAGTTCTTTCTTTTATGTTATTTAGCCTATAAACATATACACACACATATTTATGTATATGTATATATATATATATATATATATATATTGAAAATAGGTACTTTATTGATAGAATATAACTAGGAGCGTGCTTGAAATAATGCGCTCCCTACAGTACACCTCATTGCAAAGAGTACAAAGCACACAGAAGAGCGTGCTTGAAATAATGTGCTTCCTACATAACATACGTCCGTATTTTATGTACACACCCCTTCTATAAACATATAACAACAACCATTTGTAACAACCCGTAAAATCTGGGCCAGTTTAAAATTTTTATTTTGGCAATTTTATCGAATTTGGATTATTTAAAATGAATTATTTTAAATAATATCGACGAGAAAGTTTAGTTTGAATAGAATTCGATCGTATATAGTATACGCGTCGTCGTTAGAATATAAATATTTATATATAATTATAAATAGAATTGAAAATGGCGCGGTAGTTCGATAATTCGATTTCAAACTTCAATTGAATGTACCGGGTGCAAAACAATCCGGATTTTAGTGAAACCAAAAATGATAGGATCTAATTGATAATATCTTTCTATCGAATCCGGGAAATCAAGATTTCATAGCGGGAATCAAAAGATATGTCCAGTTGAAAATTCTGAATAGTCGCTATGGAATTCAAGCCCTTAAAAATGGACATTTTGCAAACGACCTCGGATTTCGACGAAACCAGTTTTGTTGGGCCCGTGATGTAAAGTTATTGCTAGGTTTCAAATTTCATAATTTTTCGAATCAATATGTGAGCGTGGCAAAGGAAAACGCGTTTGACCCATTTCAGTTGAATTTAATCGACTGGAAATTGGCCATTTTTCAAACGGTCTCAGAATTCGACGAAACTAGTTTTGTTAGGACCGTATCGTCAATACGAAGCTAGAAAATATTTTTCTGGAATTTTTCTAGTTAGTATGTGACCCCGGTAATTTGAAAAGTACGTTTAAAATTCAATAAAGTGATTTAAATGTAAATTTAACGGAAACTGATTCAAACGATCAAATCAGCTAGCGATACATATCCCATTGGTTTCGGAATGGGGGTAAAACGCTATGGGCGACAGGCGGTGGGCCTCGTTTCGAGGTCGTATGAAAAAGTCAACTTTAGGTTGAATTAATTATTAAAAAAAAAAAAAAAAAAAAAAAACCATTCCTCCTTTCCTTATGCTCTGCCCCCCCCCCCCCCCTATATTTTCGATTCAGAAAAATAAAAAAAATAAAAAAAAAAAAGAAGGGGAAAAATGGCGACTGGCGATCTCCACCGCCGCGCCCTACTCCAGCCCGTCGCCCACCTCCGTCCAATCCCTGCCCTCACGAACCCCCCCCCCCTTCCTTCTCCTCCTCCTCCCCTTCCCTCCCTTCGCCTGCGACAACCGAAACCCCCCCCCCCCTCCCCCAGACCCGAACCCGCAACCGACGAAACCCCCACGCCCAAAACGCCAGCGCCTCCTGCCACCCACAGCGAGCTCCCTCCGACGACGTCCTCCAGCCGAAGTCGATGCCCCCCCCCCCCCCGTAAGTTTTTAAATTTATTTATTCTACTTTTTATTTTTATTTTTTTTTAACTGTTTACTTTTATTTTTTTTTAAACTGAGTTTTATTAATTTTTTTTAAACTGATTTTTAATTTTAGTTTATAACTGTTTTTTTTTAATTTAAGTTTAAAACTGTTTTTTTAATTTTAGTTTAAAACTGATTTTTTTTATTCATTTATTTAAGTTTAAAACTGTTTTTTTTATTTGATTTTTAAAACTGAATTTTTAATGATTTTAAAAACTGATTTTATTTTAAAAGGTTTAATCTTTTAATAAAAAAGATTGTTTTGAAAACATATATGAAATTGTTTTGAAAATATATGTTGTTTTTAAAAATAAAAACAACTTTGTTTTTAAACAAAAGATATGAACTTTAAAAATGAAAAGGCGTGTTCTTTGAAAGTGAAAAGGCGAAATCTTTATTTTAGAAAAGGCAAAATCTTTAGGTGGAAAATAGCGTGATAAAAATATAATTTTTATCTATATAACATAGTAATAAAAATTCGATTTTTATCTGTTGAAAAGCAAAGTAAAAATAGAATTTTTATATATTGAACTTCGATAGAAAAATAGAATTTTTATATATTGAACATCGAAGTAAAAATTCGATTTTTATATATTGAATAGCGAAGTAAAAATGTGATTTTTGCGTATGTAGTGAAAGCAGCAACGAAGGTGACAAAAAGGCGAAACGACGAAGACTTCTGCAAATGAAGTGCCGTGGAGCTAGGATAGCTATATGTGAGAATCTCTCACCTTTCAATTTATTTTTCTAGTTATATATATACTAGGATGCAGACGGTGCTTAGTAGCACCCGACACCCGTCCACAGACCATGGACTTGTTTGTTTGACTGTTTGGTGATTGATTGTGATATTGGTTTGAATGTGGTTTGTGGTGTGAAAAATCGAATCGATAAATTGGTTAGGATTAGACGTGCGCCGTTATAAGGCGAAGGAGTAAGGCTAGGTTAGACCCTTACTCCAAAGTTTGTGGTTTGCATAACGAATTGATTTGATTGATGTGTGAATGGCGTGGGCCTTCACTAGACCGGGGATAAGGCTAGGCCTTGTCCCGTTTCTAGTATCGTGCCGTTATGCCGCCGAAATTTTCTAAAATAAGTTAGAAAAATAAAAATAGCATTTTATTTAACGAATGAACTGAATATAAATTCATATGTTAAAATAAAATGTGTTATCGTTAAAAATATAATTTTTAACGTGAATGTGAATAAATAAATATTCATTTACAAACCAGACGGTTTGTTTATGTACACCTATTTGAATGACGTTGATTGGGTCGATAAATTTTACACATCGCCTAACTGCACAAATAAAATATGTGTTTGATTGTTTGAAACCCCACACGGGTGTTAGGATGAAATTTGAAGTTCACTCATCCTGATTTATTAAATATGTCGATCGATTGATTGACAAGCTGCTATAAGCGTTAAATGTCTATATTTGATGCTTATACAGTGTAGTGCACTTTGGTTGATGGTTGATTATTCATCGTTGTTGATATATACATGTGTTGTAGAAAATCCATATAATTAACATTATATGGTAATTGATTGGGCCTCATTCCAGTTTCGAGAAAAAAAAGAAATATTTGAAATAGAAATATTTGAAATAGAAATATTTGAAATAGAAATATTTGAAATAGAAATATTTGAAATAGAATATTTGAAAATAGAAATATGTGAAGCCGTGAGGATTAGATTGACGCCATTTTGACGTGAACGATATTTATATCGATTTTATTCATTTTAAAATGAATATTGAAACGTGATTTCGAAATCGAATATTTTGAAATGAATTGAATTGAAAACGATTTCGAAATGAATTGAATTGAAAACGATTTCGAAATGAATTGAATTGAAAACGATTTCGAAATGAATTGAATTGAAAACGATTTCGAAATGAATTGAATTGAAAACGATTTCGAAATGAATTGAATTGAAAACGTTTCGAAATGAATTGAACTGAAAACGATTTCGAAATGAATTGAATTGAAAACGATTTCGAAATGAATTGAATTGAAAACGAATTCGAATTGAATTGAAAGCGAAGTGAAATAAATTCAAATTGAATTGAAATTTGAATTGAATGGAAATGGATTTTGAAACGAATTTATAAAGAAGAATTCAATTTTGATTTGAATTGAAATGGAAGTTGAAAATGTTTTTGAAACGAATTCAAAACTATTTATATAATTCGTTTTAAATAGAAATCGACGAAATATATATTATATATATTATATATAATATAATGGCCTGAATAGAACGCGCCGCGTCGCGGCAGTTCGCGAATTTCGACCATTTATTTCGAACGGACATTACGGGAGATCCGACCGTCGGATTCTCCTAAAACCGGAACCGTTGGGTTCGTATCGAAAAGAGCTTTCTAATGAATGTTAGAAATTTGAAATCTAACGGTTGGATTTGGAGATACGTCCAAATCAAATTCGAAAAAGGTCGCTGTAAGTGCAGTTCGATGGCCGTTAATGGAAATCGACTGTACGGGCCTTGATAAAATTATTAAAAATAGTAATAATTTGTGTAAAATCATAAGAAATGATTTGTGAAAGTTTGGGATGAAAAACTCCATATTTGAAAAGATAAAAATAGATTTTTATCGAAATGAACTAGATTTGAACTAGAATTATAATTCTATTTATTTTTAAATAAATAAATTGAATTTGAAATGGTTTTGAAAATAACCAAAATTTCCAATGATTGCATTGGAGTGGAGTTGAATCGAAATTGTCTTCGGAATATTTCGATGTTGGAATTCGTGATATTACAGGTGTTGTTATGGAAATTTGAAAGATATATATTTGTATCGTTATTTCCAATACGACATTTGTTAGTCGTAGAATTCGATATTGAATATAAGCCGATATATTTTCTATTCAGAGCCTTGTATTGAATATTGAATGTGATTTGGGTTTGTCGTGAATGGTGTCTTCACTAACACTGTTCTTAAACCCAGTTGAGAAAAGATTAAATCTTTTTATTTAGATTTAATGAAGTGTATCAATTAAATGATATTTAATTGGAATTGAATTGGTATTGATTTTTGGGTTTATCGTGAATAGTGTTTTAAATAACACTTGTTCTTTAACCCGATAATTAATGGAACGTGATTTGGGTTTGTCGTGAATGGTGTCTTCACTAACACTGTTCTTGAACCCAGTTGAGAAAAGATTAAATCTTTTTATTTAGATTTAATGAAGTGTACCAATTAAATGATATTTAATTGGAATTGAATTGGTATTGATTTTTGGGTTTATCGTGAACAGTGTTTTAAATAACACTTGTTCTTTAACCCGATAATTAATGGAATGTGATTTTGGGTTTATCGTGAATCGTGTTTTAAATGACACTGATTCTTTAACCCAGATAATGATTAAAACTAAGTGGAGTTTTAATGAATCTTTAATTAGATTGAAAAGATCGAGAATGGAGTATCACCAGTTTTGCTCCAGGCGATAGTTAAATCTTTAATTAGATTTGAACGTGAAATTTAGAAACTAACTGTCGGTTAGCCAAGCAGAATGGTTTTCTGGATATTGATCTGATGTTGGTTTCGGCCTTCGGGGTTAATATTTGGGGAATTATTCTCTTGATTAATTTATGGTTAGTGACTGATGAATTGGAATGAGGCGTATGTTGTGTTTGTGTAACACTTTTATAAAATATACGCGAGTTATTCGGGAAGACCGGGTTTATCCCATTCTGAATAACTGATACGACGATAAGTCGAAGATGAAGACGATGGTCGAAGACCGGAAGTCTTCACGTCGTTTGGGTGGTAACTGATGATCTTGATTGGGCTGTACACCCAAGAAGATGGAAACAGTTGGTGATCGTCCAGACGTACTTGGAGATCGATGGATATGCGGGGTACTAGGTGCCTCCGGTTTCGTTCAGACCCAGAACGGACTTGTAAATGGACTGTGTGTCTGACATTGGATTTTAGTCCGTGTGATTGATTTCTATTAAATATATATCTGTTTGGCGGCGGAGAATTTATTCTCTTGCTTAACGCCCTTCTCTGAGATGTACGAGCTCAGGGGTTATATATTGGTGGATATCAAACGCATGGAGTGAATTGCCTGTGTGGCATGCCTGAGTGGCAATTGATCGAGGCTTCTGTTGAAAAGCAAAGTCTTGTGGTGATGATCAAAGCACGGCCTTTGTGGCGTAGCTTTGTGTAACGTATACCTCGCGTGTTTCACACCCGGTATGAACCAAAAACGGGAGACGGACCTCAGGGAGGACTTGCGTTTCTTTCTAGCTAGAAGTGGCGTCAGTGGTTTTACACGCCCTGACGAGTTTGACTTATGTGGTTGTTGCTGTTGCGAGGCGCCTCGGATTGATCGGTCGTTCTCGAACCGATGGAGTCATTTGTTGGCTCGTTTACGCCCCATAGGGCGGAGAAACGTATTGTTCAGGCACTATAATCCACATCGGTGGACCGGCCCTGACGATCCAAGGGGCAGTTGCGGCTGCTCCGGAGACATGGGCTAGATTGTCTCGAATCGGTTGAGGACTATCTTTTGCCTCGGTTCATAGACGGAAATCCAATTTCCAAATACGTGCCATTTGCGGTTTTATTTGTAAACCTATATATGGCGACATGATATATGGTACCCATGCCGCCTATGGTTGATACTTATGATTTGAAGTTGTTTTATACACTATGCACTTATTATAGTATCAAATGATTTGTTTTAAACGTATCAAGCATTCTTTGGCTGTTATAAGGGAAAACCCTATCCCCCGGCTTGCGTTTGCATTGTGTGATAGGACCTGGGTCTTATAACAGCTTCATTTTTCTTTATTTAGCATTGCGCTGTTTGTTTTATGCACTGGTATTCTTGGGAGGAAACCCGTTCCGTGTTATACGGCGTGGTCCCTTGATTTACCTAATGATTTAAAATAAAGATTAATAACTGTTTTAGTTCTCACACCAGTCACATGACTGACCTGGAGTTTATTGTTTTTAACCTAAACTCTGGGTGCCCTTATTTTCGACACGGGCAGCTAGTAGTTTTGGTTTTGCAGATTTATATTCACAGGATCCTGGTTTACAGCTGGAACGATATCCGGAAAGCTTTGTATCCGTATATCTCTTCTAGTTGTGTATGGTATTATTTTCCGCTGCTATGTATTTAAATGTAATTTAAATCTCTGATATTTCTGTGTAAGATGCATTTATGCTCTGTATATTCTTGTAATCTGATGCATTGTTGTAATAAGCAATGAAATGTTCTTCTGTATGCGTTCTGCTGTGGTTTGTTCTCGAACTATCCGACGCTTTCCTTTACGGGGAAGTTGCGGGTTTTCACATTTGGTATCAGAGCTTTGGTTTACAAAGCTCAGAGAACAAGGCACATTAGAACCTTACGAAAGAATTCATCAGATATTGGATTAGTAATATCCAATGAGAATGACTCGTTAGAGATGGGATCAGTAGTATCCTAGAACGAGTGTGAAGGGTATATTTTTCAAATGAAAACAATTTTGTTTTGAAAATTTAAATCAATTATTCGTATTTGATTATTTATTTATATTGATTAGGACAATCCAGTATATATAGATTTTGCGTATACGTCTGATCCGCGTGTATTCAAAGTTTTAATATATTGAATAGATATAGCATTACACTCTAGTCGCCCGAAGATGATATTGATGATAGCGATCGCATCATCAACATTTATGTTCGAGTTTCGAAGGTGTGATTTTCTATATATTTCCTATTAGACTGGTGTGAGAACCAAAAACTAAATTAGATAGGGCTAATTGTTGTGATTTGGCATCAAGAATCTGATTTTTGACTATATATCAAAAGTATGAATTTGAAACGTTAAATTCACTAATTGATTGATGTTTGTGTTGTTTGTTTAATTGTTTGATAATTTTGAACCATTATGCCTAATAGCATCAAATATTGAGTTATATTGAAAATTGGTTGCATTTGCTTGCATATACATATATATCATTGAACAGGTCATAGCAAGGAGGCTAGAGCCAGAGAATAAAATTTGTTTGCCCGACAAATAGGTACATGTTTATTACATAATTTCCTGTTTTGTTTGGGTGATGATGATTTTGTGAGCCTATTGGCTAGCCGCTTGGCTTTTTCTTTTTCTTTTTGAGATCTGAAGGACCGGGGAAGCTATTTGAAATTCCCCGATGCTCCTGGTGCAGGGGAGGTTATGGCGAAATTTTTCGAAAATTTAGGGTGTTAGCCAAATTTTTGAAATTTTGAAAATTCTCAGAAACTAAAAAGTTAGAGAATGGAAGCCTAATCGATCGTAGAGCTGAATAATCAAACCACTTTCGACTTTGTTCCTTTTCGGGGACGAAAAGTTTTAAGTGGGGGAGATTGTAACAACCCGTAAAATCTGGGCCAGTTTAAAATTTTTATTTTGGCAATTTTATCGAATTTGGATTATTTAAAATGAATTATTTTAAATAATATCGACGAGAAAGTTTAGTTTGAATAGAATTCGATCGTATATAGTATACGCGTCGTCGTTAGAATATAAATATTTATATATAATTATAAATAGAATTGAAAATGGCGCGGTAGTTCGATAATTCGATTTCAAACTTCAATTGAATGTACCGGGTGCAAAACAATCCGGATTTTAGTGAAACCAAAAATGATAGGATCTAATTGATAATATCTTTCTATCGAATCCGGGAAATCAAGATTTCATAGCGGGAATCAAAAGATATGTCCAGTTGAAAATTCTGAATAGTCGCTATGGAATTCAAGCCCTTAAAAATGGACATTTTGCAAACGACCTCGGATTTCGACGAAACCAGTTTTGTTGGGCCCGTGATGTAAAGTTATTGCTAGGTTTCAAATTTCATAATTTTTCGAATCAATATGTGAGCGTGGCAAAGGAAAACGCGTTTGACCCATTTCAGTTGAATTTAATCGACTGGAAATTGGCCATTTTTCAAACGGTCTCAGAATTCGACGAAACTAGTTTTGTTAGGACCGTATCGTCAATACGAAGCTAGAAAATATTTTTCTGGAATTTTTCTAGTTAGTATGTGACCCCGGTAATTTGAAAAGTACGTTTAAAATTCAATAAAGTGATTTAAATGTAAATTTAACGGAAACTGATTCAAACGATCAAATCAGCTAGCGATACATATCCCATTGGTTTCGGAATGGGGGTAAAACGCTATGGGCGACAGGCGGTGGGCCTCGTTTCGAGGTCGTATGAAAAAGTCAACTTTAGGTTGAATTAATTATTAAAAAAAAAAAAAAAAAAAAAACCATTCCTCCTTTCCTTATGCTCTGGCCCCCCCCCCTATATTTTCGATTCAGAAAAATAAAAAAAATAAAAAAAAAAGAAGGGGAAAAATGGCGACTGGCGATCTCCACCGCCGCGCCCTACTCCAGCCCGTCGCCCACCTCCGTCCAATCCCTGCCCTCACGAACCCCCCCTTCCTTCTCCTCCTCCTCCCCTTCCCTCCCTTCGCCTGCGACAACCGAAACCCCCCCCCCCCCCAGACCCGAACCCGCAACCGACGAAACCCCCACGCCCAAAACGCCAGCGCCTCCTGCCACCCACAGCGAGCTCCCTCCGACGACGTCCTCCAGCCGAAGTCGATGCCCCCCCCCCGTAAGTTTTTAAATTTATTTATTCTACTTTTTATTTTTATTTTTTTTTAACTGTTTACTTTTATTTTTTTTTAAACTGAGTTTTATTAATTTTTTTTAAACTGATTTTTAATTTTAGTTTATAACTGTTTTTTTTTAATTTAAGTTTAAAACTGTTTTTTTAATTTTAGTTTAAAACTGATTTTTTTTATTCATTTATTTAAGTTTAAAACTGTTTTTTTTATTTGATTTTTAAAACTGAATTTTTAATGATTTTAAAAACTGATTTTATTTTAAAAGGTTTAATCTTTTAATAAAAAAGATTGTTTTGAAAACATATATGAAATTGTTTTGAAAATATATGTTGTTTTTAAAAATAAAAACAACTTTGTTTTTAAACAAAAGATATGAACTTTAAAAATGAAAAGGCGTGTTCTTTGAAAGTGAAAAGGCGAAATCTTTATTTTAGAAAAGGCAAAATCTTTAGGTGGAAAATAGCGTGATAAAAATATAATTTTTATCTATATAACATAGTAATAAAAATTCGATTTTTATCTGTTGAAAAGCAAAGTAAAAATAGAATTTTTATATATTGAACTTCGATAGAAAAATAGAATTTTTATATATTGAACATCGAAGTAAAAATTCGATTTTTATATATTGAATAGCGAAGTAAAAATGTGATTTTTGCGTATGTAGTGAAAGCAGCAACGAAGGTGACAAAAAGGCGAAACGACGAAGACTTCTGCAAATGAAGTGCCGTGGAGCTAGGATAGCTATATGTGAGAATCTCTCACCTTTCAATTTATTTTTCTAGTTATATATATACTAGGATGCAGACGGTGCTTAGTAGCACCCGACACCCGTCCACAGACCATGGACTTGTTTGTTTGACTGTTTGGTGATTGATTGTGATATTGGTTTGAATGTGGTTTGTGGTGTGAAAAATCGAATCGATAAATTGGTTAGGATTAGACGTGCGCCGTTATAAGGCGAAGGAGTAAGGCTAGGTTAGACCCTTACTCCAAAGTTTGTGGTTTGCATAACGAATTGATTTGATTGATGTGTGAATGGCGTGGGCCTTCACTAGACCGGGGATAAGGCTAGGCCTTGTCCCGTTTCTAGTATCGTGCCGTTATGCCGCCGAAATTTTCTAAAATAAGTTAGAAAAATAAAAATAGCATTTTATTTAACGAATGAACTGAATATAAATTCATATGTTAAAATAAAATGTGTTATCGTTAAAAATATAATTTTTAACGTGAATGTGAATAAATAAATATTCATTTACAAACCAGACGGTTTGTTTATGTACACCTATTTGAATGACGTTGATTGGGTCGATAAATTTTACACATCGCCTAACTGCACAAATAAAATATGTGTTTGATTGTTTGAAACCCCACACGGGTGTTAGGATGAAATTTGAAGTTCACTCATCCTGATTTATTAAATATGTCGATCGATTGATTGACAAGCTGCTATAAGCGTTAAATGTCTATATTTGATGCTTATACAGTGTAGTGCACTTTGGTTGATGGTTGATTATTCATCGTTGTTGATATATACATGTGTTGTAGAAAATCCATATAATTAACATTATATGGTAATTGATTGGGCCTCATTCCAGTTTCGAGAAAAAAAAGAAATATTTGAAATAGAAATATTTGAAATAGAAATATTTGAAATAGAAATATTTGAAATAGAAATATTTGAAATAGAATATTTGAAAATAGAAATATGTGAAGCCGTGAGGATTAGATTGACGCCATTTTGACGTGAACGATATTTATATCGATTTTATTCATTTTAAAATGAATATTGAAACGTGATTTCGAAATCGAATATTTTGAAATGAATTGAATTGAAAACGATTTCGAAATGAATTGAATTGAAAACGATTTCGAAATGAATTGAATTGAAAACGATTTCGAAATGAATTGAATTGAAAACGATTTCGAAATGAATTGAATTGAAAACGATTTCGAAATGAATTGAATTGAAAACGTTTCGAAATGAATTGAACTGAAAACGATTTCGAAATGAATTGAATTGAAAACGATTTCGAAATGAATTGAATTGAAAACGAATTCGAATTGAATTGAAAGCGAAGTGAAATAAATTCAAATTGAATTGAAATTTGAATTGAATGGAAATGGATTTTGAAACGAATTTATAAAGAAGAATTCAATTTTGATTTGAATTGAAATGGAAGTTGAAAATGTTTTTGAAACGAATTCAAAACTATTTATATAATTCGTTTTAAATAGAAATCGACGAAATATATATTATATATATTATATATAATATAATGGCCTGAATAGAACGCGCCGCGTCGCGGCAGTTCGCGAATTTCGACCATTTATTTCGAACGGACATTACGGGAGATCCGACCGTCGGATTCTCCTAAAACCGGAACCGTTGGGTTCGTATCGAAAAGAGCTTTCTAATGAATGTTAGAAATTTGAAATCTAACGGTTGGATTTGGAGATACGTCCAAATCAAATTCGAAAAAGGTCGCTGTAAGTGCAGTTCGATGGCCGTTAATGGAAATCGACTGTACGGGCCTTGATAAAATTATTAAAAATAGTAATAATTTGTGTAAAATCATAAGAAATGATTTGTGAAAGTTTGGGATGAAAAACTCCATATTTGAAAAGATAAAAATAGATTTTTATCGAAATGAACTAGATTTGAACTAGAATTATAATTCTATTTATTTTTAAATAAATAAATTGAATTTGAAATGGTTTTGAAAATAACCAAAATTTCCAATGATTGCATTGGAGTGGAGTTGAATCGAAATTGTCTTCGGAATATTTCGATGTTGGAATTCGTGATATTACAGGTGTTGTTATGGAAATTTGAAAGATATATATTTGTATCGTTATTTCCAATACGACATTTGTTAGTCGTAGAATTCGATATTGAATATAAGCCGATATATTTTCTATTCAGAGCCTTGTATTGAATATTGAATGTGATTTGGGTTTGTCGTGAATGGTGTCTTCACTAACACTGTTCTTAAACCCAGTTGAGAAAAGATTAAATCTTTTTATTTAGATTTAATGAAGTGTATCAATTAAATGATATTTAATTGGAATTGAATTGGTATTGATTTTTGGGTTTATCGTGAATAGTGTTTTAAATAACACTTGTTCTTTAACCCGATAATTAATGGAACGTGATTTGGGTTTGTCGTGAATGGTGTCTTCACTAACACTGTTCTTGAACCCAGTTGAGAAAAGATTAAATCTTTTTATTTAGATTTAATGAAGTGTACCAATTAAATGATATTTAATTGGAATTGAATTGGTATTGATTTTTGGGTTTATCGTGAACAGTGTTTTAAATAACACTTGTTCTTTAACCCGATAATTAATGGAATGTGATTTTGGGTTTATCGTGAATCGTGTTTTAAATGACACTGATTCTTTAACCCAGATAATGATTAAAACTAAGTGGAGTTTTAATGAATCTTTAATTAGATTGAAAAGATCGAGAATGGAGTATCACCAGTTTTGCTCCAGGCGATAGTTAAATCTTTAATTAGATTTGAACGTGAAATTTAGAAACTAACTGTCGGTTAGCCAAGCAGAATGGTTTTCTGGATATTGATCTGATGTTGGTTTCGGCCTTCGGGGTTAATATTTGGGGAATTATTCTCTTGATTAATTTATGGTTAGTGACTGATGAATTGGAATGAGGCGTATGTTGTGTTTGTGTAACACTTTTATAAAATATACGCGAGTTATTCGGGAAGACCGGGTTTATCCCATTCTGAATAACTGATACGACGATAAGTCGAAGATGAAGACGATGGTCGAAGACCGGAAGTCTTCACGTCGTTTGGGTGGTAACTGATGATCTTGATTGGGCTGTACACCCAAGAAGATGGAAACAGTTGGTGATCGTCCAGACGTACTTGGAGATCGATGGATATGCGGGGTACTAGGTGCCTCCGGTTTCGTTCAGACCCAGAACGGACTTGTAAATGGACTGTGTGTCTGACATTGGATTTTAGTCCGTGTGATTGATTTCTATTAAATATATATCTGTTTGGCGGCGGAGAATTTATTCTCTTGCTTAACGCCCTTCTCTGAGATGTACGAGCTCAGGGGTTATATATTGGTGGATATCAAACGCATGGAGTGAATTGCCTGTGTGGCATGCCTGAGTGGCAATTGATCGAGGCTTCTGTTGAAAAGCAAAGTCTTGTGGTGATGATCAAAGCACGGCCTTTGTGGCGTAGCTTTGTGTAACGTATACCTCGCGTGTTTCACACCCGGTATGAACCAAAAACGGGAGACGGACCTCAGGGAGGACTTGCGTTTCTTTCTAGCTAGAAGTGGCGTCAGTGGTTTTACACGCCCTGACGAGTTTGACTTATGTGGTTGTTGCTGTTGCGAGGCGCCTCGGATTGATCGGTCGTTCTCGAACCGATGGAGTCATTTGTTGGCTCGTTTACGCCCCATAGGGCGGAGAAACGTATTGTTCAGGCACTATAATCCACATCGGTGGACCGGCCCTGACGATCCAAGGGGCAGTTGCGGCTGCTCCGGAGACATGGGCTAGATTGTCTCGAATCGGTTGAGGACTATCTTTTGCCTCGGTTCATAGACGGAAATCCAATTTCCAAATACGTGCCATTTGCGGTTTTATTTGTAAACCTATATATGGCGACATGATATATGGTACCCATGCCGCCTATGATTGATACTTATGATTTGAAGTTGTTTTATACACTATGCACTTATTATAGTATCAAATGATTTGTTTTAAACGTATCAAGCATTCTTTGGCTGTTATAAGGGAAAACCCTATCCCCCGGCTTGCGTTTGCATTGTGTGATAGGACCTGGGTCTTATAACAGCTTCATTTTTCTTTATTTAGCATTGCGCTGTTTGTTTTATGCACTGGTATTCTTGGGAGGAAACCCGTTCCGTGTTATACGGCGTGGTCCCTTGATTTACCTAATGATTTAAAATAAAGATTAATAACTGTTTTAGTTCTCACACCAGTCACATGACTGACCTGGAGTTTATTGTTTTTAACCTAAACTCTGGGTGCCCTTATTTTCGACACGGGCAGCTAGTAGTTTTGGTTTTGCAGATTTATATTCACAGGATCCTGGTTTACAGCTGGAACGATATCCGGAAAGCTTTGTATCCGTATATCTCTTCTAGTTGTGTATGGTATTATTTTCCGCTGCTATGTATTTAAATGTAATTTAAATCTCTGATATTTCTGTGTAAGATGCATTTATGCTCTGTATATTCTTGTAATCTGATGCATTGTTGTAATAAGCAATGAAATGTTCTTCTGTATGCGTTCTGCTGTGGTTTGTTCTCGAACTATCCGACGCTTTCCTTTACGGGGAAGTTGCGGGTTTTCACACCATTCTTCCCCAAAACAAAAGTAAACAGTGACAACAGAAAGACGGAAAAAGCAACCCTAAAATCAACCAGGATCCAGCAATTCTATTCCCCATCGTCGTAGATAACCTTTCTCCTCTATGCTACCTCGTCTCCTACGGTATTGCAACTGCAGTCGAACATCAATCTCTGCCAATTTGAAGCGTTGGTCAGTAGAGCAAGCCTTATGCTCGAACCGCCGACGATTCTTCTCCATCCAGAGATGATGAACTAGTGTTGCTGCAGCTGTGCACACCAAATCTTGTACTATTGAGATGTTTGGGAACTGCTGCACTAGGAAGGAAAATGACTGTTGCAAGGACTCAAAGAAAGCGGGAGGGAGATCCACACTTTTCATGAATGATTGCCACAAACAAGTACTGTACACACGTTGAGTAAAAATATGTGAATGGTTTTCATACTCATTTGAACACAACACACAGCGTAAATCTGGTTGTAACCCCAGTTTGTAAGCCAATCCGATGTAGGTAGCCGATTTTGGTAAGCTGTATATGCCGTAAAAGAAATTTTCTGTGCAGTAGTCCTATGCCAGCTTAATTTGTAGTCTAAGTTCACATCACCATGTCGTCTAATAGAGTCCCACACATCATGAAAAATGAATTTGTTATGTTGAGCAATCTCCCAAAGATCCTATGGTGTGAACTATGTATTTGCACTTGACGAATCTCATTTGCGAGTTCTCTGGTCTCATGTAGCACCTGCAGTTGAAACGTGTTGTTCATGATAATACAGCTCACTGTATTCCTAGCCGTACCACACACATGCACTCTACTCCACCCTAAGCAGTCGATCAATGACTTGTGATTGATCCAAGGATCGAACCACAAGGAGGTGTTCTCACCATTTACAATTACTCTATGCATAATTTTACGTGCAATGTCCCTCTGTCGTAAAATTGCATTTATCGGACCGGACTAATTTGCAGTAATTGGCATAACCCAGAAATTATGTTTTGTGACATATTTAGCTATCATCCATTTGCTCCACAGGCATTCTTTAGTCAATAGCATCCATAGCATCTTTAATTTAGTTGTTGCATCCAAATTTGCGAATTTGCGCAAACAAATTCCGCCTTCCAACTTGTGTTTACACAAAATGTCCCACGAAATTTTATGTAGCTTACCACACCAAAAAAAGTATGCACATAGTTTGTCAATTTTGTGTGAAATAGAAACTGGTAGATGATAAATACACAGCCAATACATAACTATTGGGGTAATAGTGCTATGAATTAATTTCGCCCTGCCCGTTGTTGTTAATAACTTACTATCTCATGTGTCTAATCTTGTTGTTATCCTGTTCAGGAGAGGGATGCAATGAGCAGCATGAATGTAGTCGGATGTTAGCGACACACTAAGATACTTCACTGGTAAGTCATGCACAGCGATACGTAGAATATTGCTTATCTCATTTTTAATAGCCATGTCTTTGCTGGAAAAATAATCTGAGATTTAGTTTGATTTGTCTGTAGTTCCACTGTAGATTTCAATTGGTCGAAAACAGTATTCATGTACATCGCGTTATCAGCTGTAGCATCATGAAAAATCATCACATCATCCGCATATAGTAAATGGGTAATATTCGGCTGAATTTTAGTCATAGACTGCAGACACCCATCACTTTGCCCCGCATTCGTTAATATAGAAAAAAATTCCATCACAATGCAAAATAAACATGGGGATAAGGGGTCACCTTGACGTAGTCCCCGGTTAGATGTAATATATCCTTCTAGTCGCACGTCCACCATAATTGAGAAACTTGGAGTAGAAATGCACTGACAAATGAGTTGAATTAATAATGTTGGAAAACCCATCGAATTGAGCATGTAGCAAACAAAATCCCGGTTGACCATATCATAAGACATCTGCAAGTCAACCTTTATGCACATTTTCCCACTGCCTTTTTTTGCAAAATCCTGAACCAATTCATGTGCCAGCAACACGTTTTCACCAATATTCTGACCGGAAATGAAGGACGATTGGTTTTCTGGAACTAAAAAGGGTAGAAAATGTTTAATTCTATGACATATCACTTTAGGAACTATTTTATACATAACATTTGCACAAGGTATAGGTCTGCAATCTGAAATTGCTTGTGGCTTGTCCTTCTTCGGAATAAGAGTAATGAAATTATGATTAATTCCCTTCGGCAATCGCTTTGAATGGAAAATTTCTGATATTACATCTTGTAAATCATGCTGCAGGAAATCCCAGTGGTTCTTGTAGAACTTGGATGTGAAACAATTCAGACCCGGGCTCCTCGAGTCGTCAATAGAGAACAAAACCTCTTTAATTTCTGCCTCGGACACGGGTGCAGATACCCTAATTTTGTATTATTTATTTTGCATCCTATTTTAGTCTATTCATTTATAATTTAATAAGCTAATGGAGAGATAGAGCGTTAGTGGGAAGAGAAAGAAATAAGAATGTGCATTGAAAATCGGAGGACTATAGAGGTGTTGCACTGCTTGAGGTGCTCTTGATCCTGTATCACACACACACACACACAAACACACACACACACACACACATATATATATATCTTATGGAAGCCGCTATTTGAACACAAAAATTTGACGTAATTTAGGGAACACAAAATCTCAACCATTAGATTAATCTGTCCTTATATGAGGGTGAAAATCATGGGGATAATCCAATGGTTGAGATTTTGTGTCATTCAAATTGTGTCAAACTTTTATGTCTAGATAGACTTTCTCATATTATCTTTAAGAAACAAAAATATATTCCAAAAAGGAGAAAAAAAGTCATTCTCCGGTGGCTTACAAAATAGTTCAACGGTTCATAAAAACCCACTAAAATTGTAAAACTAACAACAACCCCACACAAAAGAACAAATCGAACTTACGGACTACCCCACTCACACCAACAGGAAAAAAACATAAGGTGAAACCAAAAAAGCCAAAGGAAGTCGAACAAGAAGCCATAAACCGTGAAACCCAAGAAAGCTCTGCTCCCCCTAGCATCAAATACACGAGCACACAATCCTAGAAAGAAGCAAACCCTTCAGGAGCCACCATCCAACAAGCTAATTCGTCAACAACTCATGCCCTACTGAACCTCCTATAGAAGAGAAGTTGTGATCCCCAATACGCGACCCAATACCTAGAAAAAAAAAATCTACTAGCAATCGATCCTCCACTGCCAAAATCTGCAAGCAACCGTTCCTCAACTGCCAGCGAAACTGTGGTATACGAAATACACCACCAAAATCTGTTGGCAACCGATCCTCAACTGCTAGTGAAACTGTGGTGGTCACCGTATTGCTATCAGCAAAAGTGATCGCTATACAGCCACGACCAAAGCCAAAGACCGAGATCACAAATGACCAAGCAAAAAAAAAAAAAAAAAAAAAAAAAAAAAAAAAAAAAAACAACAACAACCCACCAACCACATACAACAACATCAGTAACAAATCATAGGAAGATTTGAAGTGAAAAACATGTGCAAGCCAAGCGAGTTCAAAGAACAAGTAGAGGAGCAAAAGTTGGGATGCCAATCGGGTCCAAAGAACTCAAGCACGATGCTTGCAATGAAGCAAAGCACAACCCAATGACGCCAAAAATGATGCCCAACAAATTTTGATAAAGACCAACACTACCAAAGCCAAGCGAAACGCGGAAAGAAAACACGCTAAGTTGCGCAAAGGTTGTTGGCTAACCAAAGTCCACCAAATACAACACCGAACACATAGAGGAATAAGCACACATGGGTGTAAAAGGGAACAAGACACGAGAGGCCAAACACTACACTAAACACCCAACCGACAACGACGAACAAGGGAACTCGTCAAGCATAACCCCCTCAACACCAGGCAAGATAATCAAATCTAAACCGAATAGTAGCTGGGAAACAAAGAACGAGGAAGAAAGCTGAACCTAACGAGGGATCCCCAAAGCGAGCTACAAACGTTGATGGCCAGTCACCAAAAAATCAGCCTCAATCGATGGAGAAGTCTCCGCTGCAACGCCAACTGCTAGGCAGATTGGCTGCATCTGGAGACGAGACACATCCCAACACTCCACAAAACATAATTGACTCAACGCTAACCAACACCTATACATGCCACCCTGCAGTCAACGATTATTAGGCAAAGGGGGCATCCACGGTAGTCCTAGCAACGACAACCTCACCATCACCAAGAGCAACACGGCTATTGCTGGTACTAAGTGGAGGAAGTGTACGAACTCGTGCACCGTCCCCAACAACTGATTCAACATCCATACCACGAGAAATAGAAGAAGGCATTGGTGCAACCCGAGACACAACCAACGGTCGACATGAAATTCGACAATGATGGTGGCACTTTGGGGCACCAACAAACACACCAACCTCTGGCCAATCTGAAATTGGCCTAGAATCAAGATAAACAAGGCAATGACGTAGGCATGTAGAGGATATGGGGGATCAAATCCTATGATTCATCACCTTCTAAAGCAGAAGACAACCGTGTTGTAACTACAACGAATTGCCAAATTAGGAATGCCATCTGAACCCATCAAGGGAGAAGAAACACACAACGACCGCGACAACAATGAAATCGCACATTTTGTAATCGATTTAGGAAGGAATTGAATAGAGGGGATTTGAGGGGATCAAATCCCCTATATCAGAACCTTCAAAATCCACTATCAAAATAAAGTAACAAACAACAACATAAGCACAATAACCAACACTCCCAGCCAATGAGAAAGGCAAGCTAGCACTAACTGGCAAAGTCGTTAATGGAGAAACTCCCAAGTTAATAAATGTGGAACTAGTTCCAAAAACACTTCACTAACAAAAACAAACCGATGCTGCGAAATCACTTCAAATGACGACAGCGAAACCACTTGCACAAGGACGGAGGAGGCGCCAATAACCGTTACTACCACTGGAGCATCAATAGTAACACTAATTGCATCGACAACCCTGTTAACCACAGGGCAAGGACCAACGAAGGATCACATAGCACAAAAGTTGAAGCCCACCCTGATCGAGGTTATGATACCCAAATCGGCAAAGGGAACAAAAGATGAGTAGAGACGCCAAAAAAGAGCAATACCACGGTCGAATAAAATCCACAACAACCAGAAGCGATCCAACGAAGGGAAGTGAATAAATCGAAAAAGAGCAAACCGAAAAATTGTTTATAGGAGAAGACTAGAGGTCGCCATTAACAGAAGAAAAAGAGGTGTTGAATTTGTCTCATATCTTATTATTATCTTTTTGTGAGTTTCGTTTATGCAGCTGCAAGTTGTAGGTTATGCTTTTTGTTTTCTTTCCAATTTTTGATTCTTGGTAGGTATATGAGTTTATTTTGGGCTATAGTATTTTAGGATTGGGTGGGCTTTTTATTTTTATTTTTCTTCTTATACCGGGGGATTTGATACCATTTAGACTTGCCGACAACTCATTTTTCTAATTGTAGAATAAAAATGCATGAGTGCTCTCCTTTATATGAGAATCACTCATTTTCCTCAAAATGGATTATTGTTGGTCATAGAACACAAGAAAGAACCAAAATTTTAAACTGATCTGCTTATGCGAAACATAAAATATGTAATTTCATAAGTCACATGCATGTAATAATACGACGATTATTGAAGTGCTAAATATTGTAGAACATTTATGAATATACGGTATGCTTATATAACATGCAAAATAAAATATTAAATATTACATATTAAACATATTTTTTTAAGCACTTTATTTATATAAAAGAAAAAAGAGCATCATGGTAAAATAAAATAAAATATGGTTTTCGACAAACTAACTAGCAAAAGAAGTCTTGATATATATTTAAAGACCATTATTCAATTATTCAAATGACTCCGGATGTAAGTTAGATCTCTTCGTACGATGTTAATCGATTTAGAGAAGTCAGTAATATATATTTAGTAAATATCATCAGGTAGCGATGCTAGTTGCTGGAATAGCAACAGGCAATTAATACAGCTAACATTACAGAGTTTTGAAACTATTACTCAGCTCAGGTCCTTAAGATGCTTTTCGGTGGTTCAATCAGTAAGCAATTAGTTGTTGTTTCTGTAATTAATTACTTTATTTAACTGTAACAAGTTGGTGCCACTGAAATCCTTCGCTGTCGCACACTAACGTTATATGCTTTTTTCCCCTTGCGTAATCCAAAGATTATTCCTAATCACGTTTCAATCATTGATGGGTAGGGATGAGCGTTCGGTCGGTTCGGTTAGTTTGAACGTAAAAAACCTCAAATCGAATTGAAATCAAAAATTTTCTAAACGAACCGAACTGAATTAATTTCGGTTAATTCGTTGGGTAACCGATTTAACCGAACTTGAAGGATGCACTATAATTCAAATGATGAATTCACTCAAAGTAAAACAAAAATTCTATGTTTAGAGAAAATTTATGCAGTAAATTTTATGTTTATGATAAGATTTGATCTATTTACAGCAAATTTCTTTGTACTATAGAACTAAACAAATTATTCAAAATACCGTAAGACCGTAAAATTTGATAACAAATTAAAAGTTCGGTTAATTCGGTTAAACTGATAACCGAAAAAATATATTTTACAAACCGAATTCAAACCGATTTAATTTTAAAACTGAACCAAACTGACCGAAATGAACCGGTTTGGTCGGTTAATTCGGTTTGAACCGAATATTGCTCGACCTGTTGATGGCTTACGTAACGCTACTTTGATATACGTCCATTTATAATCTGACGATCAGCTAGCCGAAAAGCTCTTGTTGATAGGGATTCATGTTCATTGTGGGCCAGCAAGAGGGCCGGGTTACAGATCGACAGCCTCATCACGTCCATTCATGCATGATGTTTATCGGTTACGTACGACTTTGAAATATGTTTTGAAGATAAGGGCTTAGTTGGATTTACGAATATCATTTTCAAGAAAAAAATCATAAACGGAGAGGAAAAGGATTGAAAACAGTTTGACTTTGAATAAATAATAATAATTTATATATATATATATATATATAGAGAAAGGGGTAGGATCAAGAGCACCCCAAATAGTGTAGCACCTCTTTAGGCCCTTGATTTCTACCACATATTCCTCATTCTTTCTCTTCCCACTAACTCTCTCTCCTTCCACTAACATATTTAATCATAGGGTGCTACCGTTCACACACCAGTTTACATTTCCGGCCACCAAAACTAAAACACCTCAAATATTTCAATTTTCCTCTACTGGTCACCATGTAAATCAATATCTTAAAAATGGAGAGGCACCAGCACCTTCCTCTACACGAAAGCTTCCTTCATCAACATTTATGTCTTTTGAGTCATTTGATCGAACAACTTGCATCATATTATCAAAACCATCATGTTTATCATCCAATGTATCATTATTCAAATACTTCATCTATCTAACGACAAAAAATAATAATGTATTAATATGTAAAAAACATATGTAAGTTATACGGATAAAAATCATATAAGTTAAAAGTTACATTGTCATTCTTTATGGTAGCGTCGTCAAATTTAATGTCCTCCAAGTTTGAAACTTCCAACGGAGCAGAAAAAATATCCTAAAAAGCAATGGAAAACCCTGACTATTAAAAGAACCCCAACAACATCTTTTATATCGTAATAGGAAAAAATAAAATCAAGCAATTCTAACCTTAGTTTTATCTTCTTATTCCATCTCTATTAGACACAAAACAATATATGATTTTGTTAGTGTTTAGGATTTGAAAATGTAGAGAAGTACCTATTTTTTTAGGAGAAGTATGGTGGTGAATAATTGGATGAAAAAACAATATATGGTGACCAGAAGAATATAAAAAATAATCATTTGTATTAAATTTATAAAGGTGGCCGAAAGTGTAAACTGGGATGTGAATAGTAGCGCTCTAATTATAAATGAGTGGTCCTTATTAAGGGGCAATTGAAATGCCACAAAATAGGGGTGCTCTGGAACCGTCCTCATGTGTGTGCGTGTATATACATAGGTGTTAAAAAGGGTGTTGCGAACAGAGATACCCTGAACTCTTTTGTGTATGTAGATAAAAATCCCAAATTAAAACATACTTTTCTTGATATGGCAAATTTGTGGAAGGGTATGGTGAGTGGACAGTCTGTAAAGTTATAATAATGCATGAATTGACTTGTCAACCGTATGCCAACGGTGCTTTGATATAAACGAACCTAATTAGTCTTAGTTAGGCAGCCGTCAATTGATTGATCCAATCAAAGACTATAAACGTTAAAAATAAAATATTAGCATGTTTGTTGAACTTTCTATTCAAATAAAACATTCGTATTCAGCCACATGTCAATGCAGCGCATTTTTGAAATGGCCATTAAGACGGCCATTACTGCCAAGCTCGTTAAACCTAACAACAACAACACCGTGCTTTTATTTGACGGTTGACAACATCGTTGCTTTCTATTTGACGGTTTGAAACAGTCGTCCCACTTTATTTGTTTACCCATCTTGACGTTAACCCCTCTAACACCATGCTTGACAAGGCCGTACATTCTTCCTATGGGCAGGTTAGGCAGGCAAAAGATGGAGAAGGATTCACACGGTATCCTGTCTTCATTTGCACCCAGATTTATTTTCGAATATCAAATATTCATATATACAGATGAGCTCGAATATCGAATATTTATCGGAGTTAAAACCTGCTATTGTCCGTAGCGTTCCCTGGCCGCTACGCTATTTCAATTTAGCGTTGATAAACAGTGGCTCCGCTTAAATCACCGCTATTTTCCACTATACCCAGTAAATAAACGCTATTTAGCATTCGTTTTAGCAATATAAATATACAAAGGATGATTTGACTCGTACGTTTTAAAATAAATAAAAAAAGTTAACGTAAATAACTAATTTTAAGTCATAAATGCCTTATATAAGATTGAAATCTGTATTGCTCCTCAAATCTATTGTGCATAACCATAATATTCTTTGATTTGGTTATTAAATATTAATTAATATTCATGATGCAAGAATGATAATTAACTAATTTTAATTCTATAGTTTTACGTTTAATTTACTTCCGCTATATCCTCGCTACAATTTTTTACACCTCTACCGCTATATAACCACTAAGCAATTTAACTGCACAGCTCTAGATTACAACAAATTGTCTCTGATCTAAATTTATAATGTTGTTCAAAGCATCGATGAAACTAGTAAAACGATGAAGATTCTCCAAAATTTGGGAAAAAGTAATGAAGTTCAGATGTGAACCCTCTTTGGTTGCCAGTAGATTCATAATTATAAAGAAACGAATGTATAGGTCCAAAAGCACACTTTCAGCAAAGTCTAGAGGATAACTAAGCATCGCATAAGAAAGCTTAGGATCCAACGATTCTTGAGTTATTAAGGTATTTTCCTTGAATTCTGTGTAAATCTAGGAACTTCCATTGATATTTGAGTTATTCTGCTTTCTATGGTGTACTCTCTTCGATCATGGGGATAGCTCGTCAAATTCATGAAAAACACATGATTAGGAGTTGTTAGAGTAGCATAAAAGGTGTATGATGTTCATGAGGCAAAAGGAGACAATAAAATAATGGGTCCATTTGGGTCACGTCCTTATTATGTTTTGAAATTCAAATGGCATCGCTGCGATGTTTGAAATGTAAAGCGGATCCCTAAAATGAGAGTTACGTGTTTTCCAGAAAAAATAAGCACTACAATGTAAAAAAAAAAAGTTCTAAAATCTGCAAATATTCGGAGAAGACCACGTCAAAAAAAAAATAAAAAAAATAAAATAAAAAATAAAAATAATAATAATAATAATAAAAATTGCATGCATCTATGCAACTTTTACCTATATTAGCATACATATATGCATAGATTCATCCAGCGTTTTTTATTGAAAATCTGGACCAATATATGCATGCATATATGCGTATATTTGTAATAGTTGTATACATATATGCATATAAAGTTGAACCAGATGCATATCTTAAGAATGGTTGCATACATGAATGCAACTATTCTGTATATACGCATACATGTATGCAACAAATTTAAAAGGAATGAAGGCTTCTGAATAAACGCATGGATGCATGCATGCATTCTGTATAGCTGCACGAATGAATCAACAATGTCTGATAACCGCGAATGCTTGAAAAAACAGGCCACATTTGAATATATGCATAAAAAGATGCGTATATTGTTGTTTAGCTGCATACATGTATGCATTTATACTACATTTCGATGCAACGCTGAGATATAAGCATGAATGTATGCAACTATTTACGAATAGGTGCATCTTTTGATGCATAAACCTGCTGTTTCACTGTTTTTTTTGTATTTTTGGTTGTTGATGTGGTTTTCGTTTGTTTTAATACCTGAACTTTTTGGGGTGTATGTATTTTATTTAGTAATGAATTTATGTGATATATATATATATATATATATATATATATATATATATTATGAATTTCGAAAAATAGGAACCTAATTTATAATAAGTTTAGGACCGGATGTGAGCCGAATTTTGAAAATTAATAGGAGCCTGTGCCTAATATTTGCTAAAATAATTCTAGGTCGACCAATTTAACTCGCAGTTGAGTTCAATACTTAACCTTGAGTTAAGTACTCAGTCATTTCCCCAATCAACTTTCTAAAGTTCAACTCTCTTGTCCTTTTGATCGTGTTTTTAAGTCCGTAAATTATTTTGTCCTCGTTTTGACCTTCTAAGTCCAATTGAAATTTGATTTGACTAAAAAGTGGGCTAGCACTTGGTACATCTCTCGCAGTTGAGTTCAATACTTAGCCTTGAGTTAAGCACTCAGTCATTTCCCCAATCAACTTTCTAAAATTCAACTCTCTTGTCCTTTTGATCGTGTTTTTAAGTCCGTAAATTATTTTGTCCTCGTTTTGACCTTCTAAGTCCAATCGAAATTTGAATTGACTAAAACGTGGGCTAGCACTTATCCTTTAAGGTACGTCTTTCGAAGGTAAGATATGTTTTGGAATTCCAATAATTTAGTTTGCGGGTACTTCAATCTTGATAAATCATCTAGGTGTACAACTTTACATATCCATGTAATTTTACATTCTTCCAGATTTATCATTTTCTTTTTTGATGTAATGTAACATACCTAATTTAAGTAAAACATTATTCAAGAATTAAATTAAAGAATTAAATAGAAATAATATGATGGAGAAGGGAATGAGACATGTGCTTAACAAATCAATTAGAAGAATAACTTTTGAAATGAATAAACTAAATTGTTAGATCAAAAAATGGCACTAACACCCAATTGACTAGATTTTGTAGAGAATAACGAAGAATTATAATCTAAAAACGAGGAAAAGCAATGAACACATGAGATTTATAGTGGTTCCGCGTTAATGAGCCTACGTCCACTTTTTGATTCTTTGACTCGATAGAGAATTACGAGTACAAGAGATATAATTACTCAATCTCTCGAATACAATCAATTCTCTCGCAATAGTTATAGAATTATACTTGATGATCAAGAGCACAATGCTATTTTATCAGTAATTGTGGTGATAATGGTCGAGTTCAAGGGTGTAAAGTGCCGAAAAGATCCTTCAAATGGTCACATTTTCATGTATTTATGGGGTGTTTTCGAGCCTGGGTCGGATGTACACGTGGCGTCCATCCATGAAATCTCGGAGTCGAAATATATGAAGTAGAGAAGTGGTCTTTGTTGGGGGTGTGACCAGATAGAAGCCGATCCACATTTATAGGCAAGAGAAAAGGTCATGGCTTGACTAGGAAACTGCTTCAGCTACGTGGAAACGGGGTCGGGTTAGTACCCATTCCATGAGAACCGATCCGGTGGCGATTCGGTGCAAACTCTCTAGGTGCAAGCGGGTCAAGCCATCCCATCTTCGACTCGAGTGTATGACGCTAGGGTGCCAAGGCTCATGTATCTATATGATTCGGATCGAGTTCATCCGACCTGGAGTGTCTCGACCCGATCCTCACTTTGAAATGAAGTGAATTATCTCCCCGATCCAATGCACCATTTCATATCCGACCCAAAGGTCTATTTTCATTAAATAATTATGGCTTCCATTTTTGAGTGCATCCGATGATCGATTTCCGTACTTTGTGTGGTCGGGACGCGAAGTAGGCTAACATTTTGCACTCTCAAAGTACGTCTTATCGAATTTGAGGCGTGCTTTGAAGTTATCAATCCATCTGTTCCTGAACCGACAATAGCCGAAGGTCGCGTTCATCTGTAAAGTTATGACTCCTCGTTAAGTAGTATCTCCTAGTTCCTGTGCATTGCATGTATAAATACGAGATTTGTTCCGTAGCCATCTTTATCGCGTTCAATAAGTTGGAGCTTTCAACCGGAATATAGTGTAACACCACACCTCCGCTAGGGTCACTCACAAAGGAAATGCACTAGTTTTGGTGGAGTATTATCTAGGTAAATATGCACAGAGGTATCACAAGGCAGAACATAAATAAAGCAGCGGTAGAAATTAAAAACCAACTTTTTATTATTTCCAAGAAAAGAGTCAAAAGCTCATATATCCAAGATACAAATTATTCCATTACATCAAGTTCATAGTAAAGAAGCATAAACTTTAAAACAAAAGTAAATTATTCCCCATAAATAGCAGAAGCAGCCATAGCATAGCCCAAGATCAAACCGTACATGAGCTGTCAGAAAGCAAGTTGAATCCAAGCTAAGAGCTAGTGTTTCCTCCCTGAGAACCTGGGGGGGAAGAAACGAAAGAAAAAGAGGCGAAAGAAAAAGAGGCGAAAGAAAAAGGGTCAGTCATAAAGACTGGTAAGCCCTAGTGACTTTCAGTATGAAAACTAGTAAAGGTAACATGATATGTGAAAACTGGGATTAAACATAAGGATGATAACAGAACTAGTTGGGTAATTAAGATAACAAGATAAGTCAAGTCTTGCATCGCATGTTCAAGGTTCGCTGCACCAACTGTACTAGTATTCTAACCCATGTCAAGTATTAACCATGAAATGATCCCTTAGTCCAGTGTCATGAAGTGACCCATTACGGGGTCCTACGGTACGATCTACTAATCGATCGGCTCCCTACAAGTCCTAGCTCGTCATGTGTCTGTGTCATACGGCCCTAACCAGAAATGTAGTTACCTGTGCTAGGTCCACCATAGGGTGTATCAAGTCCTATGGTGCCAACCACCGACACGAATCAAGCACGCACAGTGTAAATCTACGGGTGCCCAATGCCTGCTTTTTCAACTCCGGACTACGTGCACGACCATAGCCCGCCTGAACCTACAATGGCGCACCTACTCAGCCGTCGTTCTGGTCGCTTACAATCAGCCCAGTAATCATGACCCACCCTGCCTAGTCCCAGGGTATCGTGATACATCTAAGTGGGTTACTGCTGAAAAGGACCGCGTAACTAGGGTTTCTAATGGGTTAAGTGTTGTCATTCAAATTCGTGACTTAACCCTACCCAGATCATGTATCAAGTTGGTTAAGTGTGTTCAAGCAGTTCATGACTTAACCCTATCAAGTCATCGTGTCAAGTTGGTTAAGTATATTCAAGTGGTTCATGACTTAACCCTATCATGTGGCATTAATTCATTAGTGCATGCCAACCTCTCACATTAGACCAACTGTTGTGGTTACTGGATTTGCCGGGCGGTTCGGGGCAGATTTACACCACAACATAGTCTAACCTCGGGTTTTTACGTGCAACATGACCAACTATCCACAATGGATCTTATTGTTTGCAGCCACTGGATTTGCCGGGCGGTTCCGGGCAAATTTACACTGCAAACTCAATCCAACCTCGAGTTGGCCATTTTCAAGTTTATCTAACTGTCATGCCCACGTTCAAGTTTTCATGTTTAGATTCATGTCGAGTTTTCAAGTCATTTTTATGTCAAATCGTGTCAAGTTCATGTCCATAATCAGGTTCAAGTCATAATAACGTTCATGTTCAAGTTTAAAGCTAATTCATATTTTTCCTAATCTACCCAAATCGTATTCCCATCGCACGAAGGTTCGAATCAATACAAATAAATCTAATTAGGGAGTGGCATAAAAAGAAATGGGTATAAGGTGGCAAGAGTGATTACTAGCATAGCATGACATGACTTGAAATAAAACATTACTGGCATATGAAATATTGACCTCAAACATAAAGATTCCAAATCTAGCAAGGCAAGGTACTAGTCCAAATAACAGTTGTCACAAGGTGATAGTATAGTCATGGTAACGACTGTCATAAGGTGATAGTATAGTCATAGTAACGATTGTCATAAGATGATAGTATAGTCATAGTAACGATTGTCATAAGATGATAGTATAGTCACGGTACGACTGTCATAAGGTGATAATCATAAACATGTGGCTAATAACAGATTCAACATGATAATAAGAGGGGTTTCTCTTTTTGATTTACAACATGAATAGGCCCCAAATCGATGTCATAGTAATATTCAAGAGTCAAGATCCAAGATGAACAAGAATGAATGTAAACAGTCATCATACATAGGTCCAATTTCAATTTTACATCATATTCATAATACATTTATATTTTAAATCTGAAAATAACTGGGGCTTACAGATCGTGGTTCGAGAATTAGAAAAAGAGAGTCATTTGTTGCTTAGTCAAGTCCTAATAGAAGTCCCCTAATCAGCAATTCCTTTAACGCAGTCTCAACGTAGTAGAAGCAGTCCCTCTCTCAAACTTTTCAACCAGAATCAGAGCAGCATAAGGTCAGAAATAAATTTGTGTAGAGAGACTGGTGTTAGGGGCTGTATTTATAGGGTCAGGTCAACGAATGTGGACAGAAATGAGGCCACATATATCAGAGTGAATCTAGCTTCAGAAATGGGTTCGGGCACCAGGTCGACCCCCAGGTCGACACTATGGTCGACCTGGTCCTGGGTAGGTTGACTACATAGTCGACCCCCAGGTCGACCTGGTCCTGGGAGGGAAATTTCCCGCCCAGTCCATTTGGAGGTTTGAAATTCGAATTTTGAATTCGAATTGAGTCCATTTTGAACTTGAAAATTTCTGAAAACTTTGAAAGGTCATAACTTGGTCATACGGACTCCGATTTTCGAAAACTTGGACTCGTTTCCAAGCAGAATTTCGAGACGAACGCAATGGCGTAACCCGTTTCCCTTGATTCTTATTTTAAAAATTAATTCTGCCTTGATTTATGGTTATTACACGTTATAAAAACACGGGTTGTTACATTCTCCCCTCCTTAAAGGATTTCGTCCCCGAAATCTCTAAGTTAGGGAGGATGTGTCCTACCATCCAATCAACCATCTACTCAAAGCATCATCCACAGGCAACCATTGTCCTTAAAAGACTTCTAATGCTGTATGAACATATGCAGAAAGTGTGTGTATATGAACTTTATCTAATGCAAAAGATCAGGCGGAATCTTATTCAGTAAACCTCCTTAATGCAAAATATGTTAGTGTCATGAATCCAACATGTATGCAAATTCCTAGCATAGTTTATAATCTCTACATGAGTGCACAGTCATTCATCCATATGCAACATCCAAGTGATATCATAACAAGTTCCATCCATGTACAAGTATAAGCACCCATGCATATGCAACATGAAAATGTGACTGAGCCGATCTAGTGCCTAATGTGTGTCATGCATCCACTAGCAACCACTTGCAACCATTTGCAATCATATTTTTACATCCATATGGTTCTACCTAAGGTTCTCAAGATAAGATCGAGAAGATAACAAGACAAACATAGATATTAGAAGCATGGTATGAAAAGGTTTTCAAGGAAAAAGAGATCGAGAATGTACCCTCAAAAAGAAATGGGTAAAGCGCGCGTATCTTCTCTTCGGTTTCCCAAGTTGCGTCTTCTTGGGCTTCACTCCATTGCACTAACTAGCTTGACCTCTCGATTCCTTAGCTTCTTAATATCCGTTCCTAAGATACGAATCGGAACTCGCCTCAATGTTGCTTCTTTCTCCACTTCCACGTCCTCAAGGATGCTTGGCTCAACCACTTCGGCTGACTCATGCAAACACTTCCGGAGATGCGAGACGTGAAAGACATTGTGTACTCCAGACAACTTCTCGGGTAAGTCTACCTTGTAGGCCATCCGTCCAATCCTCTCAATGATGGGGAACGGTCCCACAAATCTTGGTGCTACCTTTCCAACTGCTCCAAAACGAACTACATTGCGTAACGGAGAAACCTTTATAAAGACCATATCTCCGACTTCGAATTCTAAGTCTGTCCTTCTCTGGTCCGCATAAGATTTTTGTCTATCTTGGGTCGTTTTCATCCATCTTCGTATCAACTCAATCTTCTCAGAAGCGTCTCTTATCATGTCGGGCCCAAGTATAAGTCTGTCTGTCGTCTCCCACCAACAAGTTGGCGATTTGCACGGTCTTCCATATAGGGCTTCGAACGGTGCCATTCCGATGCTAGCTTGGTAACTGTTATTATATGCAAACTCCACGAGAGGAAGATGGTCTTCCCAAGTACCACCAAAGTCAAGAATGCATAGCCTCAGGAGATCTTCTAGTACCCTATTTACCCTTTCGGTTTGTCCATCCGTCTGTGGGTGATAGGTCGTGCTTAAATTCAGTCGTGTTCCCATTGCTTCTTGCAGACTATTCCAGAACTGGCTAGTGAAAATCGGGCCACGATCACTAACTATACTAGAAGGAACTCCATGCAATCGTACTATCTCTCGAAGATAAATAGATGCTAGCCCTGACGCGGTCCTCTTGCTTTTCACCGGAATGAAGTGAGCACTTTTCGTGAGTCTATCAACTATGACCCATATGCTAGTATTTCCCTTCCTTGACCTAGGCAGTCCATCCACAAAATCCATCGAGATACTCTCCCATTTCCATTGCGGAACCTCCAAAGGATGTAATAGCCTACCAGGCTTCTTTGACTCGGCCTTTACTTGCTGGCACACCATGCACTTCGAAACAAACTCTGTCACGTCCTTTTTCATTCCAGCCCAAAAGAAAATGCGTTTCATATCCCTGTACATCTTATCTCCTTCGGGATGTATAGTCATCTTCAAGTGATGCGCCTCTTCGAGAACTTTCCTTACTATGTCTCCCACTTGTGGGACACATAGTCTTCCATCGCGCCTTAGCCATCCCTTGTCATCTATGGCATACCTACTGAGGTGACTTGACATCTCACCCCTAATCAGCTTTTCCATGATTTCGACTATTTGTGGGTCTTCCTTCTGTGAAGTCCCTACTTGATCTAGAAGTGTAGGTCTTAACTCAAGAGATGCAAATGTAGCAGTCAATGACTCAACAGCAGGTGTAAAATCAAAGGTTTCTATAAACTCAAGGCTTTTCATTTCAACAAACAAGGGGCTCAAAGTCAACCTTTTTCTACGTAGCGCGTCTACCACCACATTACCCTTGCCAGGGATATAAGCTATATCGAAGTCATATGATGCCAAGAACTCCATCCACCGCTGTTGTCTTAGATTCAAGTCTTTCTGTGAGAAGAGGTACTTAAGCGATTTATGGTCGGTATACAGCTCAAACCTCTCCCCTAGAAGATAATGGCGCCAAGCTTTAAGTGCAAAAACAATCGCGGCCAACTCCAAGTCATGCGTGGGATAGTTTTTCTCTTGGACTTTAAGTTGTCTGCCCCCATAGCATATTACTCTTCCTTCTTGCATTAGGACAGCGCCTAACCCCGTGTCGTACGCATCTGTGTACACGGTAAACATCTTACCTCCATCGGGTAATGCTAAGACTGGAGCTGTGGTGAGGGCTCTCTTAAGTCTCTGAAAAGCAGCATCACATTCTATGCCCCATGCAAAAGGTAGGTTCTTCTTTGTTAATTTAGTAAGAGGGGCTGAAATCTTAGCGAAGTCCTTAATGAACTTCCTGTAGTAGCCCGCCAAACCGAGAAAGCTCCTCACCTCCGTTGCATTCTTAGGAATTTTCCAGTCCTGTACCGCAACTACCTTTGCGGGGTCCACGGCTATGCCTTGCTTAGAAACTACATGTCCAAGGAACCGAACTTCCTTCCTCCAAAAATGGCATTTGGAGAACTTAGCCTTTAACTGGTGTGCTCTAAGCGTTTCCATGACTTCCTTGAGATGCCTAGCATGCTCTTCTTCATCTTTTGAGAAGATCAAAATATCATCCACGAAAACTACCACAAACTTGTTAAGGAACTCCCGAAACACCATGCTCATCAAATCTACAAAGTATGTGGGTGCATTCGTTAACCCAAACGGCATAACGAGCCATTCGAAGAACCCATCCGGAGTCCTAAACGCAGTTTTGTCAATGCTATCCTCAGCCACTCTGAGCTGATGGAATCCTGTGGCTAGATCGAGTTGAGAGAAAACAGATGCTCCCACAAGATGGTCAAACAGATCGTCGATTCTTGGTAGTGGGTGCCTATTCTTCTTTGTCAGCTTGTTTAACTCACGATAATCTACGCACAGACGAAGCGATCCATCCGCCTTAGTAGCGAATACTACCGAAGCACCCCATTCAGAAATGCTTCGTCTTATGAAATTTTTCTCAAGAAACTCGTTGATTTGTTTACTGAGCTCTCTTCTTTCTCGCGGGACCATGTGCCTAACGGGCAATGAAACCGGCTTAGCATTATCAACAAGATAAATTCGGAACTCTATCTCGCGTTTAGGAGGTAATCCCCTCACTTCATCAAAGACATCCGGATATTCTCGGACCACTCTTACTGATTGCAAATTATCGTCGGACGAGTCAAGGGATTCAAGATAACATAACATGACCGGACCCTTAGGGTTACAAGAAATTTCAAGGGTATTACCAAGGCGAGTCATGAGCCTCACTACCCTTCGTTCACAATCAAGAATGGCTCCATAATCGGACAACCAGTCCGTACCTAGGATCAAACCGTATCCCATAAATCCGAGAACATAAGCATTACACGTGAATTCTACGCTTAAGATAGAGATCCTCAAATCAAAACACATCATAGATAAATGGGCGGAGCCCCCAATTGGATTTGAAACTATAACGGGATCCTCAACCAGACTAGTACTTAGGTGCAGATTTTCAACAATATCAGAAGAAATAAAAGTATGCGATGCGCCAGAGTCAAATAAAGTTCGAACAGGAAAGTCAGAAATGTAAACAAGGCTTTCTATGGAAATATTACTACCTCGGTCAGGAGCTGGAGCGGTGTCGAGAGCATGCAACTGCCCTCCAGAAGGTCCTGCTCGCTGAGTCTGCCCCTGCCCCTGCCCTTGCTTCTTAGGGCAATCCTTGCTGATGTGTCCAGTATCTCCACAATGAAAGCATTCACCCAACTTCCTCTTCTTCCTTCTACAGTCTTTAACTAGATGTCCAGTAATACCACATAAGTTGCACTTCCTCGTCTCACGTGATTTGTTGTTGCTCTTGTTATTCTTATTATTCTTATTGTTCCCCTTCTTGAAGTCAGCCTTCTTATTCTGAGTCTCATTAGGCTTAACCTCCTTCTTGCTATTCTTGTCTTCCTCATGGAGTAGAGCCATATCCACCAAGCTTTCAAAGGGCGCCCCCATGGGTATATGAGTTAGGGCCAAGCTGTGTAGTGGCTCGTTCAATCCTCGAGCAAAGCGTACAGCCTTTTTCTGGGCTGTGTTGACCAAATCCAAACCGAACCGAGCAAGCTGATTAAACTTATTCACGTACTCCCTCACAGACATATCCCCTTGCTTGAGTGCTAGGAACCTCTCCATCTGAAGGTTCTCCTCTGCCGACGATAGGAATTTGAGCCCAAACCTTTCTCTAAAGTCTGCCCAAGTCTCAACTGGCCTGGTAGCGTTGGTGACTTCCCACCATAATGCAGCTTCCTCTTTCAACAACCATGCTGCTAACTGAACTTTCCTATGGTCCTCCATATCAAAGATAATGAACAAGTCTTCTGTTTCCTTTAGCCAGTTTCGTGCCTCAACGAAGGTTTCAGTTCCAACGAAGTTCTTGCTGCCCATCGCTTTAAAGTCTTTGCATATTTTGGCAAAGGCGGTACCAGGAGGAGGAGGAACCGCGGCCACTGGGGGAGGAGGAGGAGGGATGTCTGCCGTGCCCGCGTCGTTGGCCCTGGCTTCTAAGTACCTTCGGAACCATCCAGGCACGGGTATTCCCTCAGGAAGGTTAAGATCGGCCATGCTGAAAAACGAAAAGAAAAGATTCAAACAAGGAAACAAAGGGAAGTGCTAATGGCTTCTTGGGGAATAACCTTTTTAAACATAAAACTTTTCTTGAAAAATGTTTCTTTATAAATGGTTTTGAAAACAGTTTCAGAAGGTTTTTAAAACATTTGCCCAACCTGGTAACCTTATGCTCTGATACCAAATTGTAACACCCCACCTCCGCTAGGATCACTCACAAAGGGAATGCACTAGTTTTGGTGGAGTATTATCTAGGTAAACATGCACAGAGATATCACAAGGCAGAACATAAATAAAGCAGCGGTAGAAATTAAAAACCAACTTTTTATTATTTCCAAGAAAAGAGTCAAAAGCTCATATATCCAAGATACAAATTATTCCATTACATCAAGTTCATAGTAAAGAAGAATAAACTTTAAAACAAAAGTAAATTATTCCCCATAAATAGCAGAAGCAGCCATAGCATAGCCCAAGACCAAACCGTACATGAGCTGTCAGAAAGCAAGTTGAATCCAAGCTAAGAGCTAGTGTTTCCTCCCTGAGAACCTGGGGGGAAGAAACGAAATAAAACGAGGCAAAAGAAAAAGGGTCAGTCATAAAGACTGGTAAGCCCTAGTGAATTTCAGTATGAAAACTAGTAAAGGTAACATGATATGTGAAAACTGGGATTAAACATAAGGATGATAACAGAACTAGTTGGGTAATTAAGATAACAAGATAAGTCAAGTCTTGCATCGCATGTTCAAGGTTCGCTGCACCAACTGTACTAGTATTCTAACCCATGTCAAGTATTAACCATGAAATGATCCCTTAGCCCAGTGTCATGAAGTGACCCATTACGGGGTCCTACGGTACGATCTACTGATCGATCGGCTCCCTACAAGTCCTAGCTCGTTATGTGTCTATGTCATACGGCCCTATCCAGAAATGTAGTTACCTGTGCTAGGTCCACCATAGGGTGTATCAAGTCCTATGGTACCAACCACCGACACGAATCAAGCATGCACAGTGTAAATCTATGGCTGCCCAATGCCTGCTTTTTCAACTCCGGACTACGTGCACGACCATAGCCCACCTGAACCTACAATGGCACACCTACTCAGCCGTCGTTCTGGTCGCTTACAATCAGCCCAGTAATCGTGCCCCACCCTGCCTAGTCCCTGGGTATCGTGATACACCTAAGTGGGTTACTGTTGAAAAGGACCGCGTAACTAGGGTTTCTAATAGGTTAAGTGTTGTCATTCAAATTCATGACTTAACCCTATCCAGATCATGTATCAAGTTGGTTAAGTGTGTTCAAGCAGTTCATGACTTAACCCTATCAAGTCATCATGTCAAGTTGGTTAAGTATATTCAAGTGGTTCATGACTTAACCCTATCATGTGGCATTAATTCATTAGTGCACGCCAACCGCTCACATTAGACCAACTGTTGTGGTTACTGGATTTGCCGGGCAGTTCCGGACAGATTTACACCACAACATAGTCTAACCTCGTGATTTTACGTGCGACATGACCAACTACCCACATTGGATCCTATTGTTTGCAGCCACTGGATTTGCCGGGTGGTTCCGGGCCGATTTACACTGCAAACTCAACCCAACCTCGAGTTGGCCATTTTCAAGTTTGTCTAACTGTCATGCCCACGTTCAAGTTTTCATGTTTAGATTCATGTCGAGTTTTCAAGTCATGTTTTATGTCAAATCGTGTCAAGTTCATGTCCATATTCAGGTTCAAGTCATAATAACGTTCATGTTCAAGTTTAAAGCTAATTCATATTTTACCTAATCTACCCAAATCGTATTCCCATCGCACGAAGGTTCAAATCGATACAAATAAATCTAATTAGGGAGTGACATAAAAAGAAATGGGTATAAGGTGGCAAGAGTGATTACTAGCATAGCATGATATGACTTGAAATAAAACATTACTGGCATATGAAATATTGACCTCAAACATAAAGATTCCAAATCTAGCAAGGCAAGGTACTAGTCAAAATAACAGTTGTCACAAGGTGATAGTATAGTCATGGTAACGACTGTCATAAGGTGATAGTATAGTCATAGTAACGATTGTCATGAGATGATAGTATAGTCATAGTAACAATTGTCATAAGATGATAGTATAGTCACGGTACGACTGTCATAAGGTGATAATCATAAACATGTGGCTAATAAAAGATTCAACATGATAATAAGAGGGGTTTCTCCTTTTGATTTACAACATGAATAGGCCCCAAATCGACGTCATAGTAATATTCAAGAGTCAAGATCCAAGATGAACAAGAATGAATGTAAACAGTCATCATACATAGGTCCAATTTCAATTTTACATCATATTCATAATACATTTACAGTTTAAATCTGAAAATAACTGGGGCTTACAGATCGTGGTTCGAGAATTAGAAAAAGAGAGTCGTTTGTTGCTTAGTCAAGTCCTAATAGAAGTCCCCTAATCAACAATTCCTTTAACGCAGTCTCAACGTAGTAGAAGCAGTCCTTCTCTCAAACTTTTCAACCAGAATCAGAGCAGCATAAGGTCAGAAAGAAATTTGGTGTAGAGAGACTGGTGTTAGGGGCTGTATTTATAGGGTCAGGTCAATGAATGTGGACAGAAATGAGGCCACATACATCAGAGTGAATCTAGCTTCAGAAATGGGCTCGGGCACCAGGTCGACCCCCAGGTCGACACTATGGTCGACCTGGTCCTGGGTAGGTCGACTACATAGTCGACCCCCAGGTCGACCTGGTCCTGGGCGGGAAATTTCCCGCCCAGTCCATTTGGAGGTTTGAAATTCGAATTTTGAATTCAAATTGAGTCTGTTTTGAACTTGAAAATTTCTGAAAACTTTGAAAGGTCGTAAATTGGTCATACAGACTCCGATTTTTGAAAACTTGGACTCGTTTCCAAGCAGAATTTCGAGACGAACGCAATGCCGTAACACGTTTCCCTTGATTCTTATTTTAAAAATTAATTCTGCCTTGATTTATGGTTATTACCCGTTATAAAAACACGGGTTGTTATATATAGGCAAGTCCCCAGGTAAATTCTTTGATTTCTTTCGCATCAAAAAGTCACAATTACCTGACTTGGTTACGTTAGTTTGCCAATTCTTCCTTTACATGCGTATACGATCTTTATCAATCTCTTTCAATTTCACTTTCTTTTATCTCATACGACTCTATTATTAAATCGTTTGGATGGATGGTCACGCATCAGGTCGGGTCGAATCTACCCGACCCGTCACTAAATTAGTCCAGCGAGGGTCTATACAGTTTCCCTGCTTTACTCGACAGATTGGATCGAGTTGGGCCATATTTTTAAAGGGATACGAACAACCCCTTAGCACGTTATATAAACTGATGCTTACTCTTTCTTCTCCTCACTTTATTCCCTTCTGCCTTCGAACCAACCTCTGGTAACCCTAGTTCTTCTCTCTGCTTAAGATCTAATCAACCTTGGCTCATCAAACATATAGGTAGCAATTGCATAATCGAGTACTTGTTTTAATTAGATTGCGAGTGAATTGGATGCAAATATCACGCCGATTTTTTTTGTTTTCTCACAACGGTCGTCGGTGATGTTACTCATGTTCAGGTGGCGCCTGAGTATCTAAATGTCAGTCCTTGAAGAGTTGGGATACATTATTGGATCCAAGATTAGCAGATCAAAGAAATTTGAGAAAAAATGAATCGAAGTGAGAAGAAGAGGAAACGAGGGACCCGGGATTTCTTGTGTACCAACGATCTGGGTAGAAGACCGAGAAGAGAGAGTGGAGAGCGAAGGGTCGGGTCGTGTTTCTTCGACCCGATATCCGTTCGACCCGACATCTTCCCCCTACCGGGGTATTATTTTAACCCGAACCGTTGTCTCGACCCGCAACACCAATATGACCTGATCCCTATGTGGCTAGCATGACATTTATGTTTCTGCATACTATCAAACTTGAAGAACACGGCGACTTTGATGACTTCGATCCACTGTAATGCATATGTAGAATTTGACAGAAGATACTCATAACTCCCAAACTCGCGAGCAGTTAGGATAAAGCCTTCGAGATTAAACATTCTGGACTTGATGGACATAATACCATTCAACAGTTCAATGCATATCAACCAATTGCTTGCTTTTTTTCTTTGCTTATGTCTTTTCATGCCCATACTGCACACACTGGCACACATTTGCACACACTAGTACATACACGGGGGCACAAGCAACTATACTCTAATCCTTGATCTTTTTTCGATAGTACATCAAACATGTCGAGAAGATATCAGACAAGATGCTCTGAGTCATATAAGAGTAAAGCTCTATAATCATCTAATAACCCCAATCTCAATGTTCTCTCGTTAACTACATATTCAGATTGGGACTGTAAAGGCTCAAACTTTGAGGGCGAGCTTCATGAGAATGCAGAATCATCCGAGGGAGAAATCTCAATGGATGAAGACGAGGAAGGAGGAGTAGGAGACATTCGAGCTCCTGACCAATTTGGGGGCATAGTCATTCTAAACACACCTAGTGGTCCTGTGGTTTCGACAACTGATGAAGCCAGACTCTGGCGGATATGTCTAAGACATGGGATTCCTTAGGAGGAACTTAGAGTAGCAACTGGTATGGACAGACCCCACAATCCTTTGGAGAGGTATATGGCCATCAGCTGGTTGATGTGCACAATGGGAGTTATTCTTCCATTTCCATCATTCGTCGTCGATTTTCTAAGACAAATGTGGGTTACCTCAATGCAACTCCATCATACCGCACCTCTACACGTTATACATAACACACATGGAAATCTATGGCGTGGAGTTCACTTTCGAGGATGTGAACTTCTTTTATCATTTCAAGCATGGTTCAAAGGAAGCTTCTGCCTTTTTGTACTTCGAATCTATGTCGAAGAGAAAGATTCTTAATGGACGATATAGCAAAGCGGAGAACGTAAAGCCCGGGTGGTTTTACATTAAACACCAGACTGGATGTGCTAGAGATGTCTCCAGTGAAGTAAGCTTCAAATTCCAGCATTCCCGTTTCAACTATATTAACGAACACGCTTTATTTTCAGTTACAAATCCAAGAAAGGAGCAGGGTCAAATATACTCGGACCGCTTGAACCATCTACTGAATGACAATCCAGATTTCTTGAATGTCAGAAAATACTTAGTGGACGAGTATCTTCATCGTTACCGTCTTCTTGATATGAGTTAGAGTATAGGTCTCGGAGGTCGTGCTTACATATACGTGCCCCCAGCTCCAGCTCCTTCCACATCCGTAGAAACCTGTAGTGTGCCCCAAATCGGAGGGAAAGTCACAACTACAACCGAGGTAGGGGAGAGTTCAAGGAGTAAAGATACTACGAGTTACAGTCAAGAACCACAGTCAGGGGAGAGAGGGAGATGACTCCTAAATGGGAAGACATCGAGATTCCTCCAATTCCTTCTCCTATCAACATTCCTACCGAGGAGGTCTTAGAAAGGTCGCCTGAAGGCGAGCCCCAAGGCGGTTCTCCTAAAGACACATCCCCTCATGAAAGGCAGCCTTCTCCGACACCATCTCCAGACAAGTCCCCACTCTATGATGCCCAGTCAGAGGATTCCATATTTGGGGACTTAGCTAAACTTCCCTTGCCATATAACATATGCACTTCCGAAGACATCAGTTTGGGCTCCTTCTTTCCTCTGTCTGAAGGGGAAGTTACACCTGTCAAAGTTGGGAGACTACACCAAAAATCCTAACTCGGGGCACGAGTCTTTAAGCGGGTTCACTTAGGACACACCACATTAACACTACAGGTCATAGCACCTGTGTGATACATCGCTTCTTGGTTCTAATACTACTTTTTATTAACTTGCAGGAAAAATTCCTCGCCGTAGCTACAATATCAGGGATGTTCGTGCAAGTCGTCCTAGGTACAACTCTGATGTTGAGCATGATCGCAAGGATAGACGTGAGAAAGACTATAAGAGGTGTTATGAATCACATCATCCCCACTCTTCGTGCTCCCGTTAAAGCAAATGGACGAGTGTGACATATCTTTTAAAGAGGCCACAGAGAAAGAACTTGAAGAAACTCAAGCCAGGCTTGCCCTTGCGCAACGCGACACTGAAAACTACAAGAAGTAGCACGATGAACTAGAAAAGCATTATTATAATGAGCTTGGTTCCCACAGTCAAGAGTGAACAACTCTCAAGGAACAGGTTGAGGATGTCACCTCTGAGATCACCAGGTTAAAGCTGTCGTGTACTCGCTTCGAACAGGAGAAGATTTAGTTGGAAAAAGAGATCGTCAGTTTGAAGGCCAGGCTAAAAGAGGCCGAGGAGAGGACAGTACTAGCTGAAGGGAATGTAGATCTCACTCTCAAATACTCTACCACATCCGAGGCATAGCTAGCTGAGGCTCAGAAGAAGTTAGATGAATACAGGGAACTTATGATATCTTTCTTCGTCCAAGTACTCCGGAATTGGGACATACCATGGATCAAGGATTGTGAAACTACTTTAGTCGACATATGGGATGAAATCATTGATGATGAGAAGCAACAACTAAAAATTGACACTATAGACGAGGAGGAGTTGATGAAGACATACTTGAGAGGAGATGAGCCAGAGCGTTTGCCTGGAGGAAGAAGGTAGCTATAGGAAGCTATCAAGGAGACTAAACGTCAGGCTAAGGGAAAGAATACTATTGAGGGTGGATCCAGCTATTCCTTTGCAATGCCCAAAAATGTTAAGGTAGAAGAGTATGGCCCCGATCACCCAGGGATTCCCAAGTCTTCTCTCCTATCTCCTATCATTGAAGCAACAACTCCCACTACTTCCGGAGATAAGTCGGCCCAAGGTATCTCCACCTTTTCTCCGCAACTTGTCAAAGCTATCCTAGCTTGTCGTCACATTGTAGAGAAAATGATTGAAAGACCCATGTTTTCTCCAGAGTTAATTACCGTTACTTCCCATTCTTTAGGTACAAAGCCTTCTGACGAAGTTATAAAGAAGCAAGAAGAAACCGCTGACAAGGCTATAGTGGTCTCCAGTGCTGAAACCCCAAGGACGGAGAGATGATTGACATTCTGAAAGATATTGATGGAAGGGGGGAGGGGGGGTGAAGAAGCGGCAAATATCACTATCACTGGAGCTTCTGATGAGACTGAAGACGTTTGCTCAAAAGAAAGCAAGAAACGAGAAACTCTTAAAGGCCAAAACTGGAGAAAAGATCATCTTGGTCGATTCTCTCCAAATGATTCCTCCTCCTAGTACCAAAGTAACCATCAAAATTCCATCTCGATCGATCATTGGAGAGTTGGCTTCCAAGTCCTGTTTTGATCCTAAAGACCCTCTCATTGACAAGAAGAAGAAAAAAAAGCATTCCCACCGATGCTGAAAAGGAGGAGAAGCAGAAGATCAAGGATACCAAGAAATCCAAGCATTCTCCTAAGTCCAAGTGAAGCAGTCTTGATTTCTCTTTTGTTTTCCACTGGCCTATTGTTGTTATTGCGAGTGCGGCCCTCGCATTTTAGTCTGGTTATCTTGTACAAGATTGCATTTCGTAAAGAAAGTAGTATTCCTGCAATGTCATATGTTTGCAAGTTTGTCATATATTTTAGTCAAATATACTTATGGTCAAAACATTACTAGAATAAGTAATAAATAACAAATCACATCACAACTAAACAAAGGTTTCAATCCAATGTCTCTACAAATCAAAATTATTGCGATCAAAAAATCATTACTGGGCTAAGCAAATGATGTGTATGTGTATTCCCCCAATCAATCTTAAACATATTATCTGTCTAGGGTATGGTTCGGGGTTGATTAACAACGATGTCATATTTCCCCCAAGCCTTTTGTGGGGAACACAGGCTCAACTTTCATTCCTTCCCTCAGTCCTTGTGTGGGGTAGGAGCTAATTCCTTTCAGCACTTGCTCTCAATGCTTTTATACTTTCCTGTCGTATGCCTAGGTTAGAATATGGTTAAGGTTGTTTTTCATCGTGGTGCACTGGTCACGTTTGTTTTTATACTCACTCCTCGAATCAGGAGGGTTTGAGTTAATCTAGCAAATGACCGTGTCATTCACCTTGGATTTCCTTCTATGCTCCATTTCCAAGAGCGTGATTATACCGACTCGAGTGTCTTTATCAAACTCGATCTTAGTTTATGCTCCATGCTACACTCTGGCGGATTGAGCTTGTTAGGAAAGTGGTCGAGTCACACTTGTTAAGGCGCTACCTCTTAATCTAAGAATTAGTGGTAGGAGTGGCCTTTTGCGATAGCCAAGTCTCCTCTATCTCATCGACTCATGAGATGGAGCTTGTGTGATGTTTGGGTGTCATTTCCTCACTTAGGTTCATAAAGTGGAAACCACTGCATCGGGTGTCAATACCAAGCTCTATGTTATCCAATCTGACTTCGATCAACCATCGATTTGATCTCGCTTGTCCAAACGCGAGTAAACAAACATCATTGAGGGGTAAATCTCCCTTTTTTCAGAGATCCAATGCCAGCCAATTCATCAGAGCGTTAAATCAAATATCAAAACAGTCACAGAGCATGGAATGAATGTCAAACATATTACAGGACACAAAGAAAAATAAATGCAGGAAGAGTAAATGACACCCAATATTTTTATAGTGGTTCGGCCAAATTGTAGCCTATGTCCACTTTATAATCTTATGTTTATATCAACGAAAGTGTTTCAGCCAAGTTGTGCATTTTTACATAGCTCGAAAAACAAAAGAAACAATGCAATCTCAAGTCAAGTAGTGCCGCAGATGTTGGGCATTCCACGCTTTGGGGAGATGATCGCCATCAACGGTCGTTATCCTGAAAGCTCTATTATCAAGCTTTTTCTGGAGGACATATGCTCCTTCCCACTTCGGTCCCACGAAGACGGGGGCCGGGAAGATACGCTTCAGCTTTAGGTTACCAGGCTTGAAATTCCTAGGTTGAACCTTTTTGTTGTAGTATCGGGCAACCTGATGTTCGTGCTTTGAGGCACACAAGTTCGCTTCATCTCTTTTCTCATCAATCATGTCTAAGGACACAAGAAGAGAATGGATCATAGTACGTCGTTCTGTGAGATGGGACTTCTAGTTCTGCTGGGATAACGACTTTCGATCCAAATGACAATGAGAAGGGAGTGTGGCCAGTCGCTAACTTGTAGGTCATTCTGTATGCCAAAATGACCAACGACAATTCATCGACCCACATGGCTTTTGCCCATTCCAATCGCTTCTTCAGATTGGATGTGATAATCTTGTTAACTGCTTCTATTTGTCTATTCGACTGTGGATGCGCTGCAGTTGTGTATCTTTTCTCAATATGATATCTCTGGCAGAAATCTCTAAACTTTGTACTGTCAAATTGAGTTCTGTTGTCGGTTATGATAACTTTTGTGATTCCGAAATCGCAAATAATATTTTTGATGATGAAATTAATCACTTGCTTCGTCATGATTATGGTCAATCGTTCAACTTCTACCCACTTCGTAAAGTAATCCTCATTCACGATTGCATATTTTGCTCCGCCCTTTGCAATTGGAAGACTTTCGATAATATCAATCCCCTATATAGCGAATGGCCATGGGCTCACCATCGAGGTGGGCTGGCTTGGAGGCGCTCTAGGAATCCTTGCAAATTTCTGGAATTAGTCGCGGCGTCGTGAATAATCAACTGCACCCCGGTTTATGGTAGGCTAGAAGTAGTCATACCGCAGTACCTTCTTTGCCAGTGTTTGCGCTCCGGTGTGATCTCCACAATCGCCTTCGTGCACTTCCCTCAATACATGCCTGATGTCATCGTGTACTATACGCTGAAGAAAAGGGACTGAGAACCCCCTTCGATAAAAGAACATCGCCCTGCAAGACATATCTCGAAGCTTTATGAACGATGATACGCCTTTCACTTTCTTTTCTGGAAGTGTCCCATGCTGCAAGAAGTTCTTTATGGGGGTCATTCATGATTCTCTCTCAGGTTCGGTCTCCAATACTGGATTAACTTCCATCTGATCAATGCTCGCAGTTTCTAGGGTCTCGATTGGGACCTTCTCCATCTCTACTAGATTATCAGAGCTCGCCAACTTAGCCAGTTTATCTGCTTTCTATTGTTTGTTCGAGGAATATGGAGATGGTATAGTGTTCCAAATTGTCCAATAGCTCTTTGACCATTTCTAATTAAACAACTAGTCATGGTCCTATTGCTTGAAACTCCTTCCAAATCAGACAAACGACAATCTGAGAGTCACAGAAGATGTCCAATGCAGCTACTCCTGACTCCTTAGTGAGTTTTAGCCCAGCAATCAGGGCCTCATACTCATAATCGTTACTAGTAGCGTGAAAATTCAGTCGCAAAGCATAATAAATCGACCGCCCTTCAGGAGTTATCAATACGACTCCGACGCCGGACCATCGATCATTCGGAGCACCATCTGTATACAGCTTCCAATGCTCAATTCCATCTTTCTCTCTAAGGGGCCATCTTTTTCATCCAACACATCCTCCTTGGGAATGGTGAATTCAGCGATGAAGTTTGCCAATGCTTGCCCCCATATAGACTTCCTTGGAAGGAAGTTGAGATAAAATTGGCTTAGATCGATGTTCCATTTAAGCAATCTTCCATATGCCTCAGGTTGCTGCATGACCTGTCGTAGTGGCTGATTAGTGTATATCACAATCGAATGAGCCCGAAAGTAGTGACGAAGCTTTCTTGAAGCGATCAACAAGCTATAAGCGAGCTTCTCAATCTTTGGATAGTTGCCTTCCGCCGCTGCTAACTTCTTGCAGACATAATACACCTACTTCTGTTATCCTCCTCACGTACAAGTGCTGAACTAATTGCCTATGATGATACTGCTAAGTATACGAATAAGTCTTCATGATCCATTGGTCAGACAATATCGGGGGCCTTTTTAAGTGACTCAGCAAGTTCTGGAAGGCTTTAATACAGTCCGGGGTCCATTTTAAATTGCGCTTTCCACTCTTTATCAACTCGAAGAAAGGGATGCATCTGTTTGTGGCCCTGGAAATAAATCTACTAAGCACTATCACCTTCCCTACTAGGCTCTGTACATCTTTAAGTTTTTGTGGCTCGTTGATGTTCCTGATCGTTGCAATCTGATCGGGGTTAATTTCGATTCCACGTGAGCTAACTATGAAACCAAGAAACTTCCCTAACCCAACGCCAAAAGAGCACTTCAAAGGGTTTAGCTTCATTCCATAGTGTCAGAGGATATTGAACATCTCTGCTAAATCCTATACATGATCCACGAATTTCTTAGACTTCACGAGAATATCATCCACGTAAACTTCCATCGACTTTCCAATCTAGTTGTGGAACATACGGCTCACTAAACGTTGGTACGTTTCCCCGACATTCTTTAGTCCGAATGACATTACCACATAGCAATATAATCCAAGATCTGTGTTGAAACTTATATGTTCTTGATCAAGCACATGCATATGAATCTGGTTGTAACCCGTGTACACATCCACAAAAGAAAGGAGCTCATGTCCCACCATTGAGTCCAATAATTGATCAGTTCTTGGCAACGGGAAGCTGTCTTTTGGGCATGCTTTGTTTAAGTCTGAGAAATCGATGCATGTACGCCACTTTCCATTAACTTTCTTAACATGGATGGGATTTGATATCCAGTCAGGGTATGTTGCATCCCGTATGACATTTTACCTTTCAGCTTCTCGACTTCTTCCTTTAAGGAACCTGACCTCTTTGGGCCGAGCATACGTCTATTTTGCTTGACGGGAGTGTACTTTAGGTTTATGCTTAGCGCGTGACTCATAACAAATGGCGATATCCCACACATGTCAGTATGCATCCACTCAAATATATCGAGGTTGAATCGTAGAAAACCAGCCAGTTCCCTCATTTGGAGGGCATCTAAATGAGATCTGATCTTCAATACCCTAATAGGGTCATCGTCACTGACCGGAGTATCCACAGTTGCTTCATTAGGTGTCGCCCTTCTACATCCCAGTTCCTCGTCCTCTCTAGGATCAATATCCTCGGTCTGGTAATCTGGCAACTCTGGCCGGGATGTATCCTTTATTTGATATTCGAAGCCTCCATAGCAGGAGAGGAGGATTTCCTGGGATATGCATCATTTTTTTAGTGGAGCGCCTTCCATGCAGCTAAGTAATAGGTTGTCCCTGTCACTTAATCTCCACGGACTGTCCCTATTCCCGATCAGTTGGGAATTTCAATAATAGACACCAGGGTGCGATGCAGGCTATGAATTCCGCTAGATCTAGTCATCCCAAGAAGGCGTTACATGGAGAATCAATGTTCATGATAACAAATGGGAGAATCTGCACTCTACTGTGGTATTCTTCTCCGAGTTCCACAGATAAAGCAACTACTCTTATTGGTGTTGTTGTAGAGCCGTTAAAGCCACGTATCCATCCACTACATGGCTTCAGATATTTATCCTCCAACTTAATCTGGTCGAATGCTTTCTTGAAGAGGATATTTACGGAACTCCCACAATCAATAAGGACTTTCCATACGATTGTTAGACCAATGAAAGATGATATTACCTACGGGTATATACTCAGGGCTTCTATTCCCACGCTCTCTCGATCATGGAAAACAATATTGTCTTTCATCGTTTTCTACCAATTTATGGGTGCAGCATCCTCAGGAGTACTGCATTCCCCCACATCTAGATGCTTCGCGGCATTGACATACTGTTCCATGGTCCTGTTACTAAATCCTACTGGATGCGGTCCTCTAACCATGGTGTTGATAACAATGCCCTTTCCTTTCTATTGGGTAGTGGTTTGGGGAACTGGCTGACTTTGATTTAGAGCTGAGCCACCTTTCCCCATGTCCTTTGGGGAAACCTTATATTCGTTTAGCTTTCCTCCGTGAAGCAGCCTTCCCACTGCATCTCTCAAGTGGCGGCATTCACTAGTCGAGTGCTCATATGTTTCATGAAATAAGCAAAACTTCCTAGTCTTGCATTCCTTTTCCATCAAGTCTCTCAGCGAAGGCTTTTTATATTGCAACACATACAGGCATCCAAGTAGATGTTTTCTAAAGTATTGTTCAATGGTGTGTATCTTTTAAAGGATTGGAACTGATGCCGTTTCTTGTGGTCGTTTATTCGATTCCGGCTCCTCCTATTGTATTTCCTACCGTGGCGGCCATTATCTTCATTTTGGTTGCCGACATTGACTTTTACCTTCCCTAAGCTATCACCAGATTGCTTAATAGCAATGTTGCTTTGGATATCCTCTCTTGCGAGTTCACTAGATCTTCTCTTCCGATTCACATACATCTCTTCTTGTCATAAGTGAATATTAGCTTTCTCGCAAAATAATACCCTAGTTAGCGGCGACTTTCCAACTAGGTACTTCCCAAACTCGGTATCTTTATCAACTCCTTCTATTAACGCCATTAAGATAGTTTGTTTGTGGGGATTACTCACTTCAGTAACTGTCAAATTGAAGCGGTCTAAGTGTGACTTTAAAATTTCCCCAGGAGCCTGCTTTACCACCGAAAGCTCGATGATGTTTCTGGATTTCCAGGCGTGCAACCGAATCTGATTCAGGAATCTCTCACTTAACTCTTTAAAGTTGGAAACTGATCGCGGCGGGAGACGGTTAAACCACATCATAGCCACATCCTCCAGGTATATCGGGAAAGCCTTGCACTTTATGGCATTTGGAGCTACTGCGGCATTCATGTACTAGTAATATCTCATTAAATGTTGTATTAGATCCATTCTTTCTCCATAACGGTTCATGGTGGGAGGTTGAATCACCTCAGGAACTGGACATCCAATATGTCATCGGTGAAAGGCATATGGCTACGATCAATACCCCAGTCTTTATTGGTGTAGCCTCTTCTGTCAGCCATAATTTGATGCATCATTGCTTATACTTTAACATTGGTCAAAACATGCTTGGGATCAACGCTTTCAGCCCTTCTAGACCCACCTGCCCTTGCTTCAGTCAACATCGTCTGACCTGCCGACTGGGTAGAGTTTCCTTACCCCCGCGGTCCCAGTCGGTCACTGGACGAGTAGGCTGGAGGAGTTGTGCTTAGGTGGGATGAGTAAAGTTTAGGTTTCTAGGAAGAACATGGGACCCGCACAATGGTAGTAGCATAGACTCTGCTAGGCTGGGATCATTGCGACCTAGACGACATGCTACAACCTCTCTAGAGCCCATTGAACTGAATCGGACTTGCTCGAGGTTCTCAGGCCTTTCAAGAGGTCTCCTCTGACGTGGGTGCCTTTCATTTTCTTCCGAGGAAGATGAATCTTCTGCTGTGAGGCGATGGGTTGGAGAAGACGTTCTTTGCCTGCATAGCTCTTCCCACTTCCTGGTCCTTACATCCATATTTTCCCCGATTGCGGCGCTATCACGTCTGTGAGCTTATAACGCCACATTTGTTTCCTCCATCATAGCAAGCAAGGGAGAAAAATCAATCTGAGAAACAGGTGCAGATGCAGGAGCTTGATTACTGGTTGTAGAGGTTGGATTTGAAGTGCCAACGCCGGACCTGATAGAGACACCCACGACTCCTGCTGGGTTCGAGGCACCTACGGCAGATGGATTCGGATCTTCCCCTCCGGGTCGGATCGGAGGTACCCTTCCGGGTTGGGTCGGACCTGGTCCGGTTCCATTTGAACCAGCAGCGTATGCTACAGTTAGAGCCTGTTCACCACTTTGTTGCCCTTATTTGCTACATTCATTCGAGAAGTTTGCTGATTTTTCTCTTTCCATAGAGCCATGGAATTCAAATTTGTTGAAATAAATGAAAATTCTGAGAGTGATGGAAATGTGGATTAGGTCTTCGGACTTGGTGATACAAACAGTAGAATAATAAACTAGAAATCTGAGAATTCAAGTGCTCAGTGAAAGCACCAAAATGTTAGACCAAAAAATGGCACTAACATCCAATTGACTAGATTTTGTAGAGAATAATGTAGAATTATAATCCAAAAACAAGGAAAAAGCAATGAACACATGAGATTTATAGTGGTTCGGTGTTAACGAGCCTATGTCCACTTTATAGTTCTTTGATTCAATATGGAATTACACGTACAAGAGTTATAATCACTCAGTCTCTCGAATACAATCAACTCTCTCAATAATTATAGAATTATACGTGATGATCAAGAGAACAATGTTATTTTAACAGTAATGGTAGTCATAATGGGGGAGTTCAAGTGTGTAAAGTGCCAAAAAGATCCTTCAAATGGTTACGTTTTCATGTATTTATAAGGGGTTCTTAAGCTCGAGTCGGATATACATGTGGCGTCCATCCATGAAATCTCGAAGTCGAAATATATAAAGTGGAGAAGTGGTCTTCATTGGGGGCGTAGCTAAATAGGAGTCGATTTGTATTTATAGGCAAGAGAAAAGGTCATGGCTGGACTACATAACCGCTTTAGCTACATGGAAACGGGGTCGGGTCGGTACCCATTCCATCCGAACCGATCTGGTGGAGATTCAGTGCAAACTCTCCAGGTGCAAGTGGGTCGGGTCTAACCTTCTTCGACTTGAGTGGATGACGCTAGGCTTCCAGGCTCATGTGTCTAGACAATTCAGATCGATTTCATTCAACCTAGAGTGTCTTGACTCGGTCCTCCCTCTTTACTTGAAATGAAGTGAACTGTCTCCCTGATCCAATGCACTATTTCATATCCGACCTGAGGGTCTATCTTCATCAAATAATTATGGTTTCCATTCTTGAGTGCATCTGATGACCGCTTTCTAGACTTTGTGTGGTTAGGACGCGAAGTAGGCCAACATAAATGAAAGGTGCATAAGAATGAGGACATAATAAGGGCAAAGTTGGACTTTCAACCCTATATACACACACACACACACACACACCATATTCTCCTACATTTCATTCATACTATTCATTCTAAAACGTAAAAGAAAACAAAGAAGGTTGGCCATTAAAGCTAGGAAAAGAAGAAGGAAAAAGCTAGGAAAACTCAAATCTTGAATGTTGCATTAATAAATCTCATTACCTCAACCCACTATGATGAATAATATACTTTACCCCTATGATTTTGGTTATCTTGGTATATATGAAAGTTTTATTGATTGCTTATGTTGATTTTATGTTATTCTTGACATTATATGCTTGTTTTGAAATGCCTATGCTTGGTTTTGTGATATACATTGGTTTCGTAAGATGTTATTATACATGGAAATAAATGAGTTGTAGATTGAAACCCTTATACAGAAATCTCAAAATAATATGAAACTTTTGTATGATGTGTGTTGAGTGATTAAAGAGGTGAGTTTAGGATTTCATGAATTGTTATGATTGTATGAATTTGTTATGAATTTCCTAGGATTGCACGCTTTAGGGAAGAATATATGGTAATTATAGTATTAACGTATATGATAATATTCCCGAGTATTTTGTATTAGAACCAAGTATTGAATATGTATGCTTTGATCATAATACTTTTGATAAACCAATAAAATTTTGACAAATATAGTAGAGTTGGTGAAAATATATTTTCCAAATTGGAACCACCTTCGGTAGCACTAAATGGTTAAAATGTCACAAGTGAAGTGTTCAGGATTTCGCCTCTAACCTTTCAATTTTGATAATTAGTCCTAATACTTATAAATATTTAATTTTTTGAAAGATAATTACTCCACAAGAGACTTCCGCCTCGACTCTTTAGGCTAGACCAAAGGGTTATTTTTTTAATAAAAGAACTATTTTATAAGAAAGGTTTTAAATAGTGACTCCAAAGGATAGGGGTTTTAAGCCTTTGGGTCTTTTGATGGAACCAAAAGAGGCATCTTACTAAAGCATATGCTTTCAAATCCTTTTGAAACCCTTAAGTCGTTGCCTACACAGACATAACTTTGCAAAACCATTTTCTATAAACTACTTCCTTAGGCACTACAGAGGCCGTTAAGGAACATACCCAATTTTTTTGAGGCTCCGCCTCCATGGCTGTTGGTATTGGTGGTGACGACAAAGAAAATTTTATCTAAATGATTTCAAAATAAAGGATAGAGCTCGGCCTCTACAGCTTGCCGTCATTGCGAGACGACAAACATAGACCATTAAGAAGCAAAGTCGGAAGGGTTTCCTTTTACGGAATAGCTCGAATATGGACTTCGACAACAATATTGTAACACCCCGTAATTTTAAACGACACTAAAGATGATAAATTAAAGAATAATTAATTTGAAATACACTGTTAATAATTAATTAAGGAAAACTTAATTAAATATTCAGAATTAAGTAAAAAGGACTGCACCATTGCGTCCGTCTCGAAATTCTGGTCAAGATAGACACCAAGTTTGCGTAAAACGGACTTCGTATGAAGAAGATATTAAGGTTTGAAGTTTGTATGCATATAAGGAGAACATATATATATATGAAATCAAAATTCAAAAATTCTAAACCAGAAAATCCGGCGCGCAAAACAGCGAAGGGACGACTGTTTTGGGTCGACCCGAGACCCTCCTGGGTCGACCTCGGGGTCGACACCATAAAGGGGGGGGGGTCGACCCCCCTACGTAAATCTGAGCAGAAAAGTGTTTCTGAACGTGGACCGATTTTGGAGCTATATTTTCGTGAACCCTAGGCTATGTAAAGGACCCTAAACCTAGGTTTTGTTCATCTAAAAAGATGGCGGCGACGGCGGAGCTCTACTGCGATGTAAATTGAATAGCCTATTCTTCTCCAAATCCAATTCAGCAAACATTATAAAAATTCAGCGATTGCTACAACAACAATTCCAAAGTGTTCTACTCAGTTATTTGGATTCGTTTCCTTAGATCTATTCACTACGAGTTCATGTTATTTTTAGATCTAAATATTTAATTGGTAATCATAACATGTATATAATAATTGGATATTGGATCTATGCCAAAACAAGTTCTATTATGACATAATTATCAGATCTGCCTTTATATATTCATACCGCATGTTAAATCTTGTCATAATATATCTATTCAGTTTTATGCCTATTTCTGTCAGTTTATTATTGATTCGTCATTATGCCAGTTTTAATTCTTTTCTTTCCCTCTTTTCCCTTTTTTTATAGCCAGGCTACTTTCGAGCTTAGGCCTGACGCTGAAATATGCAAACGCACGAAATTGGGAATCATTTGGAAAAAATATTGTTTGGGCGTAAATTGTAACGTATGTAAAATATGATTTGGCATAAATTAGAACATATGTAAGTATTGATTTGGGGCATAAATTGGAATATACGTGAATATGGATTTGGCCATAACTTGTACTGAAATATGTGAAAATGAACTAGGGACTTAAATTAGCAAATATGTGAATATGAATTTGGGCATAATATATATATACCTTGATTTATGAATTGGGAAAAAGGGCATATTGTGCATAAGGAAATATGAATTAAAAAGAGGCATAAATATCTATATTTGGAATAGTGAAATTTATTAATATGAATATGCCTAAAATAATGGAACCGTAGTAATGCTTGGACATGAGGTTAGATTGCACTTCTAGTATAAGTCTTCCCGGAGCCGCTCGACATATCCAGCGACCACAAGTGGTTAATCTAATGTGAGGGTTCTAATTCATAACAACACCATGACATGAGGTTAAGTCTAAGCTTGTGGTTTAAGTCTTCCCAGAGTGGCTCAAATATCTAGCATCCACAAGTGGTTGACTTAATGTGAGAGGTGTAGGGCATTAACATGTATGAACAGAAAAGATAAGATGTTTAGGCTTGTCCTACGGACAAGTGTAAATTATAATTTAGGTTATAATAAATTAAAAAGGGAATAGAATAACTTATGTAAGGGGATAAACTATACTTAATTGTAAAATTAAGTTATTTACAAGAACAAGAATCTGAAATTTACAGATGAGGACAACATAAGCTACATTTTGGAAAGGAAACTTATTAGTAAACCTTAGTTAAGAGAACTAAGTTAATAAGTAAATAATGATAAGATGGAATTATGATTAAATGAGAAAGAATGAGGAAAACTTGTAAAATGAAATAAGTTATATTTAATCATAAATGGTAAGTAACATGTTAATTAGGAAACATGTGAATTGAGATATACTTAATAACATATTAAGTAGAACATGTTAATGTAATGATGTAACCAAGAAAGAATACTAAAGAGACTGTGGATTACAGACATTGGGCCATAATCTAGAGAATAACATGTTGTGGGCTTATTAATGAACTTATATGGGTTAAGTTATATAACCAAAATTAATAAGCAAGAGGAACTTGGTAACTTGATTAAGAATTCAATATGAATGAGAATTACCAAGTTAAATGAAACCCTGATGAGGTAAGGTAAGCGTGTAAAAGAACGTTTAGACATAGGGTCTAACAACATATTAAAGTGAGCCATGAGCAGAGTGCACTTTTATCTGATTATTTTTTCGGCTTCGAAGGACTGGAAGGAGAAGCACGCGGATTCCTGAGATACGTAAGGTGCTCCTAGTAGTCCTCTGTGTGATGGCAAATGTTTAGGCTTGGTCGCAGAGGTTGGGTCTGCGCGTAACTACTAGGTGGGTGGGCCTTGACTGCAAATGTAGCTTTGCAGTCACAATGTTGTGACGTGATGACACTAGGGTGATTCGGAGGTTGCCTCAACGGGGAGGCGAAGGGCCACGACCAACAAGGATAGTAGATCGTCGGATACCCGTCATCGGCAGCCAATGGGATGTAGAAAGACTAGAGCTAAAACCAATAGACCGTTCACGTTTCACTATTGGGGTGCGGTGGTTGAGGTAAGACACCAAATGGATGTTTAGATTGTTTGTTATTAGGGGTAGTTGCTTAGCTCTTGTAGTCTTTACTAGTTGAGGGAGGGGCCGAGGTGGGGCCATAGCCACCATGGAAAACAGACCTTAGGAATATCTGTATTTTGAGGCTCTTAAAGGTGGGCCTGTACAAGTATGGAAAAGCTCCCGACCGAGTTCTGTGTTTCTTGTATCGCCCTGCCACGGAACTCGGTGCACATTAGAGGATGTGCGATTGAGGCATCGAGCTACAATTACAGTACATACATGGGACAATTTGGATATATGCATGACTGCTCTGGGTGACATATCGTAGACTTGAGGGCATTACTCCAGAATGAAATCTTATTCGATCGATGGTGGCAGTCCGTACGCTTACGTAGCATAGTAATGACAGATATATGCAAAACGTAACATTTTTATATAGAGATCCGTACGTCACTCTGGCGTAGGATGAGGGACTACATATTTTTATGTGGTATTACGAGGGAGATCGTGCGAGTGGGGTACCGTCGGGTGTACCTCAGTATTGAGGGGTTGCTACGTATATACCATATTAGGTTAATCCACTGGGAAGTAAATGGGTACAACATGTGTATAAGCGTTGAGTGCCGTTAACCCAAGCAACCTAACAATCAAGAAAATGTAATGGAACGGTATTTGTAGGGATCATTCTATTTCTGAGATACTAGTATGGGTGCGGTGTAGAGATACGTATTTAAGAAGCGCAATATATTCTATTCAAACTTATCTTGCTCTATTCACACTTGTTATTGTTATTGTTATTGTTATCTTGTTCTTCTAGTTTTTATATACCTGCCATGATACTTTTATTTATTTATATTTAAAAGTAACTGGACTTGCCAGACTTTATGTTTGACCCTTTTTCTTTCCTCTTCTTTGTCTTCCATTTTCCCCCCAGGTTAGGGTGGGAGTGCTTAGAGTTGATTTGGATTCTTTCAGCTTAGCTTGGATTTTGGATATTGATGTACCGCTTTGACTTCTTGTCAACTCTCTTATGGCTTTGCACGGGAAATATGGTTTTATGCTTATGTACTATGATATTTTTGGCAAGACAGATTATTAATATAATTGGTTATTTCAAACTTATGATGTAAACTCAGTATCTGGGACCGTGATGTTTTGATTTAAATAAAGTTTTTAATTTCGCTGTTATTTTATATGTCTGTCTTTACGCTTCACGAAACTAAATGCATTATATATATAGCGACATTAATGGACGTGGTGTGTCTCATTTGGTATCAGACCATATGGTTATAAGATCGGATAAAATATTTTGAAAATGGTTTTCATAAAGATCTCAAAAACAAAGTATTTTAAAATAAAAAGTCTGCTTTTGAAAAGCATATTTCCAAAGCCATAAATATTTTCTCGATTCTCTGCTTGATTCCTTTTTTCTTTTTGTTCGGGGAACCATTTCTTCCCGATAGGGTATCCCCATTTCGGCATGGTTCTGTAGGCATGTTAAAACTACGGTACATGTCAAAGGGCAAAGAAGTGCCTAACCTCCATCTATAACCGCAGTAGTTTTGCCTGTGACTTATTTTCTCTTAAGCCTCGTATGGATTTCCGTGCGATGGAGGTAGCTTTCAAGAGACTTGTTAGCATGTTGCACAAGGATGGTAAAAATGAAAATAAGGGAGTTGGGGCTGAGGAGCACAACCCAAAGATGAAAGAAAATGTTGGCTTAAGAGGGGAATATAAATGAAAGAAGAAAAGAAGAAATACCGTAATTTCAGAACGGGGGGTCATCCAAAAAAAGATTGCAGAAAGTGGAAAGGCGTTTGTTACCACTTTGGTAAGGCAGGACACCTTATTAAGGAGTTCCCAAAGAGACAAGAACAAGGCCAGACTATAGGAACTTCTAGAGGGCAAGCTAATGTTCTCATTGTTGGTGGACAGGATAGAGGTAGGAAAGTTTTTGTCGAAGGTTTGATTTCTTTTTCTGATCATCCTGTTAGGATTTTTTTTTATGGCGCTTCGCATTCTTTTATATCTAATCCTTTAGTTGAGTGTCTGCACCTAGATACTAGTATGGTTTTTGATCCCGTTATCGTCTCAACCCCCATTATAGGCACAACACATTTATCGATGTTTTGTCGGGGTTTGAGAATCTCTATGTTAGGCGTCGAGTTTGATTCTAGGGATGGATTGGTTAACAATGTATGAAGCCATTCTAGATTGTGAGAGGAGGGTCGTTAGACTTCTGAATTTCCATAGAAAGACTCTCGAGATTTCTTATGACCCCAAAAGAGTCTGTCATGCTTAGTCTCCTAGAACCCCTCGATATATCTATCGATGATTTGCGATCTGTACCAATAGTTGTGAGCATCCTGATGTTTTGATGAGGTTCGAGGTTTACCCCCGAGGCACGAGATTGGTTTCCGCATATACTTGGTGGACAATGCAAAGCCAGTTGCATTGCCTGTGCGACATGTGACTCCTAAAAGAAAAGAGGGAACTTTGTAAGCAAGTAGGAGATCTACTTGAGAAGAGGTTTGATAGGCGAATCATATCGGGATGGGAAACCTATTAAAGACAGTCCTTGAGGAAGCCCATTATTCTAAGATGACTATTCATCCAAGCGGCGATAAAATGTATAGAGTTATGAAGAGGGTTTTCTTTTGGACTAGGATGAAGAAGGATGTAGCATAGTTCATCTCTCGATGTTTAGTTTGCCCGGGGGTCAAAGATGAGTAGAGGAAGCCCAGCGGATTGCTTCATTCATTGGAAATCCCACAGTGGAAGTGGGAGAGCATCTACATGGATTTCATAGATGAGTCAGCTAGATCAAGGAAGGACAATACCAGCATTTGGGCTACAGTGGACAGGTTTACTAAGAGCTTCCATTTTATTCCAATAAAGTGCAAGAGATCAGTGGCATGGTTGACATGGCACCCTTTGAGACACTATATGGACGACCTTATAGACCACTGACTTGTTGATGGGAGTCGACAATACAGACTTCTACTTGGACCCTATAGGATTAGAGACACTTTAGATGAGGTCGATCTTATTCGTAGAGAAAGTGAAGACAACACAAGACCGACAGAAATCCTGCGCATATAGGAGAAGGACTAATATAGAATTCGAGGTAGTGGAGCCAAACTTGCGAGAGGAAGTGAAAGTAGAGAAGGAAGCAATGATGGGACGAGTTCCGACTTGCATACTTGGATCAGAGGTTAAGAAATTATGCAACAAAGAAGTGAAGCTAGTAAAAGTTAAACGGGGAGAGGACCGCGAGGATGCTACTTGGGAGGCTGAATGTAACGACACACATTTTTCCCGACCATAATCGATCGCTAGATCGATTAAAATCTTTCAAAACCCGCATACGTTAACTTTGGGAATACAATACATTAGAACAATAACAGCAGACTTTTATAAACATCATAATAATGTTACATCAGAGTACATCGATAAATAAAATACATCGGAAGACTTATTACAATAAATTAATACAATACACAGTGGAAGACTTTCTATACTCTGGTCACAACTTTAGGCTTCGATCCAGAATCCTGCTCAAGAGATAAATATCTGCAAAAGGCTACTCGACTGCCCATGTGGAAAAGAGGGCACCCGAGTTTGCAAGTGACACATACTACAGGTCAGTCATGGGACTGGTATGAGAAATCTAACTTAACTAATCTAATAATAAGGCTAAGGCTAATCATAGGACCACGTCGCTAACGCGGAACGGGTTTACTCCATTGGATTGCCAATGCATAAAATAAAGTAAATCGTTAAACAACGCAATGCTTTTTAGAAAAATGAAACCATTATAAGACTTAAGTCCCATCACACAATGCAACGCAAACCGGAGGATAGAGTTTTACCTTATAACGATCAGAAATGCTTGATGCGATAAAAATGGATTTGATATTATTATTAGTGTATATATGTTTTCAAAAATAATTCAATCATAATGTATCAATTATAGACGGCATAGTACCCCATCCTACTATGTCGCCATACTAGTTCTACAATCAACACCGATGGTGTCGTATTGGAAATTGGGTTTCCATCATGAGTCGAGGCTAGGGATCATCCTCTCCGATTCGAGACACTCTAGCAAATGCCTCAGGATTCGGACGCTGGCAAACCCTTGGAGCGGTAGGGCCGGTCCACACTTAACAGTAGTCGATTAGTTATGCCTGAACACATGCTTCCCGGTTCTTTTGAACCTCCAATATGGCCACTAACAACCTATAAAACCGAGGTACCTTATAATCCATCATCCACATAATAAAAACGTCAGGGCTGGTAGGTCGCTGACACTATTCTAGCTAGAAAGAAACGTGTGCACTCCCTACGGTTCTGATCCTGTTTTTGACTCATACCGGGGTGTGAGGCTCGCGAAGTCATGCTATACACAAAGCTACACATCAACAGCTATGCTTTGATCATCAACCACAAGGCCCTGGTTTTCAACAAAAGCCTTGATCCATGCATCTTAGCATGCCACATTATCAATCCATACCATACCATTGATTCCTACCAATATATAACCTCTAAGCTCGTACGTCTCAGAGAAGGGTGTTGAACACCAAATAGATATATATTAAGCAAAGATCAACGAATACAACATAAAGGAATACAACGTCAGACATACCATCCATTTAAAGTCCGTTCTGGGTCTGAACGAAACCGGAGGAACCTTATTCCTCGCATATCCGAACAATCAACAAATACGTCCGAACAACTACCACTGTAGCCCCTTCAAGGTAGCTACTCCAATCACGGGCGTCCGTAGTCCTCATCCATTCGATGTGATGATCGTCGGTCTTCAATCATCGTCTTCAAATCTTCGACCTAAATCGTCGTAGTAATTATTTGAAATGAGTTGAACTCGGTCTTTTCAAATAATCCTCGAATACTTATCATTTTATTCATTTCATATCGTTCAAATTTATTTATAACGGTTTATTGCTATTTTTATTTATTTAAAAATAGCTCAATATGATTAAATGACGCTTCGGGTCAATGGGTGGCTCTGGCGCTGTTTTTACCAAAATTTGTTTTACACGCTTCGGGTCAAATTTGTGAGCCAACGGGGACGTTGGGCTCTGTAGGAGGGGAGAATGTAACACCCCTACGTCCCACATCGTGGAAGCCTGTGTGAAGTGGGTACTTATATAGTAGAGCCCATCTCTTACTAACGTCGATGCCTTTTGAGGAACAAAACCCCACACCTATACGGTGGCTAAGTTGGGGACAATATCTTCTGTGAACGGAGGTGCGGGTTGTTACGTAGATCATCATTGTGTTATAAGGCACGAGCGGTGCACCCTTTTATCTGATTATTCTGTCAGCTCCGAAGGACTGGAAGGGGAAGCACGCGACTTCCTGGGATACGTAAGGTGCTCCTGGTAGTCCTATATGTGGTGGCAGATGTTTAGGCCGTGCTCGCAAAGGTTGGGTCTACGCTTAACTACTAGGTGGGTGGTCCTTGACTGCAAATATAGCTTTGCAGTCAGAGTGCTGTGACGCAGTGACACTAGAGTGATTCGGCGGTTGCCTCAACAGGGAGGCAAAGGGTCATAACCAACAAGGATAGTAGATCATCAGATACCCTTCATCGGCAGCCAGTGGGATGCGGAAAGACTAGAGCTAAAACTAATAAACTATTCACCTTTCACAATCGAGGTACAGTTGTTGAGGGAAGACGCCAAATGGATGTTTAGATTGTTTGTTATTAGGGGCAGTCGCTTAGCGCTTGTAGTCTTTACTAGTTGAGGGAGGGGCCGAGGTGGGGCCTTAGTCACCATGGAAAACAGACCCTAGGAATATCTGTATTTTGAGGCTCTTAAAGGCGGGCATGTATAGGTATGGAAATGCTCCCGACCGAGTTCCGTGTTTCTTGTATCGCCCTGCTACAACTCGGTGCACATTAGAGGACGTTCAATTAAGGCATCAAGCTATAATTACAGTAAATACATGGGACAGTCTAGATACATGCATGACTGCTCTGGGTGATGTATCGTAGACTTGAGGGCATTACTCCAGAATGAAATCTGATTCGATCGATGGTGGCAGTCCGTATGCTTACGTAGCATAGTAATGATTGATACATGCGGAACGTAACATGTTATATAGAGATCCGTAAATCACTCCGGCATAGGATGAGGGACTACATACTTTTCTGTGGTATTACGAGGGAGACCGTGCGAGTAGGATACCATGGGGTGTATCTCAGTATTATGGGGTAGCTACGTATATACCATATTAGGTTAATCCACTGGGAAATAAATGGGTACGACCTGTGAATAAGCGTTGAGTGCCATTAACCCAAGCAACTTAACAATCAAGAAAATGTAATGGAACGGTATTTGTAGGGATCATTCTGTTTCTAAGATACTAGTATGGGTGCGATGCAGAGAAACAACTATTTGTATTTGTATAATCTATTTGTATTTGTATTATATATATGTACATATATACCCTACAGTCTTAGGGTAACCTTTACATATCTTGTTAAATGTCTACAGAAAGGAAGTAAGATATGGAGAGGAGTGAAGGCTGAATATTAGTGGCCGAAGCACCCAACTAATAGCAATGCTTGCTAGCGGACGTCAGGATCAAAGAGTAAATGAATACCAAGGTGCCACTATAGTTATGAGGAATTTGTTTTAGGCTTTTCCTCAAATGTTGCAAAATGAATGCTGGTCCTGGAGGAATTAATCCAAGAGAGCAAGTTGGAAACAACTATGTGAAATTAAGTAGGGATTATGCTAGTTTGGGAGGAAAACCATTCCTTAGAAAGGAATATGCTGCTGTTGTAGATACCTGGTTGCTACATTGTGAAAGAATCTTTAGAGCCCTGGGCCTTGCAAATGAGTAGAAAAAGAGGTTGGTGTTAAGATAACTGCAGGATATCGATTTACATTGGCGGAAGGAATCACATGGGAAGAGTTCTGGCGGAGGCTTAGGGCAAGGTCCATCTCGAAAGCTGCTAAGTCTTTAATAACGCAAAATTTTGATGAGTTAAAGCCATGAGAGATGTCAATGGAACAATATGTTGTTAAGTTTGATGAGCTGTCTCATTATGCTCACGGAATGATAGATTTTGTCATCTTGAGGAATGGGAAGTTTATAAGGGGTTCGAGTATAAAATTATGAAAGCAACTATGCTTCACTTGTAGGATCTAAGTTAACCCTAAAGGGTGTAATGATACGAATTTCGCTCAGACCTAATCGATCGCTAAATCGACCAAGATCGTTCAAAACCCGGATACGCTATCTCTGGGTGCACAACACATCAGAACAAACCATAGAAGACTTTTATAAACATCATAATAATGTTACATCAGAGTACAAAATATCAGAGTATCGATAATAATATACAGCAGAAGACTATCAATGCTCTGGACACAGCTTTAAGCTTCGATCCAGAATCCTGCTAAATGAAATAATCTACAAAACCAAAACTACAAGCTGCCCGTGTGGAAAATATGGGCACTTCGATTTTATTGCTCTGTGTGGGTTGGGTACGCATGATAGGGGGCTCTCACCATGTGGTTTGGTGGTGACCAGTGGGCTCTTACCCCTGCATGTCCCTTTTGAGGGTTGGTTGGGCAGTCGAGAGGCTGGCCGTAAAACAAGGTGTCTGGTAGATCAGTGTAAGCCACGGTGGGAGGTTAGACTGCTACCTTAGGGGGATGAAGGGATGGTTGCATGCCTACTGGATTTCGTCAGGTCGTTACAGAGGGGGTGAATAGGGTTTATTGTCGTTTTCGCGGAATACAAAAATTATCACAGCACAGATCACAATAGAACAAATAAATACAAAAAGTAAACGACACAGAATTAACCCAACTTCGGGAATACCCTGCCTACTGCCGCATTCCCCAAGGTTTCTACTTGGTATCAAAAATAATATCCCTTATATAACACTTGTACACTCGCGACCCTCGCTATTGTTCTAATCCTATCCTCCAAATCCTGTACCGATCTTGAATCCTGAGATCAGATTTTTCCTAATTACAAACCTTGCACCTAGAACCCTAATTTAAAGAAAAAACTAGAAAACTATAGAATGATTAAACAAAATAATCACAAAACCATTAAGTCCTAAATTAACACATAAGCATATTAAAAATGTCGGTCCCCTTTGTCTTTTCTTTGTCACTTGAAAAAATGCCGGTTTCTAATTTCAAAGGCCACAAATGAAAGAATTAGGGTTTTGCTTTCTTCTCTAAATCGCGACTTCAAATTTTGATTTGAAATGATTCTCTGATGGCTCTGATTTGTCGATGCTCCCTTGTCAACGATTTGACACTTCTGATGATCAAAACTTGATTTGTGAATTCTCTGATTTTTTATTCTTCTATGCTTGAATTAATTTACTTTTGGTTTCGATGCCTTTTGCTAGTGATGAAATGGTGTTTATATAGGGTTTTCAAAACCCTATCCTCTCTGATTTCAAAGGAAGTTGCCATGAATAAGAATTTGATTTCTAGAAATATTTGGTTGACTTTATTTCTTGAAATTACTCCTCGCGATTTCCTAGAAAGTTTTGAATTTCTTATTTGGTGGAATTATTCTTCCATGCTAAAAATAAAAAAATTAATTCCCTTTAAGATGCTAAAATTATGGCTTTGAAATTCTCTATATATTTTTTCATTTGATAGAATTTCCGAAATAACAAACTTGACATATATTTATGATTTGAAATTTTCAAGCATTTAATACTAAGGAAGAAAATTTCTTCCTTTATCCATGCGAATATTAATGCAGCACTGATTCTTTCTCTTAATATTGCACATGCGTATTCGAAAAATTTACTGAAATAAAAACTTGACAACTTTTTCTGATTTGAGATTTTGGAACATTTAATACTAAAGAAGAAACTTTCTTCCTTTAACTATTCGAATTTTATTGTTTCACTTGATTCTTTATCTTGATACTGCACATGCTTGTTTGGCTTGGTACTTGGCTTTCGATCATGTCTCCATTCAGTTGGCCTCTGCTTCATTGTTGAACTTGAAAAATGCTTCCTGTACCTTGCTATATTGTGTGATGCCGCTATGCTCTTCTATGCATGCCATTTGTGTTGCACTATGTCTTCTTGCCAAATATGCCAGATTGTGTATTTAAAAAAATTCTTTCCAAATATTCTTCTTCACAATATTCTTGAATTTGATTTCTAGAAACATTGTGAACTTTGACTTGCTGTTTATGAACCAGGCAAATCAGGAAATTTGAAAAGATCTTCTTGCCAAATATACTCTTGGAAAGTTTGAGTTATTCCTTGTCGATTATAACACTTTTGAAAGTTTCCTGTATTATTTAAAACTGATTTCTAGAAAGTATTGATTGGTTGTGGTATTTTCATGTTGAATATTGATACTCTCGACCTTGGTTTGCGTGAACATGATTCTGCACTTGATTTTATTCAACTTAGGCTTGGCTGTGCACATAAGCTAGTACTTGGATATTGCTAAAAAGATTTGGAACTGCACTGTTTAAAATCCTCATTCATATACTTGTTCACACATTTATACATATTTATATCTGTATACGTGGGTGTACCCATATATGTATATGCACTTTGTATGAGCTGTTGCATGTCCTACTTATTTTTCTGAACAATTCAGATTTGTACTGCTGCATATATATTCTGAATAGAACAAGGAAAGAAACTAGTCAAACATTATGCCTAGTAAGTCCTGTAATTACTAGCATGAATGATAAAAGAGGAAATCTAGACTGAATAATAGTTTATGGCACATTAACAACAAATAAGGTAGTAGAAAGGTAAGAAAGGATATAGCTGATTGTCATCTCATTCGTATCATTCGATTTCTGCACCGTTCACAAGAACTCATAATTAGGATGTAACCTACTTCTACCCATCGATCGACTCTAAATCCACAATTGGGATAACATATGATGACTATGGCCTCGATTTTATCAGGCCCAAGCCATCGGCTCTAAAGGACATAGCTTTAATCACATGCATCACAACGTCTTATTTTCTCCAGTCGATGCGATGCACACTCACTGCCTGCCAGAACACGCTCATACCCACCTTGTTTGGACCTCTTTATACCCTGTACATTATAAGCATACCCTCGCCTCCTCGTGAGACCTCTATATAGTGTGATAAAAAGGGATATTGTCTAATATGGGTCCTGAATGAAAATGCAATTTGGCTTAAGTCATGCCTAAACTTGGTCCCCAATTTAATTTATTATCGCCAAGGCCACCATAGAATTATTATCGACTACCTAGCTACCCTAGACCCTCATAGAATTGTCAACAACAACGTAGGCTACTATAAATTGTGTTATTCTATTTGGCTACTTATTTTCCCTAACCAGCCTACCCCTGGTGCCAGAAGGGATCACAACTATGAACCACTTATTTTCCCTATTCAGCCATTGTTGCCGGAACGGGCTCCCATTATACGCTTTCTGAATAGGCTACTTATTTTCCCTGATCAGCTTATGCTGCCGGAGCAGACCTCTATACATGCTTATTAATTTGTTTATATTAAACTTAATGCCCATTTTAAGTTCATTAATAAGCCTACTTATTCTAGATAACTTCTTGTTATATTGTAGGCTGCGTTTAAACATTATCTTGTTTATATCCATTATATCCCCACTACTTAGCGTCTATCCAAATTTCTAGCCATTCAATTTATTTGTGATTTACCAAAAATTATAGTTCAACTGTCCATTATTGTATTAATTCAATAAGTCTTAATTAATCCTTTTATACTTAATTCATATTTTCCTAACATCCAGTTTTATAATCAAATTTATAATTTTACCTAATATGCACAGAAACAAAAAGGGGTAAAGGTTTAGGGTCTCTGAAAGACCTAAACTCAACGTGAATTAAAAGGATAAGGGCCTAGTCTCTCGCATGGTGTGATGACCGCCCATAACCCCCGCACTATACAAAAGAAATAATGCGCTGAAGGGTGTGCAAGGCAGTCATGGACGATCATCAGAGTAGGTAAACACAAGCGGAACCTGTCGTAAACTCACAACGCAAGGATAAAATATAATAAAACATATACAACCGGGAGTAATAGAGAAGCAGAAATACAAGACTTTCATACAACCAGAAGGTAATATCCACAACTTGGAAATAGTGTTTATACAAAGTTGCCTCACTACATTATTCAGAACAAACAACGAAAACCCAATTATTAGATAGTAGTAAAACTGGTATGTGAGCCTCCTGCTCGCCACCGATCAGCACCATCATCCTCACTAAAGCATCACTTGTCACCTGCTACTTAGTGTGCCCATCTGCAAACGGATGAACAACCCAAGGTAATAAAAGGAGATATAAAACCTTGAGTCAGATAACAGTATTAGTGAGTGATAAAACAGCTAACAAACTTCAACAATAAAGTGTATGAGAGGGGATAGATAAACACACCAATATACCCATAACACCAGAGAAGATCTCAACCTTATCTTCCCCACATCGGATAGTGATAGCCTTTATAATAACAATTCAACCATTCATCCATAAAAACTAGAACACTCATTCAACCATGGAAAACACACATGATATCCAGATTATATAAGTCTCACACAGACAACCCTAATCGAGTTTAACATCCCCCAAGTACTCTCCCCAGAGGCCTAAACCAATATCAGTTAAGCACTCAGAGAACATCTCCCTCGACTTTGGATAATCTAGTACAAACAGAACAACCAATCATCCATGACTGACTCTAGCTATCACCGCCAATCCTTCTTTGAAACCACCGTTAATCGTATGACGACCAACCTTGCCATATGTCAAGGGCTAATGGTAACCCCGGTTCTAGCATAAACTCCATATGTCCAACCTTGACAATGTCCAACCTTGATAACTAGGCCTTTCAATGATACCCAAGGTACTCGATCAACAACCTTCTAGTTTGTTGGGTGCTCTCATTGTACCCCTGCTTTGAGCCTGCTAGAACTTACGACATCGATGACTTCTCGGCCTTCGCATCTCTAGTCATCCAACCTTGAAGACATTTTATAGCTCAAGCAACCTTGTCGAGCAACCATTATCCACCAACTTACAACTTTTGAGTTGCCACCTCATTCGTTGTTCCAACTCATTCGTTGTTCCACCTTTTCTCCAAATCTGAGTTGTACCCGAAAAACGTACTTTTTTAGAAAATGACCCCCATTGGAAACAAACCATAGCATCATCACTATCAACCGCAACGTTTAAAAGCGCTGTTAAAAACATGACCGATCCGCCCTCTTTCAGACTGACCCGATCCAAACTTGGCCGATCCGAACCAAGATGACCGATCCAATCCCCTAAATGACCGATCCGAACCAAGATGACCGACTCTAAATGACCGATCTGAACCAAGATAACCGATTCGAACCAAGATGACCGATCCAACTCCGTTTTGGTCCAACTTCTGGCCGATTCAACCTATGGCCGAGCCAACTCCTGGACGATTCAGCCTATGGCTGAGCCAACTCCTGATCGAGCCAATTTCTGGCCGATTCAATCTATGGCCGAGCCAATTCCTACATATTGCAATTCAACTCCGATTTCGACCAAAACTTCGCCAAACGACGAATCCGACGAACCAACTCAACCAAAACCATCAAACACAATCATAAACATATCAAAACATTACTAACCACGTGAATATGACGATTACCACAAAAATGATATAAATCTCACCCAAAAACCACTAAAATGAACATATGATCAAAATGAGAGATCTAACTAACATAAACATGTAAGGTGACATGAAATTAACGAGTAAAACTTGTTAGATTAGATCATAGGGTGATGCATATGAAAATGAACTTATAACGGCGCAAATCTATGGTAAAACATCCCAATTTTATGAGAAACATGCGCAAACACTCATATACTTCATTGCATTGATGTGAGAGATGTAAATCACTCACAGATTTGCCGAAACAATCTAAAACGATAGAAATAAGAATCCGGACAGAGAGCACTCCAAATCAAACCCCTTGATTCGATGAGTTTTCCTTTGAAATGATGTAGATCTAGCCTTGAATGGTGTAGATCTTCGATTTCCTCCCTGATTTGGATTTTTAATGGTGGAAAGGTGTAGGAGGAAGAAGGAAATCAAATGCCTTCAAATGAGAAATGGGAAAAAGTAAATCTTTGCCCCCCGCTCTCACCCCCTATTTATAGGATTCCACTAAGGCTCCAAAACCTGAATAGCCAACTGAAAAACCTTAAAACAACGATTTCTCCCAAACCGCTGAGCCAAATCCTTAATGTAACCACTCTACGAAAAGGCAATCATCAATTCCTTTCCAATGGCACAGTTCTCACCCTCTAATTCGACCTAAGTCAAAAGTTATTCCCTGTACAAGGCTTATAGGGCCAAAATTGTCACAAACAAAATCGGTAAAAATTATGGACATGTCTCATATCCCCATAAACAACATATTAAATGATGAGAATTATCCAAACCTCATAGAATAAAATAAATATATTTTATGATCTTCCGATACATAAAATGTGGGTTGTTACATTCTCCCCCCTTAAGAATTTCGCCCCCGAAATTCCAAACAACCCAAGTAATCACAACGATTCCGCATGCCTATCATCCATGAAAAACCAATTCTGTCATCCAAACTAGCATCCATCAAGCCATGCATCCATAGCCTTATCCTAGCATGTGAAATTCTAACAATCAACAACAAGATACAATGATATAACGAAGATATGATATCAAAGGGTCCTATCGACGAAGAGTTCTGGATGAGTCGCTCTTATGCTCTCTTTCGTCTTCCATGTACAATCGTCTCCATCCTCACTCCATTGTACCTTGACTAGCTTAACCGTCTTCCTCCTAAGCTGTTTCGTATCATTCCCCACAACACGAAGTGGCTTACGAGGTCTCGAAACTATAGTCTCTAAGTCTTCGTACTGCTCTGGAGATACCACTATATTCGAATCATGCACGAATTTCCGTAGAAACGACACATGAAACACATTATGCACACTCGACATCTTCTCGAGTAACTCCAATCTATATGCGAGCTTTCCAATTCGCTCGACTATCGGAATGGTCCGACAAACCTTGGAGCTAACTTTCATTTCTTACCAAATCTAACCATGCGCTTCAACGGCGAAGCTTTCACAAAAACCATATCGCCCATGTCGAATTCCAAGACCTTACGACGCTTGTCAACGTAACTCTTGTGACGATCCTGGGCTGCCTTCATTTGTTGCCGAACTGTCTCGATACAATCCGAGGTTTCTCTAATCATCTCAGGCCCAAGTACCAACTTATCTCCAGTTTCTAGCCAACATGTTGGAGAATTGCACAGCCTTCCATACAACGCTTCGTATGGTGCCATCCCAATGCTAGATTGGTAGCTATTATTATACGCAAACTCAACTAGATGTAGATGGTCTTCCCATGATCCTCTGAAGTCTAACACACAAGCCCTCAGGAGATCTTCCAAAACTCGATTGATTCTCTCGGTCTGACCATCAGTTTGGGGATGATATGCCGTACTTAAGCACAACTCGGTTCCCAAAGCTTCTTGCAAACTTTTCCAAAATCCACTCATGAATAATGGATCTTGGTCACTCACTATACTCTTTGGGACACCACGGAATCGAACTATCCATTTCACATAAAGTTCAGCCAATTTCGATGCCATCCTAGTTGACCTAATAGGAATGAATCTCGCACTTTTGGTCAAACGATCCACAATGACCCAAATCCCTTCGTTTCCTGCCCTGTTTCTAGATAGTCCATCGATAAAATCCATCGATACCTGCTCCCACTTCCACATAGGAACTTCCAATGGCTAAAGTAAACCGCTCGGCTTCTTCTGTGCAGCTTTCACCAACTGACTGTTCATACACTTGGAAATGAACATTCTAATGTCTGGCTTCATCCCTTCCAAGTAGTAGACTCTCTTCATGTCCTGATACATCTTATTTCCATCGGGATGAATCGTCAGCTTTTAGTGATGACATTCTCTTAGAACCTCATCCCTCAATCCATTAATATCAGGAACAACTAATCACCCTTGCTTTCAAGGCCAACCTTCTCGATCGACCTCGACCTCTTTATCTTCTGGTTCCAGTTTCTGAATGAACTCAACAAGCTTCACACCCTTCTTTTGGCTTTCGCCAATCCTTTCGATAAGAGTAGGTCTTATTGACAAGCTCGCCAACATTTCAGGTTCCAACTCACACCTTGGCCTAAAATAAAACCTTGCCAAGTACTTGAGGCTCTTCCATTCTGAAAACATCGCTCCTAAACTTGCGTGTCTTCGACTTAACGCATCTGCAACTGCGTTGCCCTTGCCCAGAGTATAGGCTATGCCAAAATCATATGATGTCAGAAACTCTAACCATCTTTGCTGTCGAAGATTCAAATCATTTTGGGAGAAAAGATACTTCAACGACTTGTGATCCGTAAACAACTCGAATCGAACTCCCAACAGGTAATGCCTCTACATCTTCAGAGAAAATACAATCTCCGCCAACTCCAAATCATGAGTTGGGTAATTCTTCTCCTGCGGCTTCAGCTGTTGACTCGCATAGGCCACAACCTTATCCTTCTGCATTAGTACTGCTCCAAATCCAGTACCACATGCATCGGTATATACCACCATCTCTTCATTCCCACTTGGAATGGTCAACACAAGTGCACTCATTAATCTCTCCTTCAGGATTCCGAACGCTTGTCCATACTTTGCATCCCATGTGAACACTTGGTTCTTCTTCATCAATCCTGTCAATGGTGCAGCCACCTTGGAGAAATCCTTGATAAACCGTCGGTAATATCCTGCCAACCCAAGGAAACTCCGAACATCCGTCGCATTCTTAGGTCGATCCCAGTCCTGGATGGCTGCAACTTTAGCGGGGTCAACCGCTATCCCTTTTCCAGAAACTACATGACCTAAGAACCTCACTTCATCCTTCCAAAAGTGACACTTTGAGAACTTAGCCTTAAGCTGATGCTTCCGCAAGATCTCTAACACAACTCTCAAGTGCGTCTTATGTTCTTCTCATTTCTGGAGTAAACCAGAATATCATCCATGAACACAAGCACGAACTTGTTCAACTGATCTCTTAACACTCTATTCATAAGATCCACAAATTACGCTGGCGCGTTAGTCAACCCTAATGGCATCACCAACCATTCAAAGAAACCAGATGGTGTCCTAAAAGTAGTCTTTGGCATACTATCCTTAGCCACTCTCAACTGGTGAAATCCCGTTTCCAAATCCATCTAAGAAAACACTTTGGCTTCGTGAAGCTGGTCGAACAAGTCGTCAATTCTTGGTAACGGATACTTGTTCTTCTTAGTCACCTTGTTCAGCTGATGATAGTCCACACACAATCTTAACGAGCCATCTGCCTTAGTCGCAAATATGACCGGTCACCCCATTCAGATACACTCCACCGAATGAATCCTTTTCCCAAAAGGTCTCTAACTTGCACCTCTAACTCTCGCTGTTCCTTAGGCGCCATCCGCCTAAGTGGCATAACGATTGGTCTAGCACCCTCGACCAAATCGATCCTAAACTCGATCTCACGATGCGGCGACAACCCTTTGACCTCGTCAAAGACATCTACATACTCATTAGCGATCAACAGTGATGACAGGTCTCCATGTGGAATCCCAAGCGAATATAGATAACTCACAAAGACTCCGTCTTGCGCTGACATCTAATCAACACCTTTTACCCTTCCACATCCCCGACCCTCACCTCTAGCTTCTCACAATTCACCCTTGTTGCATACCTCTTGAGCCAATCCATGCCCAAGATGATCCCAAACCCAACGAAGTTAAGAACAAAGCAATCACACACAAAAGAGCAGCCATGACTCGACAACACTATACCTCGACATATCATGCAAAGATTTGACGAACTCCCAATTGGATTAGTCACTACGAAGGGTCTATCACAAATATCAGGTTCCAAACCCAAGAGACACACAAGATCATTGCAAATGAAGGAATGCGATGCTCCAGTATCGAAAAGCACACGAACTGAAACACTATTAACTGAAAGAGTACCTTGCACCACGACACCCTTTCCCTTCTCCTCTGCGGTAGGAGCTCTCGAAGAAGATGGCATAGCTTCCAAAGCATATGTCTTCACATTCTGCTTGCCTTTAGCTGATTACGGACAATCTTTCTTCTCATGCCCAGGCTTTCCACATGTGAAGCACTTCTTCTCAACTTTGGGATTCTTGCACTCACTAGCATAATGGCCTTTCTGTTGGCAGTTAAAGCAAACCACCTCACTCTTGGGCTTCTTTTGACCATCTTTTCCTTTTTGCTGTTGTTGCTTCCTCTTCTTATTATTATCACCCTGCTGTGGTTTCCGAGCCTCTTTGGTGGCAGCGACAACATTTGCTTCCTTAGGAAACAAGCTCTCATGATGAATAGCTTTTTCCACAATCTCCTCAAATGGATCATCAAGATGGTCCACTAGCGTCTTTTCAATATGAGCATCCAAACCCAAGACAAACTTCTCGTTCTTCTGATATGGTGTATCAATGTATGAACGAGCATATCTAGACAAGGCTTCGAAATCAGAAATATAATCAAGCACAGAACGACCATTCTGTTTCAGCTCTACGAACTTCTTGAATAGAGAAGATTTTTGAGATGTGGAGATAAACTTTGCTTCAAACTTAGCTTGGAATAACTCCCATAAAATTTCTTCCTCTGGAGTCACGAGTATAACAGAATTCCACCATTCCATGGCCTTACTCTGTAGTTGCCTTAATGTAAGTTTTCTCTTTATGGCATCCTCGATACCTAAGTCTCCAAAGATTCGAACACAAGAATCCATCCACCTCTGAACCTCTTCAGCTGGTTCAGTTCCCTTGAATGGTTTCCCGCTAGAGATGTAAAGTCCTTGCTCAACTTTGCAAACCAATATCAGTTAAGCACTCAGAGAACATCTCCCTTGACTTTGGATAATCTATGTGAGATAGTACAAACAGAACAACCAATCATTCATGACTTACTCTAGCTATCACCGCCAATCCTACTTTGAAATCACTGTTAATCGTATGATGGCCAACCTTGCCATATGTCAAGGGCTAATGGTAACCCCGGTTCTAGCATAAACTCCATATGTCCAACCTTGACAATGTCCAACTTTGATAACTAGGCCTTTCAACGATACCCAAGGTCCTCGACCAACAACCTTCCAGTTTGTTGGGTGCCCCCATTGTACCCCTGCTTTGAGCCTGCTTGAACTTACGACAACGATGACTTCTCCGCCTTCGCATCTCTAGTCATCCAACCTCGATGACATTTCAAAGCTCAAGCAACCTTCTCGAGCACCCATTATCCACCAACTTACAACCTTTGATTTGCCACCTCATTTGTTGTTCCACCTTGATCAACGAACACATTCAACACTTCAAACCTTCCTACTTGAATTTACTTCGAAGTCACATCATAACCGAGCCAATTACCACTGCGCTGCGGCTAGAGTTCAGGGGGTTGCCCCGAAAAAATATTTTTTCCATATCCGTACTCGAAATCTGAGTCGTAACCCAAAAAACGTACTTTTTCAGAAAATGACCCCATTGGAAACAAACCATAGCATCATCACTATCAACCACAACGTTTAAAAGCGCTGTTAAAAACATGACCGATCCGCCCTATTTCAGACCGACCTGATCCAAACTAGGCCGATCCGAACTGAGATAACTGATCAGAACCAAGATGACCGATCCAATTCCCTGAATGACCGATCCAAACCAAGATGACCGATCCAATCCCCTAAATGACTGATCTGAACCAAGATAACCGATCCGAACCAAGATGACCGATCAACTCCGTTTTGGTCCAACTTCTGGCCGATTCAACCTGTGGCCGAGCCAACTCCTGAACGATTCAGCCTATGGCCGAGCCAACTGATGATCAAGCCAATTTCTGGCCGATTCAATCTATGGCCGAGCCAATTCATGCATATTGCAATTCAACTCCGATTTCGACCAAAACTTCGCCAGACGACGAATCCGACGAAACCAACTCAACCAAAATCATCAAACACAATCATAAACATATCATAACATTACTAACCACATGAATATGACGATTACCACAAAAATGATATTAGTCTCACCCAAAAACCATTCAAATGAACATATGATCAAAATGAGAGATCTAACTAACATAAACATTTAAGATGACATGAAGTTAACGAGTAAAACTTGTTAGATTAGATCATATGGTGATGCATATGAAAATGAACTTATAATGGTGTAAATCTATGGTAAAACATCCCAATTTGATGAGAAACATGCACAAACACTCATATACTTCATTGCATTCATGTGAGAGATGTAAATCACTCACCGATTTGCCAAAACAATCTAAAACGATAGAAATAAGAATCCGAACAGCGAGCACTTCGAATCAAACCCCTCGATCAGCTGAATTTGCCTTTGAAATGATGTAGATCTAGCCTTGAATGGTGTAGATCTTCGATTTCCTCCCTTAGATTTGGAATTTTAATGGTGGAAAGGTGTAGGAGGAAGAAGGAAATCAAATGCCTTCAAATGAGAGAATGGGAAAAAGGTAAACCTTTTTCCTCCACTCTCACTCCTATTTATAGGATTCCACTAAGGCTCCAAAACTTGAATAGCCAACTGAAAAACCTCAAAATAGCGATTTCTCCCAAACCGCTGAGCCAAATCCTTAATATAACCACTCTACAGAAAAGCAATCATCAATTCCTTTCCAATGGTACAAGTATCACCCTTTGAGTCGACCCGAGTCAAAATTTATGCCTGTACAAGGCTTACAGAGGAAAAACGGTCACAAACAAAATCGGTAAAAATTATGGATATGTCTCACTTCCCCATAAACAACATATTAAAAGGTGAGAATGATCCAAACCTCAGAGAGTAAAATAAATATATTTTACGATCTTCCGATACGTAAAATGCGGGCTATTACACATGGCCTAGGTTCAAATAAATAAAAAAGATCTATGAATAAAATGGGACAAATCTGAACTGTACATAAAATAACCAACGAATAAAAAGAAATGAAAATAAACTAAATGATTTACTATAACATAATAGATTACTCAAATAGAATAAAGTAGGGATAGAAGCAGTAATCGAATATACAAAAATCAATTGCAGAAGATAAGCATTGAAATCTGTAAATTACTAAAGAAATTAATGACTGTTATACTGTCCAAATAATCCCTAAATTATATTGATCTTTTAATCACAGAAAACACTCACTGATTAGTGCAATCCGATAGACCCCGGTAGAAATTTTCTCTGTATAAATATCCTCCAAACATATGTATGCAAAAACCTAAATCTCATAAATCCATTAAAATTTTAAAGGAAAAGTTTTTGTATAATGGAGGTGAAAAATAGAGGAAATGGAGTAGGAAGAAGTAACCTTGGGTTGGAGCTATATTTATAATAGAGTTAGGGAGCGTAGGAACGTTAGATATTAGGTTATTTACTTGGCCCATCAGATCAGAAGAACACTCCTGAAAACGATCGAAAAATCATCCGATAAGATTAGTAACGTGTGCACTACGGCATACACATTACAAAGGAATGAGTCGACTTATTCTATAGGTGGGTCGATACAGCTTGGTAATAGGTCGTCCCAGTTCCATGTGATTTTCAGTTATATTATTTATTTTAATACGTTTGCTTTATTTTAAATTTTAAATTTGAATTTGGAACTTGTTTCCTTCACAACTTCTTCGTTTCTAAGTCCAGTTTCAGCAAACCAAATGTCTATCTTAGCCAAAATTTCGTAACGGCCCCAATGATGCAACCCCATTGCCAAATTATCAATATTTTTCAAATTAATATTTATTTTATTAATATTTTATTTAAGTTTCTTTATTAAAACTTTGGGTTGTTACAAATATGGTCAGCTAGATAGTAACATAAGGGTCCGTCCGGGGAAGGTCATAAATGATGAGATGTCGTCTACCCATCCCATAAGTAATAAGCGATTGGTTACTATCTCTTGCCTTATGCAGGATTTTGGATATACATGTGGATAACGGAAGCCTTAAATTAGTAGGACTTAGTAGCTAGTGTCCTCTAAGTTATATTAGTATAGTGTAAACCACCGAGTAAGGCATTAAGTGATCGATAGGTCCACCTTGGGTGTTAAGTGATCGGAAGGATCTACCCTTATCTTATATTGATAGTGATGTCTTAAGTGTCTATATAGAATAATTAACCTCCTTATGGAATAGCGAGTAGTTAGGATCCCACCTCTTATATTTCATACTTTGTTGGGTGGTGGTTTAGAGGCTTCATACTTATGCGTAAAAATTCTATATCAATATTGTGATATCATTATTGTTGACTTTGTTGATACTACCTTGGGTATGGCAGTTCATCATCATGCGTAAATCTTTATAAGGTTAGATAAAAATTGCTAGCATTGTTAGACACACGTTTTGGTTCTGACCAAATGGGGTACATTTGTGTATTGTAACAGTGTTGTACATTTTCCACTCACAAGGACTTGTTGTTCCGACTCCTCCTCCTCATTACAACTCTCTGGTTTATCGTGGGGAAGACAGGTCTTATTAGGTGTTCGTTTTGGTTTTCATTTCTCATTCTCTCATGCTCGATATCGATGTGGCGATACGCTTTAAAGGAGTCTCCTTAGTCTGCAATAGTTATCTTATTTTTTTTCCGCTGTGATTTGGTTTTATTTTACTTTGATTATGCTCATGCTCATTATTTGCAGAAACTAGATTCATACTCTACGTGATTGGAGTAGTTTGACTTTCATTTTTTTTTATCGAAATTCAAGATCAGAAAAGTGTGGGGTATTACACTTGGTATCTGAGCTTAGGTTTAGACAATTAGGGGAATTAATAATTAGGATTAGTGAGAGAATGTATTTGAATTTCCTTTCTGTTTTCTTTTGTTTACTTACTCAAATCTAAAATAATTCGACGTTGAGATAGTCGTGACCTATTTAATTAAGAAAGGTTTTGAATGACTAGGAGTTATATGTATTTTGAGTTTCAATATTCGACCAACCTCGATTTACCTCATGGCGCATTTGTCCATTTTTTTTTTAAATAGCATGAGGACGATATGTGGTGTGTCCCATGGATTTAAGCTTGGTAATTGGACAAAAAGCTAGCTACAACTGAGAAAATCGTGTTTTCTTGTTTTTGGTTTCGTTGGGAGTTCCAGTCAGTGATCTTCTTTTAGCCTTAAACGGGAAATTCACGTTAATTTGTCGTTATAATCCAAATATTCTTTTGATAGAATTATTCGATTGAACCCTTAGTCTTATATTTGAGGAGATTTCAGTTTTTGAAATATCAGAGGGGAATCAGAAATTTTAACCTATGGTTTTCGAAAAATTGTTTTAGAAATAAAGATTTGAGTAAATAAACTAAATCTTACAAATTTAAATCTAACCAGGTTTCAGATTGTTGGGTTTAGTGTAATTTTAATAAATAACCCATTTTGGTAAAAAGAAGAAATTTGAAATTGATAAGGAATAAGCCTCGAAATTCAGAACTATAATTACCCATTCCTTGTGATTTTTAGTATTCCTCCTTTCGAATATTTTGGATGATTTATAGAAATTATTACAAATAACCTTTTCAAAAATTTAAAATCTCGACAATCTAGAACATATAATGGTCATTCTAGTTTACAGTATTAATTAAAATATAAATTTTAAATATATATTTATATTATGAGACCCTTAGCTAAAAATAAAACTTAATATCGAAAGGTTTTCAAATTTTCTCACGGGAAAGACTATGGAAATTTCTATTCAGCTTGGGATATTCGATTTCGATAATCATTCGATTTGTTGTCAGCTTAGTAAGGAGAAAATCTGTTTAATATTTGTTTTGGATTTGTAGATGAATTTTATATCCGAGAATTCGTTTGTTGTGTGGTCGCTGTCTTTTTTTATACTATTTTGAATTTTTGGAGACGGTTCGGAGTTTGACTGCGGTCTATGATACCTCCGCGATGAGGACAAGCAATTTTCAGATTCACATCAAATCTTAAAGAGATGATGCAGGACGATTAATATTTTAACCCTACCCTAAAAGGGTCAAGGTTTAATCTTTATCTAAAGCCCTTTAACAGTTGACCGTTTATTGTTATACCTGGAATGGTCAACTAGTTGATGAATTTCAGTACAACTTGAACCTAGGACTCAGTCGTGACAGTTGCACCCAAATTTCTCTCCAAAAACTTCTTTCTTTCGTCCTTCCTTCCTCATCCAGCCGAACTATATTTTATCCTTCTTTACTTCTTTATCATCGCCTCGTCTTCTCCTTTTACTTTGCTAGTTTGTACACTAGATCTTGCCCCACTTTGATTCCAAGATCTGACCCCAATTTCTTCTCTTCGATCATGTCTTAGCCCATAACACGTACTTGCACTATCTGATCTTCCTCATTCCATTTAAGTCTCATTCTTAGGTAGAAAGTCCATTTGGTTGGATCAGATTGAGAATAAGGTATCATAGTTTTAGGGAGAAAGACCATTTAAATCTCATTCTTTAAGTCGTAGCACTTGGACTTGCACCACTCCTTTGCTTCAAAGTTTTTGTGTAGGGTTATAGTTTGCGCTGCGTCTGCCTTTGCCATATCTTGCTGGAATAGATTTTGACGAAGGCAATCATCGTTTTGAAGTTAAAGGTTGTGCTTTCTTTAGATGGTTTTTTTCTGAGGAGAATCACGATGAAACTTTTAGAGGCATCTATGTTTTTCATGAACTTGAATGATCTTTAGCTTGGGCTGACTTCAGAGATTTTGTAGGAGACCTCTTCTCCTAATTGTCTATTTTTGGGTTTGGAAATCTATGTTTGAACCATCCATATAAACGTGTGATTCATTTAGGACATTAATATGAAGATGGGAAGTTGCAATTAGATTTGTCTCATGATGCGGAAATCATTCTTTTCTTTCATCGATGGTGTAACCATAAATTTGTACTGCATCATCTTTGATTAAGCTTGTTGTCCTTGGGTGTTGTTTCATGGAGTCGCTTTCCGTGTTTTCAACTAGTCAAATTTTATATTTAGACGGTGTTCGGTGAATCTTTGTGGAAACCAGTTTAAAGGTAGGCTTGTTTTGTCATTGCAAACACTCTCTTAGAAGAGTTGGTGGTGTGGAAACCTCCAACAGTATCATCAATGTCTATAACACAAGATTGAACATTTTGCTACTATGAGATGACTAATCAAAGTTCTGAAAATGGTTCGAACTCCCACCATGGAACAATACATCTCATTGGTTATAGGTAATGTTTTACTGTTGCTGTTTTGTTGTTGTCTTTGTTCTTTTTCTCTTTTCATCAATTCTCTCTCAGCTTAGTGGTGGTTCGTGCTTGTAACTATTAGTGTGTTACCTTTGGAAATATGCAAGACAATCAGTGAGATTTCTATGCTTGGAAATATTTGATATCATTCATGCCAATTTATTAGAAATGAAATCTCATCTTCTTATCTAACTAACAGTTGTTTTATAGTTGGAAAGCATAACATTCTATAGTGGGTAAGTTTTAGCAAAGGACATGTTTTTGCGTTGTTTTGTCACGAATATATTTATTATTTGTCGCATGTTTCTTTTTGAGCTAAAATTTATTTTGGTTCTTGAGGGTGGCTTTGGTTTTTGCATTATTCTACGTGATCAACTTCCTTTCACTCCCACATGTGACTTGCGTCGTTTGAGTTTCGCAAAATATATTCTTAGAACTTTTTGCAAATGCAATTTGAAATATATACACCCTTTAAAAAAATATTTATCGTAATTTGCTTTCTTTTAATCCGATTTATATAAAAACATGGATTTGGGTACTAAGTGTATGCATTTTTAAACATTTATTTTGTATAAAAATAGATAGTTTAAATGTGGTAAAGAGCATGTTACCAAAATTTTATTTTATGAAAGTCTAATAAGTAAAGTAGATCAGTATCTAAAAGGAATTTCAAAATTTACATAAAAATTTAATAGGCGGCAATATACTTTTATGGAAAATTTCGATATGTATAATCACATTTAAAGCACAAGGAAGATTATGGATGATTTGTTTGCGCGTTTTATCGGTGCACTAGGGATGACAATGCGGAAAGGCGCTAATGATAACAAGGGAAAGGCAGTTTTAGCTGTAGAAACGTTATTTCCATAACTTATCGACGATGCGGCGAGTTATTCATGGACTCATTTTATGTATTAGAGCTTGTTTTTAGCCTTCTTTGTTGTCTAAAGATGGAATTTTTCAGAGTATTTTGGGGTTATTAAGAAAAATTCCACTGTAGGACGAGAATTGGGACGTTTATAAGTGGAAAGAACATTGAATTTCTTTGCTCTGATCTCTTTTTTCTGGCTTAGGAGAAATTAATGGGAAATGGTTTAGATGCATTGACGTGTTGGATGGTAGGGTTTTAATGCAAAATTGGTTGCTCCATACTTCTTTTCGTAGTTGTGTGAGGGTTAGGGATGGAAAATGTTTTTAAAAATTCGTATTAATAACGAACTACTAGTATATTTTAGGGTGTTTGCATCATATTTCCAGAAATGTTTTCAAAAGTGAAATGCATATATATAGGAGGATCTAATTTAGAATCATTATGCATGCAGATTTTGTGATTATGAATCATTATGTACATTGTGCACATGCACACGTTGGTTGCAAAATTGGATTTGGTTGTGTAGTTTACGAAAATTAGACGCCATTGCCGTAACATGATCATTAGTAAATTTTCAAGATGAAATTTCTTTTAAGGAGGGGATAATGTAACAACCCAGAATTTTGGCGATAATTAACCTAGTCATTTAATTATATTTCGAAAATGAAATTTTTGCAAACGATGGAGTTTGAACATGAATCTTGTATCATTGCGTTCGTGATGGAATTCTGGTCAGCTTTTATGTTAGGAACTTCACGAACGAAGTCTGTATGAAAAAGTTATGGAAGAAATACAAAAAAAGGCGAAAAATAAATGTATAAGAATCTATAATTAATTAAAACCAGTTATCACTTGCCATCACTAGGCAGTTTCGACCCTGAGCGGTCGACTCTAGGGTCGACCAGGCGTTGACCTATAGTGGTCAACAACTAGTAGTGACGGTATGTTTTCGAGGGTATTTATATTTTTAAGTTTTACATAAACTGACGGATCTTTACAAAATTATATCTAACGGTTTAGGGTCATTTCTATGACTACAAATAAAGGGCTAGAATCTCGTTCACTTATTTATATTTTCTGGAGGCAGCAGCGAAGCTCTGCCATTTACAATCCTCCAATTTCTTCTAAAACATAAATTATGAACATATACAAATCAAATTAAAAAGAATTAGAGAGATTAGATTCATATTTATGAAAAAGGGGTGGTTATTCCTTAGATAATTTATATTATTAAATTTCATTCTTCTTTTCTTATTCTTCTTTTCTTGTTCTCCTTTCAGATCTACAAATCTCAATGTGTGTTTCCCCTTTTGTAAATAAATTGTAGTATCTATAGGATACGAGAATTATATGCCTTAAAGTCGTGTTTAGATTTAGATTTGGACAGCTTTCAAGTGAGTGAGAAATTATATTCATTGTTTATAAAAAATTATGTAATTTGTTTGTGTTGAATTCAAATTATATGCCTAAAAGTAATCAGATTTGTTTATTTTGTCAAATCTAAAATATTATGAATATTGGCAAAGTATGAATTTGTAGGCCTTTTTATAATATATCACCATCTTGCCTACAACTGTTCTTAGATTTGGTTGTGGTTATTGTAAACACCTCGGATCTGGAAATCAGTCTCAAAAATCAGTATTAGATTTGTAGTTTTATTCCAAATTCATAGGATTGGGTGTTGATTTGTAGTTTAAGCAGTTATTAGTGCAGTATCGCTTATGACAATAATAATAATAATTCTATTGTATTTGATATTTTTTGTGGTTTTAGTTCATTACTGCAAGTTTGTCCTTTTTGCAATAACAAGCATTATTTGAAATCAAGAAGGAACATGAATAAATCAAATAAGAAGAGATGTGCAAATTCATGTATTTTTATATGTAGTTTGCAACATCTATTCTAAATAAAATATTAACTTGTTTCCTTGGGATTTGAAATAACGTCAACTTTCCTCTTTTAAATAGTTTGGGCAAAATTTACAATAATTACAATAAATAATCTTTAATAAGATTTTGAATCTTATAACAAGATTAAAAGCAAAAGGTGTTGTTTTGGTTGCTAGTTTATAGCAGAACATAATTAATTAATAATAATAAAATATAAATTTGTAACTATGTTACCTCTGCATTTAAATTATAAATATAAACATATAATAATTTTATCTATCCAAGTCTACGTAAATGACGTTGTTATATTAAATAAGTGTGTGTTCATTTTTGTGTGTTCGAATTTGAAGTGTTTCCATTTTATGGGAATAAATGTATGGTAATAACTCCTATAATAAATGAAAATTATATGTTTGTGACCGTTGTATCAATAAACATGGAACTTATTGTTGTTATATAAAATCATAAATAAGGTAATAAGTATTGTAACTATATTTGCTTTGGGAAATGTATTGAATAGGATAAATATGCCTAAATGGTTACAATTAAATTGATGTTAAGGTATAGAGATTGTAACTCCAACTACAGAAATAAATAAATAATATATTTATATATACGTATTCAAATAAGAATTAAGAAATTTTATTTATAGTAATATTTGGGAGTTACATTAATTAGATTAGAATTTAATTGGAACTAATATAAATGGCATTAGATAGGTTAATTGATGCCTTAGGAAATATGACCATTAGAGTCATTAATGGCAAGTAACCTATTTAATAGTAATAAATAGAATTGAAATGGGGATTAAATGGGATTTATTTGCGTAGTAAATGCTAAGCCCGGTAAGGAAATAAATAATTAAACATCCTAGGATAGGAAGTTATAGGTTTTTCTTATTTTATTCTAGTTAATCTAGAATTAATATAATTAAAAATAAGAGCTGTACTTAGTAGGTTAATGATGCGAGGTCAGTTGCCTTATTCGACAGAAGTCTGCATTTTTCAGGAATTAGAAATATGTACAATGGATGTGAGATATCATTAACCATAGGAATCTGTAACGATCCTAAAACAGGTTTTCTGAAGAGAGAAACCATTAAGGGAATAATTGGTAAGCGTAGACTGCTTTAGGATTAGAGGTATTAAGTAGTTAGATACAGCCATAGAAGGGTATTAAGTAATCGTGTAACTCCCTCCTCATAAATAAAAATTATTAATTGGCTAACTGAGATGCAGTCCACCTTGGGAATATGTATTAAATAACCACTATGGAGGTACCATAATCTGCCTATCCTGCATGAAGTATTAAGTGGCTAGGGCATTATCTAATAAGGTTAGCAAGATAGTAACATGGGGGGGTCTCCAAGGGGAGGTCATAAATAACGAGATGTCTTATACCTATCATGTAGGCAATAAGTGGTTCGTTACCATCTCTCGCTTTATGCAGGGTTTTGAGTATATACGCGAATTTCAGAAGACTTAAATTAGTAAGACTTAGTAGCTAGTGTCCTCTTATTTATATTGGTGTAGTGTAAACCGCTGAGTAAGGCATTAAGTGATCAATAGATTCACCTTGGGTCTTAACTAATCGGAACGATCCACCCTTATCTTATATTGATAGTAAGGTCTTAAGTAGCTATATAGAATAATTAACCTCCTTATAAGATAGTAAGTAGTTGGGATCGCGCTTCTTAGTATTTGATAATCTTTTGAATGGTGGTTTAAAGGCTTCATACTTATGTGTAAATGTTTTATCTCAGTATTGCGATATCATTATCATTGTCTTTGGGGATACTACCTTAGGTATGGTAGTTCGTCGCCATCTTTTTAAGGTTAGGTCAGAATTGCTAGCCTTGTTAGACATACATTTGGTTATGATAAAACATGATACGTTTGTGTATTATAGACAGTGTTATACATTTTCTACTCACCAGGTGTTGTTGTTCTGGCCCCCTCTTCTTAACAACTCTTAGGTTTATCTTGGGAAAGACAGGTCTTAGTAGGCGTTCGATTTGTTTTTTGGTTCTCATTCTCTCATGCTCGCTATCGATGTGGCAATATGCTTTACGGTAGTCGCTTTAGTCGGTATTAGCTATCTTATTCTGTTTCCTCTATTAGTTCGTTTTATTTTATACTGATTATGTTCATGCTCATTATTTAAAGGTACTAGATTTACACTCTCTGTGCTTGAATGATTTTGAGTTCTGATTTTTATTGAAATTCAGGCTCAGAAAAATGTAGGATGTTACATTGGTAGTTACATTAATGTAATTATTTGGGAATGATTATTATGGCAAATCTGGTAAGTTAGAGGGTTGATCAGCGTTACCGAGTTTAGAGCTGAGTGGTTAGGAAGTTGTGCCCTGATCTGAAAATTGCTAAGATTAGAGATGGAGGTTGAGGAAATTTAAGATGGCACTTTTACTACCATTTATTTTGGTTTTAGCATAATAGATGCACTTGAATTATTTGGCTAACTGATTAGGTAATGGAAGTTCTGCCAAAATTTAGGTTAGGGATTGGTGGGTAAGATGGACTTTAAATGAGTAGGAAAGGGGATGTGCACAAGGTCTTGTGAACAAGCACACTTGTTTCTCGCAAATCTATACTGGATTGAATCGAGTTTGATTGGGATTGTGATTCATTTTGAGGCTTGACAAAAGCAACTACAATTTTATTTGTCATGCTTGTTGAAACAAGTGGCATCTTCATGTTCATTTTCTTTCTGCATTATCTCTTTATCAGGTTGTTAATTATCAAACACTTGCACCTCTTTTTATTCCCTACCTAAACATCACCATAAACTCTTCCTTTAACATTACTACATCTTTCCTGCTTATCATTTCGAATTTCCCTTTCTCATTTCTCACTTAAAACCTTTCTAGCACTCTCAATATAATTTTTCATAGATATTTCATGTGACGACCCCAAACCCCTGTTCCACGGTGGCAAGGGTAATCTTTGGAATATAACACATAAACAGATAACAACAGGACTGAAATAAATAAATACACCAGATAATGTACAACATAAAATGATAGAAATAATAATCATCAGAGTTACACAGAATACAGGATCATACTTAGTACAAAATACAGTTTCAGCTTTACATAAATGTCTACAGCGGAATCAAAACATAATATGTACAACAGGAGCTGAACAACATAAAAAAAAGAAGTGATAGAATCCATCTTCAGCTCCATAGCTATCCAGAGAGAGCCTGCTAAAACCCGAATACAAGGCTGTCTGTGTAGAAAATAGGGCACCAAGTTTGCAAGTGAAACAAACTACGAGTCAGTCATGGGACTGGTATGAGAAATCTACTTAACTCATTTCAATAATAAGGCCAATCACAGGACCACACCGCTAACGCGGAACGGGTTTACTCCATTAGATCGCCAGTGCTTAAAACAAATAAATCATTTAAACATCGCAATGCTTTTTATTAAAATGAAGCCATTATAAGACTCAGTTCCCATCACACAATGCAACACAAACCGGAGGATAGAGTTTTACCTTATAATGGCCAAATTATGCTTGATACGAATAAAACAAAAGCATTTGATATTATTACTAGTGTTTATATGTTTCAAGAACAATTTCAATCAAAAGTATCAATCATTGACGGCATGGGTAACATATATCATGTCGCCATATATAGGTATACAATCAAAACCGCACGATGTCGTATATGGAAATTGAATTTTTGTCATGAACCAAGGCAAGGGATCATCCTTACTGCTTCAAGACGCTTTAGGCCGCCCCTCAGGCAAGCGCGCAGGCAAGCCTTGGATCGTCAGGGACGGTCCACACAGAGTGGATTAAAATGCCTGAACACTATGTTTCCCTGCCCTATGGGGCGTCAACTGGTCATATCCCGACCAAACCATCGTCCCTGGAGCGACCGATATAACCGAGGCACCTCGCTATCCATCATCCACATAAGTAAAATGCCCGAGCGTGTAAAACCCAAAACACCAATCCAAGCTAGAAAGAAACGCAGGTCCTCCCTGAAGTCCTCTCCTGTTTCTGGTCAATACCGGGGTGTGAGGCTCGCGAATCAATGCTAAACACAAAGCTAGCTATTTAAAGCCTTGCTATGATAATCAACCACAAAGCTCTGCTTTTCAACAAAAGCTTTGATCACAACATCTCTGCATGCCACATTGTCAAGTTACAACGTCATACACACATCCACTTACAAGTCCGTTCTAGGTCTGAACGAAACCGGAGGCACCTTATTCCTCTCCCATATGTCCAATACAGGAGAGAGGCCCTTGCACATTCGAACGATCAACAAGTACGTCCCGACGACAACCACCATAACCCCGTCAGGGCAGCAACTCTCATCACAGGCATCAGTAGCCATCCATTCGATGTGAAGATCGTTGGTCTTGCACCATCTTCATATCTTCGACTTCTAATCGTCGATCAATTATTTGAAATAAGAGTTAACTCGGCCTTTTCAAATAATTCACGTATATTTAGAATTCAAGTCAATTCAATTCCTGGTTAAATTATTCGACATCCATAATTCAGTTCATTAATGTAATTTTCACATCAAACACATTCAACCATCAAATATCCAATAAACCAAGTAAATTTGGTTTATTTCCATTCTATATCGTTTATAAAATTTTACAACGATTTATCGTCATTTTTATTTATTTAAAAACAGCCAATTTATTCAAACGACGCTTCAGGCTATAATGCGGTCATGGCGCTGTTTTTCTCCAGATTTGATTTACACATATATGAAAATCTAACAGTTGGATCTTTACATATTTTATATCATTGGAAAGATCTTTTCAAAGCGGACCCGAGGTTCCAGTTTTGGGAAAATCCGACGGTCGGATCTCCCGGTACAATTGTTTGAAATTATGATTTCAAAATATAAACTGCAGCTCGTTGTTCGATTTAATTTAATTATATTTATATATGTTAATATTATTCGTTCTGGCGCTGTTTTCATTCAGATTTGAATTTAACATTTCACAAAAACTAACCGCTGGATCTTTACAAATTTGGTGTTGTTGGAAAGTTATTTCCAAAGCAGACCTAATGGTTTTGGTTTTGGGAAAAATCCGATGGTCAGATCTCCCTCAATAATCATTTAAAAACACAGTTTCAAAATACGAACTGCAGCTTTGTTATTTGATTTATTTTAATTATATATATATATATATATATATAATCCGTCCTTCGATTTCCACACCATTTCATTTCATATATATGATAAAAATAATATTTTTACCTAACAAATATTTATTTCACACATGACTATTTTTAACACTTCATGCATATAATAAAAATGTAATTTTTATCGTCAAAACAATTTATTTCCAACCGGATTATTTTTAACACTTCGTATATATTATAAAAATATGATTTTTATTGTTAAAAAAATGTATATCAAAAATGAAGATTTTTAGCGATTCATATATATTATAAAAATGTGATTTTTATTGTTAAAACAATTTATTTCAAAAATTAAGATTTTTAGCGATTCATATTTATCATAAAAGTGTGATTTTTATTGTTAAAACAATTTATTTCAAAAATGAATATTTTTAGCGATTCATATATATTATAAAAATGTGATTTTTATTGTTAAAACAATTTATTTCTAACATAAATATTTTATATACTTCATCTACACGATAATAATGTAATTTTTATCTTTCAAACCTTTTATTCGTCATATGAATATTTTCCCAACACATGAATATATTTCAATGCATGAATATAAATCAAACATAGGAATAATTCAGAAAATTTCTGCAGCATAATGGCAGGGTAGTTAAAACCGGCACCATCCCGAGTACGGCTCCTCGTTATACCTTAAAGCTTCGCAGCTTTTGACAATACAGATTTCAATAATCTAGTTCGTACGCAGACGAATTTTCCCATAAACTAATCCTATTGGGATTTCAACCACAATCAATCATATCAAATCAACCATTCGTAGTATTCACCAAATTTAACATCAACCGAATCCAAACATTCACAACCAATATATATCGTCCATGGTCTGTGGACGAGGGGAGTATGTATATATATATACGTATATAAATATATTTTGATTTAATTTCTATTCCACTCAACGCACATATGATTTTTTTACAACGCATATATAACTTACACATCGCACATACAACTTATACAATGCTTATACATGAGGTGTACAACGCTTATGTAACTCATACATTGATTATATAATTTATATATCGTCATTCCATATCGTTTATAATTCAGAAATCTCACATTGGGTTCCACTCCTCTAAAAATCGTAGAAAGCTCAAAAAATATCCGGTCTCTTCTAGAATGTAGAAGACGTCCACACGAGTCCAATGTCTCTTGTTTCACTGTATTTCGACTACATAGCAAAAAGATATGATTTTTATTGTAAAATCAAAATTCGTAGCACTTTAAAGTGCTATTAACAGTTTAAAATAAAATAAACCATACTTCTCTAAAATGGTTCGAATCTAGGGTTTGGTTTTTCGGCAAATCCGCCGACTTGGGGTGATGATCGGACTACACGTCGTCGAAGAGGGGGGTGAGGCGCAGGTTTGCCATCGGCGACGTTCAGATCGATGCAACCAACGTGGCTCGACGACGCTTGTAAGTCGGAGACTTCCCTGGCTCGAAACTCCTTACACACTATACGAAAAAATCCAAACCTTGTATGGATTTGAAGAGGGTAAAATCCTCTACAAAACTGCCAAAGGACCCTGGCATTTTATTCAGAAGATTAGGAGTTTTTGAGGATAGAAGGAGGAAGAAAATTCCGCCATTCGATATAAGGGTTTCGCGTTTGAAAGCGGGGAGAGAGAAAGTGGAGTAGTGAATATGATTGGCTAAGGTTTTTATTTTAATTTATTTAAATCCAAAAATACCCCTTACCTCATATGAATTCCAATCCAACACAACGACTGTCGCCCCTAGCTAAATACCCCCATTCCGAGCATAATGGAATATGTTTTGTAAGCCCATTCGACTGTTCAGTCAGATTTTCTTCAAATTAAAATATAAAACATTCAATATTTAATTTGAACGTACATTTCAATTTGCCGGGGCCACATACTAATCCCAAAAATTCCAGAAAAATAAATCTAGCTATGTTTTCACGGTACGGTCCTAACAAAACTGATTTCGTTGAATTTAGAGACCGTTTGAAAAATGGTCATTTTCTGGTCGATGCAAATTGACTAAAATTAGCCAAACACATCTTCCTTTGCCATGCTCGCATATTAACTCCAAAAATTATGGAATTTGAAACCTAGTAATAATTTGACATCCGGGATGAAACAACAGTGGTTTCGTTGAAAACGGAGGTCGTTTGCAAAATGTCTAATTTCGAGGGCTATATAAACTTCGTAGCGACCTTTCTGAAAATTCATTTGGCCATAACTCTTGATACCCCGCTATGAAATTTCGATTTTTCAAATTCGTTAGAAAGATATTCATAAACAGATTTAAATATTTTTGGTTTCACTAAAATCCATTTGATTTTACGTCCTGTACAGTTAGTCAAAGTTCGAATCCAAATTTTCAAACTACCACGCCATTTCAGCCCTTGTTTTATAATTAAAATAAATATATTTATTTTCCAACATCGATTCAAATAGACTTTTGGTTGTTATTATTTAAAATAATTTATTTTAAATATTCAAAATTCACTAAAATAGCCAAATTATAATTTTTAAATTGGTTCAGATTTTCCGGGTTGTTACAATCTCCCCCACTTAAAATCTTTTCGTCCCTGAAAAGGAACAAAGCCGAAAATTGTTTAACTAGCTAACTCAACTTTCATTCTAGTTTTAGTTCTTCAACTTTTCAGTTTCTAAGAATTTTCTAATTCTTCAAAAATTTGGCTAACACCCTAAATTTTCGAATTTTTTTTGCCATAACCCCCTTTGTACGGGGAAGGGTTCGGAAATTTATTGAGCTGTATTAGGTACCCAATAAATCCTAATAAGCATACACATATTTATAGTGATATATTCTGGTGTCCACAGGGGAGTGTGTATAGATCATAACTCCAGAGAATAAATTCTCGTCACCCTATAAATTGTTTTTGTGCCTTAATGACCAGAGAGACGTGTTTATTGTCACCTCCAGACCCGTGTGGTTTTTTTTATTAATCTGGCAATTTACCATTACATTTTTATATAGTCCATATTAGTCCTCGGTTCATCCTGTAATATAGTCATCGCCATACAAGCCTCTCGCTTGTGTGGTAAATCTCGAACCTCGTCACACAAGCTCCAAATGCTTATGTGGTATATGATGAAGTATGCTATCTTCAAGAAGTATGCCATGTAGTGTAGTTCAAAATTAATTGTTACTGTCCTATGGAGATGTTTATTATTACACATAGAACAACCAGCACTACGCATCCAATGGCATTCACAGGAGTTGATATAATAATAAAACTGTGCATCCAACTCATTAAGGTTTACCTATTTATCGGGCACGCAAATAAATTCTTTACTCAACAGCGAATCCATTTACCTGTTCAAACATATATAATGTACATGTATATATTTCAATCAATTTCAAATCAGTTTAATATTTGATTCATTTGAATAAATTTACCATCATTTTCTTATTGATTTGATTAATTATCTTTTAAATTTTTTGATTAATCAAATTCATAATCACACAACACAAACAACAACCAATTTATTTTTAACCTTTTCAAATATATAGTAATTAATTCGTATACTCTTTTAAAATCATTCAGACAATAAAATTAAAAAAATTATATCCTTGAAAAGGAAACAACAGCTAAATAGAGAACAATACGAAAATGCAAAATATGGTAAATGTACCTTGCACCAGAGTCAATCGGAGACATCCACTCTGCAATTGGGATAGGCTTTCTTAATGCTCTCCTCAGTTTCCCAAGTACATTTTCGCGAATCTCCACTCCATTGCACTTTGACTAAGTGAACTTTCTCGTTCCTCAGCTCTTTCGTTTCTTTGCCAATGATCTTTATCGGCACTCTTCTCACAGCCAATTCTGGAGTAATTTCCAAATATTGTTGTGCGGCTTCTTCCACGACTAAGTCTGGATCATGCGCATGCTTTCGAAGTTGGGATACGTGAAAAACATCATGTACTCCAGGCAACCAATCAGGCAATTGAACTCTATAAGCGATAGTTCCAATCCGTTCGAGCATAGGAAATGGACCAATAAATCTGGGCGCCAACTTCCCTATTTTACCAAATCGGACTACTCCTCTCATCGGAGAAACCCTTAGATACACATAGTCGCCAACAGAAAATGATAAATCTCTTCTTCTCGATTCTATATAGCTCTTCTGTTGGCTTTGAGCAGCTAGTAATCGTTTCTTAATGAATTCGACTTTATCCGCAGCTTCGCGAATCATATCAGGTCCCAATACAAGTCTATTACCAGATTCTACCCAACAAGCGGGGGATCTGCACGGTCTACCATATAATGCTTCGAATGGTGATATTTTCAGGCTCGCTTGGTAGCTGTTGTTGTATGAGAACTCAGCCAAATGCAAGTGGTCTTCCCATGATCCGCCAAAATCAATAACACAAGCCCGTAATAAATCTTCTAGAATACGATTCACCCTCTCAGTTTGACCATCTGTCTGAGGATGATATGCGGTGCTCAAGTTCATCTTCGTTCTCGATTCTGCTTGGAATGCTTCCCAGAATTTACTATAAAAAATTGGGTCATGATCACTAACGATACTCATGGGAACACCATGAAGTTTCACAATTTCTCTAAAATAAATCTGCGCCAGACTCTGAGCAGCTCTATTCGATCTAACAGGTATAAAATGGGCGGTCTTCGTGAAACGATTTACGATCACCCAAATACTGCCATTTCCTTTCCGGGTTCTGGGCAAACCATCTATGAAATCCATAGAAATCTGTTCCCACTTCCAACCTGGAATTTCCAACAGTTGCAACAATCTGGCGAGTTTCTGTTGATCGCTTTTGACTTGTTGACAAGTAGAACACCGACCAACATACAAGGAAATGTCTCTTTTCATCGATCTCCACCTGAAAGTGCGTTTTATATCATTATACATTTTTCTCACTGCTAGATGGATACTCAGTTTGGCTTTGTAACATTCGTCCAACACTTCTCTCCGGAGTTCTGGAATGTTCATAACACAAATTCGACCTTTCAACCTCAGAATCCCATCGTTATCAATCTGAAAACTCGAGGGCTTGCCTTTCTGAATTCTTTCTCGGATCTTCTGAATGAAGTGATCATCCTTCTGAAGAGAAGATATGTTATCAATCAATGAAGGCTTGATGATAAGACTGGCAATGATTACATTCTTTCTGCTGAGCGCATCAGCCACAACATTGGCTTTCCCCGGAGTATATAAAATATCAAGATCATATGCCTCGAGAAATTCTAACCAACGCTGCTGTCTCATATTCAGATTTTTCTGGGTGAATAAATACTTCAGTTTTGATGATCAGTATATAGTTCAAATTTCTCACCCAATAGATAAAGCCTCCAGATTTTCATAGCAAACACGATGGCTAACAATTCAAGATCGTGAGTTACATAATTCTTCTTATGTGGCTTCAATTGACAGCTAGCATAAGCGACTACTTGGCCTCTTTGCATTAATACCGCACCAAGACCTTCTTTAGAAGCATCTGTCCAGACTTTCAAGTCTTGATTGCCATCAATAATTGTTAACACTGGAGCAGTTGTCAGCCTTAACTTCAGCTTTTGGAAAGCCGCCTCACCATTCTGGAGTCCAATTGAACCTTGAATGTTTCTTAGTAAGCTTCGTTAAGCAACTAGATGTCTTCAAAAAATCCTTAATGAACTTCCGATAATAACTATCCAATCCGAGAAAACTTTGGACTTCTGTGGGTGTAGTTGGCTGCTTCCAATTCTGGATAGTTGTGATTTTATTGGGATCCACAGAAATTCCTTCTTTTGATACGACATGGCCAAGGAACTTCACTTCTTCTTGCCAGAATATGCACTTGGAAAATTTGGCTTTTAAAACATTCTTTCTTAGAATTTCTAACACTCTTTCCAAATGTTTTTTATGTTCGCTTTCTAACTTAGAGAAGATCAATATGTCATCAATGAAAACCAGTATGAATTTATTCAATACTTCTCTGAGTACCCGGTTCATTAGATCGAAAAAATAAGCTGGAGCATTACATAAGCCGAAAGGCATTACTAACCACTCGTAGAATAAATATGGACCTCTGAATGTTGTCAAAGGAACACACTCTTCGGGAATATGAAGTTGATGGAAACCTATAGCTAGTTCCATTCGTGAAAATACTTGAGCACCATTCAATCGATCCAATAAATCATCAATTCATGGCAATGGATATTTATTCTTTAATGTCTGCTTCTTCAGGTCACGATAATCCACACATAGTCTGAGAGTACCATCTTGCTTTGGACAAACACCACTGCTGCTCCTCAATCATAGAAACTAAGCCTGATAAAACCCTTCCATACAAGATGTCTAGTCTGATTGTCTAATTCTTCCTTTTCCTTCAAGATCATTCTTCGAATAGCATGAACTACTGGCCTTGCATTCGAAATTAAAGCAATCTTGAAATCTATTTCTCTACGCGGAGGTAAGCTAACATCTTCTTCAAACACATCTGCATAATTTTTGACGATAGGAATATTTTCTACGTCGACCGGAATATTCTCCGTAACGACAGGAATCTTTTCTATTTGAGCAGGAGAAACATCAAGAACTGACCAAAAGTCTTTTCTATTTGAATTCGGACCTTCATAAGGAATGGTTATATAGTCCCCGAACTTTGTCTTTGCCTTAACAACTCTTTTGGCGCATTTGACCTCAGCTTCATATTTGGTTAACCAATCCAATCCCAGAATAAGATCAAATTCTTTAAAATTCATGACGATCGAGATGTTAGGGAACCGATAATGCAAAAAGAAACAGGCATCGCACAAATCCAACTAAGATCGAGGGAACCCCCAACCGGATTATGGACAGTCAAGGGTGTTTTGAGCTTTTTCAGGTTCAAATCCAGTTTCTTAACCGCATTACTTGCAATAAAGCTTCGCGACGTGCCTGTATCGAACAGTACTTTAACTGGAATATCTTTGGCAGTAAGCGTGCATTCTAAAACATCTGGCCTCGCTTGACTGGTTGAGGATGCAGGAACCTCTGCCACTTCATTTACATGTACCTGTTTGGTCGCTTTCAACAGCCGGCATTCTCGCTTTATATGACTAGCCTGATGGCAGAGATTGCATTTTCTATTCTCTTGAAACTTGTTCTTGGATTTAAACTTATCCTTCTCTCGTTAGTTCCAGGATTTGCAACTTATTGCCAAGTGTCCTTGCCTATTGCAACTTGAGCAGGTGGCAGTTATTACTGGCCCTTCCTCAATTTAAACTTTTCCCTATTGAATTTAGGCTTCTTTCTAACCCCAGACGTAGTACTTGCCTCAGGCTGCATACTTGTCTCTGGGCTATCAGTTTCGAATTTCTTTTCGTTACTAGAACTGACTTCCTCTTCGTCGCCCAAAAGACCTTTCTTATCTAGATTTTCATACTGATAAGCCATATATATCATTTCAAAAAAAGATTATTGCACATGTGCAGTTACACTACTTTGGTACTTTCTTTGAAGCCCATTAATAAACCTCAGATTCTTCATCTTTGGATTCTGAATTAAATGCGGGGTGAAAAGAGAAAGTTTGTGGAATTTCTTATGATATTCCAAAATGGCCATATCTCCTTGTATCAGATAATAGAATTCATCACTTAACCGCTCAGTTGCTTCTAGGAGAATAAATCTTTCATTGAAAACTTCTTTGAATCTATCCCAGGTAATATTACCTTTTGGATTATCTTTAATAACGGTTTCCCACCAGATTAAAGCTTCATCTTTGAGTGCGCAAGATGCCAGTAATCTTTTCTGATCATCTCTCAGCTTGAAACCTTCAAATATTCTTTCGGCAGAACACATCCAAGCCTGAGTTTGAATAATGGACTCATAGCTCGAGAACGGTACTCCACCTAGATTTCGATACCTCTTTTATAGAGCTTCCATATATGATCCTGGCTGTGGAAGCACAACTGGCTCATTAGATTGTCGAACCATAGGATTACTTCTTCTGCTTCTGCCACTCATTTTTCTATGTATGCAAATAGCAGACAAAGTGTCAGGCTAACAGAAAAGGTATTTTTAAAACATAGAGATATATACTTGAGTGTAAATGTGTCTATCTGGGTGTATTTCATTCTGCTACACTCATTCTAGGATATTACTGAATCTATCTAAAATGAGTTGTCCATCTTAGAACACTACTGGTTCTATTTTTGACGAGTTCGTTAATACGTTATATTCCAGAACTAAGCTTAACCAAAGCTCTGATACCATGTTGTGACGACCCCAAACCCCCTTTCCATGGTGGCAAGGGTAATCTTTGGAATATAATACATAAACAGATAACAGCAGAACAGAAATAAATAAATACATCAGATAATGTACAACAAAATGTACTAGAAATAATAATCATCAGAGTAACACAGAATACAGGATCATACTTAGTACAAAATACAGTTTCGGCTTTACATAAATGTCCACAGCGGAATCAAAACATAATATATACAACAGGAGATGAATAGCATAAAAAGAATGAAGTGATAGAATCAATCTTCAGCTCCATAGCTATCTAGAGAGAGCCTGCTAAAACCTGAATACAAGGCTTCCTGTGTAGGAAATAAGGCACCCGAGTTTGCAAGTGAAACAAACTATGAGTCATTCATGGGACTGGTATAAGAAATCTTGTTAACTTATTTCAATAATAAGGCCAATAACAGGACCACGCCGCTAATGCGGAACGGGTTTACTCCATTGGATCGCCAGTGCTTAAAACAAATAAATCATTTAAACAACGCAATGCTTTTTATAAAAATGAAGCCATTATAAGACTCAGTTCCCATCACACAATGCAACACAAACCGGAGGATAGAGTTTTACCTTATAATGGCCAAAATATGCTTGATACGAATAAACAAAAGCATTTGATATTATTACTAGTGTTTATATGTTTCAAAAACAATTTCAATCATAAGTATCAATCATTGATGGCATGGGTACCATATATCATGTCGCCATATATAGGTATACAATAAAAACTGCACGAGGTCGAATTTGGAAATTGGATTTCTATCATGAACCAAGGCAAGGGATCATCCTTACCGCTTCGAGACGCTTTAGCCCGCCCCTCAGGCAAGCGCGCAGGCAAGCCTTGGATCGTTAGGGCCAATCCACATGGAGTAGATTAAAATGCCTGAACACTGCGTTTCCTCGCCCTATGGGGCATCAACTAGTCATATCCCGACCAAACCATCGGCCCCGGAGCGACCAATATAACCGAGGTGCCTCTCTATCCATCATCCACATAAGTAAAATGCCCGGGTGTGTAAAACCCAAAACACCACTCCTAGCTAGAAAGAAACGCAGGTCCTCCCAGAATTCCTCTCCCGTTTTTGGTCCATACCGGGGTGTGAGGCTTGCGAATCAACGCCAAACACAAAGCTAGCTATTTAAAGCCCTACTTTGATCATCAACCACAAAGCTCTGCTTTTCAACAAAAGCTTTGATCACATCATCTCTGCATGCCGCATTGTCAAGTTACAACGTCAGACATACATCCATTTACAAGTCCGTTCTATGTCTGAACGAAACCGAAGGCACTTAATTCCTCTCCTATATGTCCAATACAGGAGAGAGGCCCTCGCACATCCGAACGATCAACACGTACGTCCGGATGACCACCGCTGTAACCCCGTCAGGGCAACAACTCCCATCAAAGGCATCAGTAGCCATCTATTCGATGTGAAGATCATCGGTCTTGAACCGTCTTCATATCTTCGACTTCTAATCGTCGATCAATTATTTGAAATGAGAATTAACTCAGCCTTTTCAAATAATTTATATATTTAGAATTCAAATCAATTCAATCCCTGGTTAAATTATTTGACATCCATAATTCAGTTCATTAATGTAATTTTCACGTCAAACACATTCAACCATCAAATATCCAATAAACCAAGTAAATTTGGTTTATTTCCATTCCATATCATTTATAATATTTTATAATGATTTATCGTTATTTTTATTTATTTTAAAACAGCCAATTTATTCAAACGACGCTTCAGGCCATAACGCGGCCATGGCGCTGTTTTTCTCTAGATTTGATTTACACATATCTGAAAATCTAACCATTGGATCTTTACATATTTTATATCATTGGAAAGATCTTTTTAAAGCAGACCCAATGATTCCAGTTTTGGGAAAATCTGACGGTCGGATCTCCCACTACAATCGTTTAAAGGTAAGATTTCAAAATACGAACTACAGCGTCGTTATTCGATTTAATTTAATTATATTTATATATATTAATATAATTCATTCTGGTGCTGTTTTCATTCAGATTTGAATTTAACATTTCACAAAATCTAACCGTTGAATCTTTACAAATTTGGTGTCATTGGAAAGATATTTCCAAAGCGCACCCAATGGTTTCGGTTTCGGGAAAATTCGATGGTCGGATCTCCCGTATTTAAAATCACGGTTTCAAAATACAGACTGCAGCTTCGTTATTCGATTTATTTTAATTATATTTATATATATAAATATAATTCGTCCTTCAATTTCCACACCATTTCATTTCATGTATGTGATAAAAATAATATTTTTATCCAACAAATATTTATTTCACTTATGACTATTTTTAACACTTCATGCATATAATAAAAATGTAATTTTTATCGTCAAAACACTTTATTTCCAACCTCATTATTTTTAACACTTCGTATATATTATAAAAATGTGATTTTTATTGTTAAAACAATTTATTTCAAAAACGAAGATTTTTAGTTATTCATATATATTATAAAAATGTGATTTTTATTGTTAAAACAATTTATTTCAAAAATGAAGATTTTTTGCGATTCATATATATTATAAAAGTGTGATTTTTATCGTTAAAACAATTTATTTCAAAAATGAAGATTTTTAGCAATTCATATATATTATAAAAATGTGATTTTTATTGTTAAAACAATTTATTTCAAGCATAAATATTTTATATACTTCATCTACATGATAAAAATGTAATTTTTATCTTTCAAACCTTTTATTCGTCGTATGAATATTTTCCCAACATATGAATATATTTCAATGCATGAATATAAATCAAACACAAGAATATTTCAGGAAATTTCGGCAGCATAACGGCAGGGTAGTTAAAACCGACACCATCCTGAGTACGGCTCCTAGCTCTACCTTAAAGCCACACAGCTTTTGACAATGGGGATTTCAATAATCTAGTTCGTACGCAGACGAATTTTATCATAAACCAATCCTATCGGGATTTCAACCGCAATCAAACATATCAAATCAACCATTCGTAGTATTCACCAAATTTCACATCAACTAAATCCAAACAATCACAACCAATATATATCGTCCATGGTCTATAGACGAGGGGAGTATGTATATATATACAGATATAAATATATTTCGATTTCATTTCAATTCCATTCAACGCACATATGATTTTTTTTACAATGCATATATAACTTATACATCGCACATACAACTTATACAACGTTTGTACATGAGGTGTACAACTTATATAACTCATACATCGATTATATAATTTATACATCGTCATTCCATATCATTTATAATTCAGAAATCTCACATTGGGTTCCACTCCTCGAAAAATCTTAGGAAGCTCAGAAAAATATCCTCTCTTCTAGAATGTAGAAGACGTCCACACGAGTCCAATGTCTCTTGTTTCACTGGATTTCGACTATATAGCAAAAAGATATGATTTTTATTGTAAAATCAAATTTCGTAGTGCTATAAAGTGCTATTAACAATTTAAAATAAAATAAACCGTACCTCTCTAAAATGATTTGAATATAGGGTTTGGTTTTTCGGCAAATCCGTCGATCGGGGTGATGATCGAACTACATGTCGTAGAAGAGGGGGGTGAGGCGCAGGTTCTCCGTCGGCGGCGTTCAGATCGATGCAGCCATCATGGCTCGGCGGCGCTCGCAAGTCTGAGACTTCCCTGGCTCGAAACTCCTCACACACTACATAAAAATATCCAAACCTTGAATGGATTTAAAGAGGGTAAAATCCTCTACAAAAACCCCCAAAGGACCCTGGCGTTTTATTGAGAGGATTAGGAGTTTTTGAGGAGAGAAGGAGGAAGCAAATTCCGCTGTTCGATATAGGGGTTTCGCATTTGAAAGCGGGGAGAGAGAATGTGGAGTGGTGAATATGATTGGCCAAGGTATTTATTTTAATTTTTAATTTATTTAAATCCGAAAATACCTCTTACCTCATATGAACTCCAATCCAAACCCAACGACTGTCGCCCCTAGCTAAATACCCCCATTCCGAGCACAATGGAATGTGTTTTGTAAGCCCATTCGACTATTTCAGACAGTTTTTCTTCACATTAAAATATAAAACATTCAATATTTGATTTGAACGTACATTTCAATTTGCCGGGGCCACATACTGATCCTATAAATTCCAGAAAAATAAATCTAGCTATGTTTTGACGATACAGTCCCAACAAAACTGATTTCGTCGAATTTGGAGAGCATTTGAAAAATGGTCATTTTCTGGTCGATCCAAATTGACTAAAACTAACCAAACACATTTTCCTTTGCCACCCTCACATATTAACTCCAAAAATAATGGAATTTGAAACCTAGCAATAATTTGACATCTCGGATCTAACAAAAGTGGTTTCGTCGAAAACGGGGGTCATTTGCAAAATGTCTACTTTCAAGGACTATATAAACTCCATAGCGGCCTTTCCGAAAATTCATTTGGCCATAACTCTTAATTCCCGCTATGAAATTTCGATTTTTCAGATTTGTTAGAAAGATATTCATAAACAGATTTAAATATTTTTGGTTTCACTAAAATCCATTTGATTTTGCATCCTGTACAGTTAGTCAAAATTCGAATTCAATTTTTCAAACTGCCACGCCATTTTAGGCCTTTTTTTATTATTAAAATAAATATATTTATTTTCCAACATCGATTCAAATAGACTTTTGGCCGTCATTATTAAAATAATTTATTTTAAATATTCAAAATCCACTAAGATGGCCAAATAAAAATTTTAAATTGGTTCAGATTTTCCAGGTTATTACATATCAGAGTTCTCTTCGTCTTCAATTTCAATAGTTTCACACTTGCAAAATATCAGAGAAATTATAGATTTTTAACGAATGCAATGTATTCTTTTTAGTTACATTGTTTAATATCTTTATTGAGTTCCACCTTTTGTCTTACCACCATTATATTACTGATTTTATCTTCATTAATGTTGACACACTTTTTGGTAAAAGCTGTCATACTGAATATCTGGATAACATCGCTCTCGGATATGGAGAACATCGTTGGTCAAAGTCGCATCACGAACAAAGAATGGCCCGAAACTCCTATCGGATGACCTTTTTTGGGCCCGAAAACAGCGATTGCGGAGTTGAGCTTTGTAACTCTTGAAAATCCCTGAATTAGCTTCAGTTTGATCTTTGGTTTGGCTCAATCGGACATACGGTTTGAAAGTTATGCCCGTTTCCGTAAACTGGTGTAATTTGGCAATTTCCTGGATAAAGCAACGAAGCGTCACACGATCGGAGTATGGCTCATGCACCCTCGGATCGCCCCCCTCGGCTCATGGTATACCTTTAGATCGCGACCCAGTCTTAGTATACATGGAGACCACGACCCGATCGCCAACACTTCACTTCAGCTCGCAACCAGACCCGGATCGTGATAGCCGTATCACGATCCGACCCATGTCCACGAACCGATCTCCAGACCTGCAGATATGCGCACTGTTTTAACCAATTCTTAAGGCTACTCCTGCTCCTACTTTTCCGGATCGGGTGCCACGCACCCCACCACGAACCGGTCCTCCAGAAGCTCCTCTACGCCTATAAATACACTGAAACATGGCCATTTAAAAGGACCTTTGGCACTTGATCTTTAGGGCTTCCACCATTATCAACGCAAGGACTTTGCGAGCAGTGGAAGGGCCATTTCTAATCATTCTAAAACGAGGTTATCGTGTATAAAATCAATTTCTAATCCCCATTTCTTCATTGTAAACACGAGGATTTCGTGTATAAACCGAGATAATTGTACTTGTAACTTCTTAGGATTTAAGAAGAGATAAAGTGGACGTAGGCTTGGTTTGAGCCGAACCACTATAAAAACTTTGTGTGTTCCCATTTTTACTACTTTTTCTGCATTCTGTGATCTGTGATTTGCATTTGGGTTTTAGGCCCAGATTTTGGTCTAACATTTTGGCATGCCAGGAGGGGGGCACACGACAACTTTAACTTCTACTTGGATTTTTGGTTATTGGATAAATGGCAAACAAAAAGAAGAAGACTGGAACTTCTGCTCGTGCAAATGATGCTGACGCTGAAGACACAGGGAACGAGGCAAGCCAGGAAGCTTCCTCTCATGGAGATCCTTCTGCAGACTTGACCAGAGACGAGATGGACGGAGTTCTCACAGAACTGAATGATCAGATGACATGGCAAGATGATCTCCTCCAGAAACAACAGGAAATGATCAACCAATTCTTCGCTCGGATGGATGGAAGGCCGAGCAATGCTCAAGTCACTGGAAATGAAGCCGCTGAAGCGGCTCGGGCATCACATGGACTCGGGGGCAACCCCCTTGTTACTGGAAATGCACAACAACCGACTTCAGCTCCAGATCGGATGGATACCGAAGCGCAAACTCTCCCCTCAACTACAGCAGGGATCGGCTCGTGACAGGCCACCAGCGCCAGGTCGGATCGCCCCCCTTTGTTCGCTCCCCACGAACCACGATCCAACCTTCACTAACCTGCCTCACGAACCGACCCCATCGAACCGGATCGGGTCGCCAACCGCGATCCACGATCCCCAGGCAACAACTCACCAGCAGCCTCCGTTCTCTCCTGCACTCAACGTTGGGGGCACCAGTTCTGATCTTGGCAACTTGCAACAGCTTTTCAAAGGAAATCGGCTAGCAGAACTGATTCAACGCCTCTTGAGAGGCCGCACCTATCAGAATGACGTGGATGACATCAATCACAGCCCATTCACTCTGGAAATCAGGAATTCCCGCAATCCCCCGGATTTCAAACTTCCACAACTGGAACCTTACAACGGCAGGACAGATCCTACCGTGCACCTGATGCGCTACAAATGGCATATGGAAGTACAATTGGCATCGGAAAAAGTCATGGCTAAGTGTTTTCCCCTCTTTCTGACTGATATAGCAGCCATGTGGATTCGGTAGCCAGAAACAGAATCGATCAAAAGCTGGAACATGTTGGTCGCTCACTTCCTTGAACAGTTTCGGGTCCACATCGCACGACCCAAGAATGTCATGTCACTCACCACAATCAGGCAGATGCCTAGAGAAACTCTGCATTTCTTTATAGAAAGATTCAACGTTGCAGCAGCATCAGTTGACCGACCTGAACCATCGATGGTACTGATGGCAGCAGTTTCTGGCGTCTTGGATAATACGGAATTCGAAAAATCTTTGTACTGAGATCCACCGCAAAATCTCGGCGAATTCTACCTTGAAGAAGACAAATTTTTGCAAGAAGAAGATGCAACCTTCGAGAAGAAAGTTCTCGATGTAAACATGCTTAAAGACGGAGAACCGTCTGATTCTGGAAATGGCAAAGGAAAAACCGTTGTCAAGAATGACCGCAATCCTCAGCCATGGTGAGGGCCCAGATACGACAAGTACACTAACTCAAAGCCCCACTCTCAGACATCTATCTAGGCACAAACGGTTCTGTCTCCTACCCAAAGCCTCCCAGGAGGGAGCCATCACAAAGAGAACGTGATTCTGGAAAGCGCTGCATATTCCACGATATGGATGGACACGACACAAATGACTGCATGCATCTTCGTGATTTGATTGAGGAACGGGTTAGACGTGGAGAGCTTCCCGAGTATGTGAAACTACCAACAGCGCCTGCACCTACGCCACCACCTCCTGCTCCCCGGAGAGGGAATGACCCTGGATCGAGCTCTAGTGGGCTCATCATCAACTGATCAGGACAAGATCAGCTTTCATTTTCTGCATTCCTTAGGCTTTAAGATTTGTTTTTCCTTTCATTAGGTTTTCTGATTGGTTGAATCGGAGTACACACGTACGGGGTTAGGATGTATCCCCAAAGCGTGCTATTTACTCGGTGTCAAACCAATCAGGATTTGATTTGGTTTTGCATTTTGAATCGAATAAGGACTTTCCAAGAATAGATTATGTTTGGAGAATTTAAGTATCTTGTCAGGATGTGGCAGGATCCTCAACTTCGGTTAAAGTATGGCTTATACTTATTATGGAACTCTAGGTATGGATTATGCCTAGGGACGGACTATCTTATCTGGCTGTGGCAAGCGTAGCTCTACTTCAGGTCTGAGTATGGTTTGTACTCACTTTAGAATCTTAAGTATGGATTATACTTAGGAACGACAAATGGGCTTGTTAGGATATGGCAAAAGAAATCGGGTATGGATTATACTCGGTTTGAACTCCAGGGTATGGATTATGCCCTGCAAACGGTCTTGTCAGGATGTGACAAAAGAAATCTGGTATGGATTATACTTGATTTGGACTTCTGGGTACGGATTATGCCTTGAAATGTTGGCCCTTGCCAGGATTTGGCAGGATGACTCAAACGTCCCTTGAGTATGGTTTATGCTCATTAGACACCGAAGCATGGTTTATGCCCAGAAAATTTGAACGATATCGCCAGGATTTGGCACGTTTGTTTTTCCAATATCTCTTTACAGGTATGGATTATATCTGTAGCTGGCAGACCCGGCAAGGTCATGGCATTATCGAATTTCTATGGCTTATAGATTTTCTGGACTATCCAGAACACATCTTCCTTCAACCAGCAAGATATGTTCTGGGGGGCAAACTTGTTAACACACTTTTTGGTAAAATCTGTCATACTGAATATCTGGATAACATCGCTCTCGGATATGGAGAACATCGTCAGAAGACAGGCAGCGATTTGGTCAAAGTCGCATCATGAACAAAGAAAGGCCCGAAACTCCTATCGGATGACCTTTAGTGGGCCCTAAAACAACGATTACAGAGTTGAGCTTTGTAAATTTTGTAGATCCCTGAATTAGCTTCAGTTTGAGCTTTGGTTTGGATCAATCGGACTTACGGTTTTAAAGTTATGCCCGTTTCCGTAAACTGGTGTAATTTGGCAATTTCCTGGATAAAGCAACGAAGCGTCACACGATCGGAGTATGGCTCATGCACCCTCGGATCGCCCCCCTCGGCTCGTGGTATACCTTTAGATCGCGACCCACTCTTAGTATACATGGAGACCACGACCCGATCGCCAACACTTCACTCCAGCTCGCAACCAGACCCGGATCGTGATAGCCATATCACGATCCGACCCATGACCACGAACCGATCTCTAGACCTGCAGATACGCACACTGTTTTAATCTATTCTTAAGGCTACTCCTGCTCCTACTTTTCCAGATCGGGTGCCACGTACCCCACCACGAACCGGTCCTCCCAGAAGCTCCTCTGCGCCTATAAATACACCGAGACATGGCCATTTAAAAGGACTTTTGGCACTTGATCTTGAGGGCTTCCATCATTATCAACGCAAGGACTTTGCGAGCAGTGGAAGGCCATTTCTAATCATTCTAACACGAGGATATCGTGTATAAAATCAATTTCAAATCTCCATTTCTTCATTGTAAACACGAGGATTTCGTGTATAAACCGAGATAATTGTACTTGTAACTTCTTAGGATTTAAGAAGAGATAAAGTGGACGTAGGCTTGGTTTGAGCCGAACCACTATAAAAACTTTGAGTGTTCCCCATTTTTACTGCTTTTTCTACATTCTGTGATCTGTGATTTGTATTTGGGTGTTAGGCCCAGATTTTGTTCTAACATTTTGGCGCGCCAGGAAGGGGGCACACGACAACTTTAACTTCTGCTTGGATTTTTTGGTTATTGGATAAATGGAAAACAAGAGGAAGAAAGATGGAACTTCTGCTCGTGCTGATGATGCTGACGCTGAAGACACAAGGAACGAGGCAAGCCAAGAAGCTTCCTCTCATGGAGATCCTTCTGCATACTTGACCAGAGACGAGATGGACGGAGTTCTCACTGAACTGAGAGATCAGATGGCGCGACAAGATGATCTCCTCCAGAAACAACAGGAAATGATCAACCAATTCTTCGCTTAGATGGATGGAAGGCCGAGCTACGCTCAAGTCACTGGAAATGAAGCAATTGAAGCGACTCGGGCATCACATGGACTTAAGGGCAACCCCCTTGTTACTGGAAATGCACAACGACCGACTTCAGCTCCAGATCGGATGGATACCAGAGCGCAAACTCTCCCCTCCACTGCAGTAGGGATCGGCTCGTGACAGTCCACCAGCGCCGGGTCGGATCGCCCCTCCTTAGTTCGCTCCCCACGAACCACGATCCAGCATTCACCAACCTGCCTCACAAACCGACCCCATCGAACCAGATCGAGTCGCCACCCTCGATCCACGATCCCTAGGCAACAACTCACCAGCAGGCTCCGTTCTCTCCTGCGCTCAACGCTGGGGGCACCAGCTCTGATCTTGGCAACTTGCAACAGCTTTTCGAAGGAAATCGGTCAGCAAAAATGATTCAATGCATCTAGAGAGGCCGCACCTATCAGAATGATGTGGATGACATCAATCACTACCCATTCACTTTGGAAATCAGGAATTCCCGCAATTCCCTGGATCTCAAACTTCCACAACTGGAGCCTTACAACGACAGGACAGATCCTGCCGTGCACCTGATGCGCTACAAACAACATATGGAAGTACAATCGGCATCGGGCTAAGTGTTGTCCCCTCTTTCTGACTGATATAGCAGCCATGTGGATTCGGCAGATAGAAACGGAATCGATCAACAGTTGGAACATGTTGGTCGCTCGCTTCCTTGAACAGTTTCGGGTCCACATCGCACGACCCAAGAACGTCATGTCACTCACCACAATCAGGCAGAAGCCTAGAGGAACTCTGCGTTCCTTTTTGGAAAGATTCAATGTCGCAGTTGCATCAGTTGACCGACCTGAACCATCGATGGTACTGATGGCAGCAGTGTCCGACATCTTGGACAATACGGAATTCAAAAAATCTTTTACCGAGATCCACCACGAAATATCAGCGAATTCTACCTCGAAGCAGAAAGATTTCTGCGGGAAGAAGATGCAACCTCCGAGAAAAATGTTCTCGATGTAAACATGCTTAAAGACGGAGAATCGTCTGATTCTGGAAATGGCAAAGGAAAAATCGCTGTCAAGAATGAACGCAATCCTCAGTCCTGGAGAGGGCCCAGATACGACAAGTACATTGAACTCAATGCCCAACTCTGAGACATCTATCTGGACACAAATGGTGCTGTCTCCTACCCAAAGCCTCCTAGGAGGGAGCCATCACAAAGAGAACACGATTCTGGAAAGCACTGCATATTCCACGATATGGATGGACACGACACAAATGACTGCAGGCATCTTCGTGATTTGATTGAGGAACATGTTAGACGTGGAGAGCTGCCCGAGTATGTGAAACTACCAATAGCGCCTGCACCTGCGCTACCACCTCCTACTCCCCGGAGAGGGAATGACCCTGGATCGAGCTCTCGTGGGCTCATCATCAACTGATCAGGATGAGATCAGCTTTCATTTTCTGCATTTCTTAGGCTTTAAGATTTGTTTTTCCTTTCATTAGGTTTTCCGATTGGTTGAATCGGAGTACACACGTACGGGGTTAGGATGTATCCCCAAAGCGTACTCTGGAATCAGTGTCAAACCAATCAGGATTTGACTTGGTTTTGCATTTTGAATTGAATAAGGACTTTTCAGGCATGGATTATGTTTGGAGAATTTAAGTATCTTGTCAGGATGTGGCAGGATCCTCAACTTCGATTAAAGTATGACTTATACTTATTATGTAACTCTAAGTATGGATTATGCCTAGGGACAGACTATCTTGTCACGTTGTGGCAAGCGTAGCTCTACTTCATGTCTGAGTATGGTTTATACTCACTTTAGAATCTTAAGTATGGATTATACTTAGGAACGACAAATGGGCTTGTTTGGATATGATAAAAGAAATCGGGTATGGATTATACTCGGTTTGAACTCCAGGGTATGGATTATGCCCTGCAAACTGTCTTGTCAGGATGTGACAAAAGAATTCGGGTATGGATTATACTCGATTTGGACTTCTGGGTATGGATTATGCCTGGAAATGTAGCCTCTTGCCAGGATTTGGCAGGATGACTCAAACGTCCCTTGAGTATGGTTTATGCTCATTAGACACCGAAGCATGGTTTATGCTCAGAAAATTTGAACGATATCGCCAGGATTTGACACGTTTGTTTTTCCTTTATCTCTTTACCGGTATGGATTATATCTATAGCTGGCAGATCTGGCAAGGTCACGGTATTATTGAATTTCTGTGGCTTATAGATTTCCTGGACTATCCAGAACACATCTTCCTTCAACCAGCAAGACATGTTCTGGGGGGCAAACTTGTTGATACACTTTTTGGTAAAAGCTGTCACACTGAATATCTGGATAACATCGCTCTTGAATACGGAGAACATTGTCAGAAGACAGGCAACGATTTGGTCAAAGTCGCATCACAAACAAAGAAAGGCCCGAAACTCCTATCGGATGACCCTTTTTGGGCCCGAAAAAAGCGATTATGGAGTTCAGCACTAAAATTCTTGTAGATCCCTGAATTAGCGTAAGTTTGAGCTTTGGTTTGGCTCAATTGGAGTTACGGTTTGAAAGTTATGCCCGTTTCCGTAAATTGGTGTAATTTGGCAATTTCCTGGATAAAGCAACGAAGCGTCACATGATCGGAGTATGGCTCATGCACCCTCGGATCGCCCCTCATCGGATCGCCCCCCTCGGCTCGTGGTATACCTTTAGATCGCAACCCACTCTTGGTATACATGGAGACCACGACCCGATCGCCAACACTTCACTCCAGCTCGCAACCAGACCCGGATCATGATAGCCATATCATGATCCGACCCATGACAACGAACCGATCTCCAAAACTGCAGATACGCGCACTGTTTTAACCTATTCTTAAGGCTACTCCTGCTCCTACTTTTCCGGATTGGGTGCCATGTACCCCACCACGAACCGGTCCTCCCAGAAGCTCCTCTATGCCTATAAATACACTGAAACATGGCCATTTAAAAGGACTTTTAGCACTTGATCTTGAGGGCTTCCACCATTATCAACGCAAGGACGTTGCGAGCAGTGGAAGACCATTTTTAATCATTCTAACATGAGGTTATCGTGTATAAAATCAATTTCTAATCTCCATTTCTTCATTGTAAACATGAGGATTCGTGTATAAACCGAGATAATTGTACTTATAACTTCTTAGGATTTAAGAAGAGATAAAGTGGACGTAGGCTTGGTTTGAGCCGAACCACTATAAAAACTTTGTGTGTTCCCCATTTTTACTGGTTTTTCTGCATTCTATGATCTATGATTTGCATTTGAGTGTTAGGCCCAGATTTTGGTCTAACATTTTGGCGCGCTAGGAAGAGGGGGCACACGACAACTTTAACTTCTGATTGGATTTTTTGGTTATTGGATAAAAGGCAAACAAAAGGAAGAAGACTGGAACTTCTGCTTGTGCTGATGATGCTGACGCTGAAGAAACAAGGAACGAGGCAAGCCAGGAAGCATCCTCTCATGGAGGTCCTTCTGCATACTTGACCAGAGATGAGATGGACGGTGTTCTCACTAAACTAAGAGATCAGATGGCATGGCAAGATGATCTCCTCCAGAAACAACAGGGAATGATCAACCAATTCTTCGATCGGATGGATGGAAGGCCGAGCAACGCTCAAGTTACTGGAAACGAAGCCATTGAAGTGGCTCGGGCATCACATGGACTCGGGGGCAACCCCCTTGTTACTGGAAATGCACAGCGACCGACTTCAGCTCCAGATCGGACGGATACCGGAGCGCAAACTCTCACTCAATGCAGCAGGGATCGGCACGTGACAGGCCACCAGCGCCAGGTCGGATCGCCCCTCCTCAGTTCGCTCCCTACGAACCATGAACCAGCCTTCACCAACCTGCCTCATGAACCGACCCCATCGAACCAGATAAGGTCGCCACCCTCGATCCGCGATCCGCGTCCCACGATCCCCAGGCAACAGCTCACCAGCAGCCTCCGTTCACTCCTGCACTCAACGCTGGGGGCACCAGCTCTGATCTTGGCAACATGCAATAGCTTTTCGAAGGAAATCGGCTAGCAGAACTGATTCAACGCCTCTCGAGAGGCCGCACCTATCAGAATGACGTGGATGACATCAATCACAGCCCATTCACTCTGGAAATCAGGAATTCCCACAATTCCCCGGATTTCAAACTTCCACAACTGGATCCTTACAACGGCAGGACGTATCCTACTGTGCACTTGATGCGCTACAAATGGCATATGGAAGTACAATCGGCATCGGAAAATGTCATGGCTAAGTGTTTTCCCCTCTTTCTGACTAATACAGCAGCCATGTGGATTCGGCAGCTAGAAACGGAATCGATCAACAGCTGGAACATGTTGGTTGCTCACTTCCTTGAACAGTTTCGGGTCCACATCGCACGACCGAAGAACGTCATGTCACTCACCACAATCAGGCAGAGGCCTAGAGAAACTCTGCGTTCCTTTCTGGAAAGATTCAACGTTGCAGCAGCATCAGTTGACCGATCTGAACCATCAATGGTACTGATGGCAGCAGTATCCGGCATCTTGGATAATACGGAATTCAAAAAATCTTTGTATCGAGATCCACCGCGAAATCTTGGTGAATTCTACCTTGAAGCAGATAGATTTCTGCGGGAAGAAGATGCAACCTCCGAGAAAAAATTTCTCGATGTAAACATGCTTAAAGACGGAGAACCGTCTGATTCTGGAAGTGGCAAAGGAAAAACCGCTGTCAAGAATGACCGCAATCCTCAGCCCTGGAGAGGGCCCAGATACGACAAGTACATTGAACTCAATGCCCAACTCCGAGACATCTATCTGGACACAAACGGTGCTGTCTCCTACCCAAAGCCTCCTAGGAGGGAGCCATCACAAAGAGAACACGATTCTGGAAAGCACTGCATATTCCACGATATGGATGGACACGACACAAATGACTGCAGGCATCTTCGTGATTTGATTAAGGAACGAGTTAGACGTGGAGAGCTGCCCGCGTATGTGAAACTACCAATAGCGCATGCACCTGCTCTGCCACCTCCTGCTCCCCGGAGAGGGAATGACCCTGGATCGAGCTCTCATGGGCTCATCATCAACTGATCAGGACGAAATCAGCTTTCATTTTATGCATTTCTTAGGCTTTTAGATTTGTTTTTCCTTTCATTAGGTTTTCCGATTGGTTGAATCGGAGCACACACGTACGGGGTTAGGATGTATCCCCAAAGCGTGCTCTGGACTCGATGTCAAACCAATCAGGATTTGATTTGATTTTGCATTTTCAATTGAATAAGTACTTTCCAAGCATGGATTATGTTTGGAGAATTTAAGTCTCTTGTCAGGATGTGGCAGGATCCTCAACTTCGATTAAAGTATGGCTTATACTTATTATGGAACTCTAGGTATGGATTATGCCTAGGGACGGACTATCTTGCTAGGCTGTAGCAAGCGTAGCTCTATTTCAGGTCTGAGTATGGTTTATAATCACTTAGAATCTTAAGTATGGGTTATACTTAGGAACAACAAATGGGCTTGTCAGGATATGACAAAAGAAATCGGGTATGGATTATGCTCGTTTTGAACTCCAGGATATGGATTATGCCCTGCAAACGGTCTTGTCAGGATGTGACAAAAGAAATCGGGTATGGATTATACTCGATTTGGACTTCTGGGTATTGGTTATGTCTGGAAATGTTGGCCCTTGCCAGGATTTGGCAGGATGACTCAAACGTCCCTTGAGTATGGTTTATGATCATTAGACGCCGAAGCATGGTTTATGCTCAGAAATTTGAACGATATCGCTAGGATTTGGCACGTTTGTTTTTCCTTTATCTCTTTACAGGTATGGATTATATCTGTAGCTGGCAGACCCGACAAGGTCATGGCATTATCGAATTTATATGGCTTATAGATTTCATGGATTATCCAGAACACATCTTCCTTCAACCAGCAAGATATGTTCTGGGGGGCAAACTTGTTGACACACTTTTTGGCAAAAGCTGTCACACTGAATATCTGGATAACATCGCTCTCGGGTATGGAGAACATCGTCAGAAGACAAGCAGCGATTTGGTCAAAGTCGCATCACAAACAAAAAAAGCCTGAAACTCCTATCGAATGACCTTTTTTGGGCCCGAAAACAACGATTACAAAGTTGAGCTTTGTAATTCTTGTAGATCCCATAATTAGATTCAGTTTGAGCTTTGGTTTGGCTCAATCGGACTTACGGTTTGAAAGTTATGCCTGTTTCCGTAAACTGGTGTAATTTGGCAATTTCCTGGATAAAGCAACGAAGTGTCACATGATCAGAGTATGGCTCATGCACCCTCGAATCGCCCCTCATCGGATCGCCCCCTCGGCTCGTGGTCTACCTTTAGATCGCGACCCACTATTAGTATACGTGGATACCACGACCCGATCGCCAACACTTAACTCCAGCTCGCAACCAGACCCGGATCGTGATAGCCATATCACGATCCGACCCATGACCACGAACCTATCTCAAGACCTGCAGATACACACACTGTTTTAACCTATTTTTAAGGCTACTCCTACTCCTACTTTTCCGGATTGGGTGCCACGTACCCCACCACGAACCGGTCCTCCCAGAAGCTTCTCTACGCCTATAAATACACCGAAACATGGCCATTTAAAAGGACTTTTGGCACTTGATCTTGAGGGCTTCCAACATTATCAACGCAAGGACTTTGCGAGCAGTGGAAGGCCATTTCTAATCATTCTAACACGAGGATATCGTGTATAAAATCAACTTCTAATCTCCATTTCTTCATTGTAAACACGAGGATTTCGTGTATAAACACAGATAATTGTACTTGTAACTTCTTAGGATTTAAGAACAGATAAAGTGGACATAGGCTTGATTTGAGCCGAAGCACTATAAAATCTTTGTGTGTTCCCCATTTTTACTGCTTTTTTTGCATTCTGTGATCTGTGATTTGCATTTGGGTGTTAGGCCCAGATTTTGGTCTAACAATTAATAAATAGTTTCTCTACACCTTTTCTTAACTCTTTACCTGGTTGAGTTAGAGAGTTGTTGTGGGTAGCCTTTTGATTATGATTATTACCTCCTCCATCATTAATTCTATCTTGTGATTTCCTTCTTCCAATGTCGTCCATCTACCATTTTTAAATATTACTTTTCTTAACATTTCTATTCATATTTTCCTCATTAACATCACCTTTCATTCTAGTTGTCTTCTTTTCAATTTGCTCCACTTAGATTTAAAAAAAAATCGATTATTATCACAACTGACAGTGAGATGCTAGAATAATTTATAGTTTTTACATATATTAGGTTTCCACTGATATTTAACCTCAATCTTCTTGGTACCATCATCAGTTGACTTCACCAAAAAAATCATCCATTGGCTCACAATCAATTTTCACTTCTATTAAAACATTTTTGCATAATACTGTGCTTCTAACTTCTCTGTCATTTAATCCATAAAAAAGTATATTGTTTATTCTACTTGCCAACCAATTAATACCTATATGAGACCACACAAAATGAGGAATTTGTGTATTAGAACCCATATAGGAACTGGATGCACAACTTTATATACTTTGGTAATAAAAGAATCATAAGGTTTTATAACTATTAGTTTATTTATCATGATAATTGGGTCTCCATATAAAATACAATACTTATCTTTAGTATAAGAGAGAAGAAATAAAAAGATAACTCCATCTGACTTGGCTCTGATCGAGCAAGAATAAAAATATGTAATTCCCTACATTATGCGGCTTGCTTTTGGATAAGGAAGTCCATTATGATTGGCTATTATGTCACCATGACACCACTAATAGTGTTAGTGGTGTGTGGCTGAGATTTAACAGAAGAAATTCTGGGGGAAATCTCAGCCACACACCACTAACACCGTTAGTGGTGTCATGGTGACACACGTTAAAACAGTTTCAACAAACCCGTATTGGGAGAGGAAGAAGGCGAAGAATATAGTCATGGTTGATGGGAGAAGGGTTCGAGGTTGACGAAGTGTCAAAGGGACACGAGATGGGTTATGATGGTGCGATGGGATGGTTGAGGTGACAGGTGAAGGATTTGATGCTATGGAAGTTAAATTGATAAGGAGGATGAGACAAGGCAGGCTCTATCACGAAAGGTGTGAGGACATTTTATAATCAATAATTATTAGGTGATAACATATCAATAAAAAACAAGTTTTACATAGAAATATAAGTAACTTAAAAATATAAGAAAAATGGGTATAACATTATTAATATAACCCAAATTCTAAAAATAACTATTTAATATTATTTAAATTGATATTATTATCAGAATAATCACGATATAATTATTTAAATAAGATAATAAACTTGTTTTAAGTTTTCTTTACTAAGAAAAACAGTTTGAATGAAAACTGAAAATATTCCGATAAACGAATTTAAGATTTTAAACGGTTTGACAAATAGGAGTAACACAACATCATATATCACATATTTCATACATACACATGTAAGCAAACACATGATAACATATATACATAAGGTTAATGAAGGGTTAAATAAAGCAGGAAAGATTAGGAAAAGCAAGCAAAAGAAGACAAAATGAGTTTACTTCAATAAAATATTACATTATTCTTGCACGTATCATATCCTTACATGTACATGCACACATCAAATCACCTAGTACACAATGACAAGCAAGGATATAGGGAGAGTGTGGCTAAAAGTAAGGGAGGGGAGAGGGAGTCTTCAACATTTCTCCATTCCATATTTTATTCTTTATGTTTTTCATATAAATACCTCGCCTCTTTCTCCTATTTATTCACATCAAAACTCTGCTCTTCTTACTATTTCCATGCTTCTATAATGGCCTTAAAATCCATCTAATTTAGTAATAAAGACTAAAGAAGTAGTCAAGAATAAATCAAAGGAAATGCAATGAAATCTCTTAGAAGATCCCTTTTCTACTAACCTCTTTCTCTACCACCATCACCGTCATTAGCAAGTCAATAAAGCACTTGCATTAGGCCAAGCGCGAACACAAAGGCAAGAGGAAAGTAAGAGCAAGCTTCTTAGATTCTAAATAATCAATGATGGTGAAAAACTAAAAGACCTTAACTACTCGTATCTATGTTAATGAATATGTTTGCTATGATAATGTTGGATGTTAGATATGCTTGTACGATGATTGCTTATGAAGTTTGGTTTATTAATATGTTGTTTGAATGAATTATTTAATAGGTCACGTTAAATACACGTCGATAATTACAAAGGAATTCACTTTCCTTTCATGAATGAAAAGGCGTAACGGGATTGTTAAATCTCTTGAAAATGGTTTAAATGTTTAAAAATAATCTATAATCACTTCTTGATGTAATTACGAAGTATGTCAAAATATGAAATGTTAAGAAATTTTGGTGCATTGCATGGTAATAATATGTGATTACACACCTTAAAAAGATAAACTTTCATATACATCAAAATAAGAATCCAAATTCTTTCAAATAATATTTTTCTAAATTTTTAAAACCATAACTTTCCATGGAATTAAAACAACCAAAATTTTGTTGACTAGATTTTGAAATATAACCAAAACAAATTTGAAAAACATTGCAATTTAGTAGTTCGAAATCTAGAAATGGAATTTCTTGACATTGATATTTTTAATCCCTTGAAAATATGGAATATTATAAATCATTTAACATGTTTTTAAAGTGACTTAAGTTGTATATATGAAGTTTCTAATGAAAGAAAAATTATTTGGATCAATTACAGTAAACTACCACTTTCCGTATCACTTTTAGCAACGCTTTTCAATAACAATTGAAATTGTTGTATAAACATGATGAATCTTCTCTACAGCTTTGGAAAATGTTTTTTAATGATTAATGAAGTAATTTGAAGATTGTTTGAAAGATCTACAACTTATTTAAAAAGTATTTAACATCATCGCATATCGCAAAAAATGGCTTATGGCGATTTTTTCCCTCTAGTTTCCTTTCTTTTGCCTCGTCAAGTCTTTGTCCTTCCGTTTTCGATCTTCCAAATCTCGCCTCAGTGACTCAAAAGAGGAAGAATGTGCTCTCCATTCAGACCTAATTTCAACTTCTACTACTAGATCTGGGTAATGTCTTGCTATGCCTCCTCCTAAGGCCGCCGCACCAGGAAACGTTTCCAACTCCGATTTAGTCGGACCTGTGCACAACTACAAAACTGGTCATTTGTGTCTGTTGTTTCCCTCCTGTTGCATCGGTCATACGACCAATACAAATGAAGATGATGAGAAAAAACTTTTTTTAATGCATCGATCTTTCAACCGATGCAATTATTGTTTCTTTTCATCGGTCGTTTGTTAACAATCGATACAAATTCTTATGTATTTACATCAGCCATTAGTTAGAAACCGATGCAATTTAATATAGACAACAAACCCTTTACAGGTTTTTTCATTGGTCGCTTCTTAATAATCAATGCAAAAAAATGTTTTCCTCATCTGTTCTTCAGTAGTGACCAATAAAACTAACTTATGTGTTGAATAAATCTAAATCATCCGCATCAGTCATCTATTTTGAAACAACCGATGCAAATTGTACCTAATCAAAAAAATCGATACATTTTTAGATTATTTTAGAACCTAAAAAGGTATCGAATTAAAAATAAAAAAAATTCCATAAATATTCATTAGTACAATCTTATCGAGCAAACAATACCAAATTAGTTAAGTGTTACAAAACAAGCAAGAAGCACAACTGGTTTATAATCTATCACTCAAATCAATGTACATAACAAAAGATCAACTACATCCAATTATGCGTGATATAACTAGCTAAATTATACCGAACCTCGTCTTTCTCTTGTTAAAAACCATCTCGTACAAAATCCCGCAGTTAAAAGATTGATTCAAAATGTTAAAGATATGAACTATTTAACATCAAATATATGAAGAAATTAACAAACTAAATTCATACCTTTTGTAAATCGATGCTCTGATTGCGATGTTTTACTATGGCATGCATATACCTTATCACATAATATACATAGTCAATTGCTCTAGATTGTTGAGGACACTAGCATATTACAAGATAATTATTCAAGAGTTAATTTAAAATGAAATTATATACAAAAATGAGATGTGTATTTTAAAAAAATGTTAAAAAACCGAATCACCTTGATATTCTTCCATTTTAAGGTAGTTACTAGAGATTTACCGTCGAATGACGTGTAAATTTTAAAAGCCCTACACTTGCAAGAAAATATTAGTATAAAAAACATAGAAAATGAATTTGTGAAATGCAAAAATACACAAAGGAAAAAACAAAATTGGAATACGAAACAAGCCCCACTCCCGTGTAAAATTTGAAACTACACAACTTAATGTAAAACATGGATATTTGAGTGAAAACAAGATGATTTGTATTACTTACTGACAATGCATGTTGTGCATCACGCATGAATATATAGAAGGGCCCAAAGGGTCTATGATAAGCAGTTATCCAAGCCTGGATATAGAGCTATGGTCATCACCATATTCGCCTCTGTCTCCATTGTTGGAGAACGGAGTTTTGCTGATAACAACCTTATTTCAATATTATTATTTTTTGAAAATTGGCACACTTTATTAATGGCCAATCATATGTTTTCCATATATGCCTCATCAAAACCTTGCAATCCCCCTACCGGGTACCTTACAAGGGAAAAGAGCACATATAAGTTCCACATAGTAACTATACATCGAAATACGGAAAATCGAATAAACAAAGCAAAAGACAAGCCAATCAGGCCGTGGTCTGCTCCACACCAATTCAACATCTGAAATCCCACTAGCCTATATCATTTAAGTCGATTCCCTATCTTGGAAGCATATTCAGGTTCACCGCGGTTCTGGTAGTCTTGCTGCCATTGGCACGAACCAAGTAAACAGGTTCTCTCTCAGTCTGAGCAAGTTTCGCTGAGCAATGTGTTGATCTATTGGAAAATACCCTTGCATTCCTCTCCTGCCAAATGAAATAAGTAGCAACAGTAAACGCACCGAATGCAATATCCCAAATTTGATTTTTTGGTTGAATGTTGATAAGAGTAAGTTAGCTTCATCTTCATAGGACGATAAAATATCTGGATGTAAGCCTAACTTTAGCTTTATGGAATCGCAGATGAATGCTGAATAATTACATGAGAAGAAGAGGTGATGCGCTGTTTCTTCACATTGATTACAAAGGGAACATAAAGTGTTTGAAAGAATGCCAAAGCGAGAAAGCCTGGTCTTCGAACTAATCTGATCCAATGCCACTAGATAAGAAATGAATGCTATCCGTTTGCAGTTCTTAGAATGCCATATGACTTTGTAAATAAGTTTCACATCACCTTTATTTTTGAATTTTCCCCATGCTGTATGAAATGAAAATACACCTCCTTCGCACCACTAATACTTATCTTCTTGCCTATCAGGGAGAATCAAGATGGACTGACACTCTGCAGCTACTTGCCTTGTAGCTATATGAAAGGAAGGATCAAGTCGGGACTATCGAATAAACGTGCAAACAGTCCCATGATGATGCCCACTGCCTGGTGTGTATGAAAGCCGAGAATATCAAAAAGACACTTGCAGTCGAGCCAAGGTTCAAACCAGAGCGAGGTACGTCTTCCATCTGCTAATACCTTATTGAGTAGTTGTTTGGAAGAGGACCAAAGTCTTAACAATACTTTCCACATTGAGGAAGAATTATTGTCGATATGCATGCTCCATAAATCTTTATTCTGGCAGTATCTTTGCTGTAGCCATTTGCTCCACAGATTTTTCTTCATGAAGAAATTCCATATCAGTAGCCGCTTTTTTCAAATTAGTTAATAACTTAAGTCGAATACCAACTTCCATTTTCGGCCTACACAATAACAACCAAGCTACTTTGTGTTTAGAATATCCCCAAAAAAATCCGCACAAATAGCCTGAATCTTATCAAGAGTGTATTTCGGAATTTGGTAAATAAAAAGCTAGTAGAGAATGGTGGCTCTAATAACAAAGTTAATCAATTCAGCCCTCCCTGCTAATATCAGCATTTTTGATTGCCATGCCTCAATTTTATTATGAATCCGATGAATTAGAGAACCACATTCTGAGTAGTGTAACTAATTTGACGACAAAGAAACCCCCAAATATTTAATAGGCAAGTGACCAACCTCGTAAATATCTAAAATTTGGCTTGTATGACGACTAGACTGACTAAAATAAATTTTACTTTTGTCAGCATTTACAACTAGTCCAACATAAGTACTAAGCTTCATAAAAATAGACAGTAAAGTAAACGCATTCATGAGAGTAGATTTGCCTAAAATCATCAAGTCGCCCCCTAATATTAATTGATTATAAAATATATACCAACACTTTTGTATATAATATATATACATATATATATATATATATACATATATGCATGATTTATATACAGGAAATATTACTGAAGACTGTACAGTTCAAAGATATTAGAGATTCAGAGTTTAGAGAAATTTCAAGACTCATGAGTATTCAAGATTTCAAGAGTTCAAGACTAATATAGTTATAGAGTCAAGTTATGTAAGACTCTAAATAGCACTCCAAGTTCAAATTCAAATTCTGATTTTCGAATTCCGTTTTCAAATTCTATCTTCTTTCCTCTCTATTTTATTTTCCTTCTATTTTTTTCTTACTTTACTTTTGTTTTTCAATACTTAAGTTTTATATATTTATATTCTTATACTTTTATATTTATATATATAGTTTAAAACTTTATAAATTTATAAATATGTTTATATAGTTTAAATATATGTTTTCATATGATTTTTTACTTTATAAAATTAATTTATAACACAATATTTTAATTCAAGAATTTCCAGAATTATATTTATATCAAAACACTTGAAAAATGCTCAAAAATGAATTTTGAACTAAGAGTATGTCGACATACATAAAACGCTATGTCGACATATAACTGTCATTTTTTCAATTTTGAAACGAAGTGTCTTTTCATTATTTGTGATGGTTCTGAAGCATGGCATCCTTTCATTTACAATAAAAAGAGCTTGAATTCGAATTTCTTATCATCTCTTCTTCTCTAACTTCATCCTCTTTCTCTACACCATTATTTTTTATCATTTTTATGATTTCTACACTTATACTCTACCGAATTCGATTTCATTATGATCAAACTTCTTCTCTCTACACTCTCTATTCATTACTCTCTGAATCAAGTGCTATTGAAGAGTTATAGGGGTGTTTGTATTTACTTGGGTGGTATTTGGGATTAAACAGTTTTATACATTGTAGCCATGAAATCAAGAATGTAATCGGTGGTATCCCTTGTAGCCGTGAAATCAAGGAGGTTGTAATTGGATATTGATATAGTAATAAAACTCTGCATAATCCAGCGTTGCGTGGGATTGGACGTAGGAGTAATCCGAACCAGTATAAAATCCGATGTGTTCTTTCCCTTTTTGCATTTTTATTTCTGTTTATTTTTGCATTTGTGTTTGAATCTGTGATTGTGTTTGTTGTGTTTGATTAATTTGGTGATTCACACAAGTTTTGGATTTTGTTTAAATTCTAAAAAACACTATTCACCCCCTCTAGTGTTTGTTTTTCCTAAATGATCCTTTCGGCACTCCCTAACAATTGGTATCAGAGCAAGGTCTTTTAAAAGGTTCATAATTTGATTTTTGAAAATAGTGATAATGGCAATTAACACTGGTGGCAATAATAGTTCTTTTATAGAGGGTCAGTCCACTGTTAGACCACCATTGTTTAATGGTCGTAATTATTCATATTGGGCATGTAGAATGAAAATATATTTGCAATCAATAGGTTTAGACACATGGATAGTACACAAAATTAATATGTTGAACCCACAACTGAATTAACATAATGGACAAATGATCAAAAGACTGCTGCACAAAGAAATTCTAAGGCTATGAATATGTTATTTGTTCATTAGATAGGAATGAGTTTAATAGAGTGTCAGTATGTAAAACTGCTTGTGAAATTTGGAGAACTTTACAAGTAACTCGTGAAGGAACTAATAAAGTTAAACAAAATAAAATAATAATGCTAGTTAATCAGTTTGAGTTATTCAAAATGAATGAGAATGAGTCTATTTCAGATATGTATTGCAGATTTCAAGAGATAGTGCATTAATTAACTGCACTTGAAAAACTTATTCTAAAGCTGATCAAGTCAGAAAAATATTAAGTTCATTAACTCTAGAATGGGATTAGAAAACTTTGGCAATTGAAGAAGCCAACGACGTGAATGAAATGAAGATTGAATAGTTAATTGGAAACCTGATGTCTTACGAAGTCCAATTACAGAAAAGAAAACGGATAAACAGAGAAGAAATCTATTGCATTGAAGGCAACAACAAATGGTTCTGACTCGAGTAGTGAATGAAGAAACCACACTAATGAAAAATCATTTTAGAAGATTTATGAGATATAGAAGGAAGAATTATAACCAAGGAAGTTCAAGAAGTAACGATGGACGGTGTTGTAACTACAACAAACCAGGACATAAACAGAATATGGGTCCATATCCAGACAAATCGACTCAACAAACAGACAACAACAATTCATTAAGAAAGAGAAAGAAAGCATACGCAGCAACATTAGATGATTCAAAATCACCATCAAGTGATGAAGAACCAGAAATCGAAAATAAAAATTTGTGCTTTTTGACAATTTAGAGTTCAGAAAATTTCGAAGAAAAGGATCTAAAAACCGGGTATGCTTTAATTAATTTTTAATTTTACTTAGATGAATGGTTGCTTTATTTGTTTGCTTTGATTTGATTCTAAAACTTTAAAATTTTAAATTCAAATTTGAATTTTGAAATTTAAAAATAATAATATAATAATAAATAACAAAATAAATAAATAATTGGTTATGTGTTTACTAGGATTAGAATTATTTCAGGAAATCGTTTAACCTAAAATATAAATCGATAATTTAAATTTCAATTCTCAAAATTTAAATTCTCCTTGAAAACTGACATATATGTTGACATACAAATAAGTCTATGTCGATATACCTGACTAGTTTTGAATTTCAAATTTTGAATTTCAAATAGTTTAAACTTTCAAACTTCCCTCCAACTTTTCACCAACTCACAAGGTCTGAAAAGGTGTCATTTCAATCTGAAAAGTTGTGCTTATTTAATTCATATGCATTCGATTTCTATATATACATCTACTCTTTCTATCTTTCATTCACAACTCAAAACAATATTCTTCATATCTATTCTCTTCAAAATTTTCAATTCAACGGCTTCCTCTAGTTCATCCCAAAAATCAAAGATAACCAAAACCATCAAAGGCTATCTTCAGAATGACAAAGAGGCCCTCAGAACCTATGGTAACTACTTAGCAAATGCTAAAGTTAACAAGGGTGCTTTTGCTGTCTTTAGCGATTTTCCCTCTTATAATCTCATCTCTCTCTTTCAAAACAATGAAGTCTTGAGTCTAATTGACTCACGTGATAATGACGAAGTGTGTTATCCCAAACTCGTCAAGATGTTCTATGCGAATCTCAATCGCGGATTTTATGAAGGAAACGAAGACCAAATTTAGAGTAGTGTCAAAGGCACTCAAATTATTCTCGATGCCGAACTCTTACGCACTATTTTAAATTGTAGAAGCATGGGCTCAAATTTTTCAGATTTTGTTATCGACGAAATCGATTTGGAAACCTATCACGACATATTTGAAGATGATGCTCTAATGGAATTCAAAAATCGCTTCTTTCATCCAAACACAAGAATTGTCAACCTTCTCATTCAACATACCATCAGTCCCCATTCCGAAAATTTCAACAATCCTACCATCAAAGTCCAAAAGGATCCTTTTGCTATTATTGGTAGCTATACTATCAATTGGGCCAAAATGATCCTAAGTGGAATAAAGCCCATAGATTTATCAACAAGAGAAAGCACTCTCCACTATGATGTTTATCTCACTCGCATTTTCAAGTACTTTAACGTTGATCTTCATGGAGAAGAATTTGTTCCTAGAAAAGTGTTTGACGCATCAAACATTCACGTCATGCAAATTCCTCTCACTTTCAAACCATATGAGACATTCGAAGCAAAACAAGCTCGAATGCAACAAGAACAAGATCCAATGGAACTCAAAGAAGAAGAAGAGGCTTCTATGGAAAGTGTTGAGTATCCAACCGGTACTAGATGCATTTACAAAGAGGCGATTATTCAAAATCACGTGAAAATCGTCAATAATCAAAAGAACCTCAACAGGAAACTTTCCAAAATATCCAAATTCATGGTCAAGATAGGAAGAAAGCTTGGAATTTCATCTTCCTCCTCATCGTCATCATCTGAAAACTGAGCCATTTAGTTTAATCAATCTTTATGTATTAATCTCCTTGTATTTGCTTTCGAATCTCGTATTTAAGTATTTCTTATTAGTTGGATTTATTTGCTCTCTATTAAGTAATGAATGGAGTTCTAATTATGATAAAATCATATTTATGTTTCTGCAAAAACTTTAAAACTAAATATAATATAATAAGATTCAAAAAATTTGAAATTTGAAATTTTCAAAAATTCTTATTATAGTATGTCGACATAGTGTTTTTTGTATATCGACATATAACTGCCAGATTTTCAAATTGTTTCAAATTTTAAAATTAAAATAACTACTCATGTCCATTCAAAATCCAACGAATTCCGGACCCTATTTAAGGCTATTTCTTCCAGAAAAATCCTTAATTTTATTTCTCCTTCTTCTTTATTCATTTCTACTCAAATCCATGGCAAATCCTATTCATAATCTTAGTGAAAATCTAGAAGAAACCCTGAATTCCTTCAAAAATATTCTCTGTAATTCTACGAAACCAGCATCATCTCGAACTAAGCCAAATAAAGATGTTTGAACAACAAGAGAAGCATTCTGATACAATGCTATGGCTAATCTCTTTTCAGAGATGATGATAATAATCTCGCAATGGCTCCTTCAACTAAAGAAGACGAGGATTGGGAAGTCATTAAGAACGATCCTATCTTCGAAGAAGATGATTGGGTTGAAGTTCCAAGAATTGTTTAGTTGATTCGGTACAATTTGATTGATTTGTTTGAATTTGATTTGGATTATATGATTTGAAAACTTCTATATATATATTAAGACATATGGTCTGGTATGATTTGATTTGGTTTGTATATATAACAAACATATGTAATTATAATACTTGGATTGGTTTGTGTTTTATCATCGTATTTGTAACACCCCGTGAATTCTATAATGCTAAGCTTCTCAAATTAAAGTATAATTAATTCTAAATGAAAGAATTAAGGGAAAGGGTTACGCCATTGCGTTCGTCTCGGAATTCTGCTTGAGATAGAGTTCGAGTTTGCGCGAATCGGACTCTGTATGAAGGAGTTATGGCCTTCGGAAGTTTTCAGAATCAAATTAAAATTCAAACAACTCAGTTTTAAATTCAAAATTCGAAATTCAGGTTCAAACTGGGCTGGGCAGGAAAATTCCCGCCCAGAGACCAGTCGACCATAGGGTCGACCATGGTGTCGACCTGGTCACCCCAGGTCGACCATAGTGTCGACCTGGTCCCCCCAGGTCGACCATAGTGTCGACCTGGGTGTCGACCTGCCTGGTTGACCTGGCTGGCCAGGTCTGGCTCTGGCTCGAATTTCTGAGGTCCTGTGTGTCGCTAGGGCTGACGTGTCACCTCTTGATTGGCTCTATGAATTTTGAATGGCCTAGATTCCTCCTATCTTCATCTGACGGCTCAAAACAACTTAAAAATCTATAAATACACCCTAACTTGTTGTATATAACAGTGTTGTATATAACAGTGTTGTATACACAATTATATGATTTTTGTTTGATGATAACAACCAAATATATTTTATTATTGAATGTGTTTGTAACTGTACTGGTATACTACACATCAGACAGGAATATAATATTTCTATTTAAATAAAATACAGAAATTTAAATATTCACACAGTATTTTAAATATTCACATAGTATTTTATTTGAATAAGAATATTTTATTTCGATATTTAAACAATACAGATTTACAACTCCACTATTTGTACATACATCACTGATATACATTTCAATATATTCAATTTCGTACTTAGCTCCTCTTTACAACACTTACACTTTCATATACACTACATTTCTATACAGTTCACTCGTATATACCAACACATATGAATATCATCATCTTCAGTCTTCTTGACTTCACAGCATTCCACAGTCAATCCAGTCATCTTCATACCTGTTCATACAGAAGAACACACACAGTAGACTGCAACAAAAAAAAATATGTATAAAATTAAATAAATGCAAATAAAAATTTATTTAAATTTTATTTGCCTCAGAATTACGGTGTGTTTCTCATCATTTTTCTAGACTTGGCCTGATATGCAGGGACAGAAAAATTGTTTGATAGCTGCATGTACACACGTGTATAAATATACATGTGTGCACTGCCTCGCCAAGCAGCAAGCAACTGAGGAGTAGCCACAAGGACTGTCTCAACTCAGTGCAACAACAAAACAAAGTCAACACAGCAAATTATGGTCAAAATCAAAAGTCAAGATGTACAAACAGTCTTTAAAATGGTGTTTTGGCAAATCAGATTACACTCAGCAAGGTGCAAGAACAAATACAAGTGATTTTAGATGGCAGCAGTTCAGCATGTATATGGCAACAATACAAATAAGGACATGATGCAACATGACACAACAATGGTCCATTATGTAAGACATTAACAAATATACAGGTGGGTCAAGCATTGGAGCATGGGTTCATCTCAGCATGATTCAAATCAAATGGACAATTGGCCGAGATCAGTAGTACAGCATGGAAAGCATGTTTTCAGCATGGCAAACAAGCAAGAGTTCAGACTAGCAATACATGGAATGGCAAATTTATTTCAGCATGACACGGTGAAGCAAATCATCTTATATGAGAGTGTGATGCATTGGTAATACATGATAGTAAAGGACACAGCACAAAGGGTTCAGACATGTTCAACACAGCATGGTCATGGTGCAACTACTTGATGGAAAAACTAGAGGAGCAACATAGTGGAGCATAACAGCATGTTTTAGCACACAACAGTTTCAAATATATGGTGAAAACAGTTCAATATCAAGCATAGGCACAAGAAAAGTAAACAATAATTAAAATACCAAAAATTATGGGTCTCAACTAAGAACCAGAAATCATAGCATACAGGAGCAAAACATTTCAGAAAGTTCAAGTGAACCAGGGCAGCATGATGTGATAAAATGCAACAGTTTTAACAAGAAATGGACGTGCCGAGAATAGTATACAAGCCATAAACAATACATGCAGATGAACACCACATGGCACAGGAAGATACTAACAAGTCAAGTACTAAAACTGTTCAATGGAAAGTAGGATTATAACCACTATTTTTGCCTAAGAATTTCAAGTGCAATTCGACTGGTTTGCCAATAAAATGGAGCAGCTCAAGTCAGCATATGTATGAGCAAGTGATAGTGCAAAAGAGTGGTTCATCAATGGATACAAGTCAACCAATATGGTACAGTTTTCAGTTGGAAAAAGAGTGCAACAAAAATAGTCATATGTGAATGTAAGTAAGGCACAGTGGTGCATCAACAAAGAAGCCAGTGGACAGGAACAAACACAACACACTTGATTATATATGGAGCAGCTACAAATATGTAGGGGTTCAAGCACAACAAATGGTCTAAACAACATAACCACAAGATCAATTTAGTATTTATTCTATTCAGTTCTAAGCAATTCAACAACATAATGTACATGAATGGTAAGGCAAACTAACAAGGCAACTCGAAGTACCGGATTATGACAACAGCAGTAAAATTATTTTGGCAAGGAACACAAATGATCAAGTAGTATCACACAGTAAAGGATACACGCACAAACAACTAAGTCAAGCAGTGAATATATTATGAATAAGGAGTGGGTTGATCAAGCGAAGTATCTGTTCAAAGTATTTAGCAAATCAAAATCAGTTTTCAAAATATCCAGCAAGCATAAAAAAAATCTAATTTGAAACTTACTAAAAATTATTTTAGAAATGGTCAACCAGAAAGGAAATTTGAAGATTCCAAAAATCAAGTTACTAATTCAAAGTCAAGAGTTTCATCACACAACAATTCCAGCAAGATCGGGTATTTCAAACTCAAGAACAATTCAAAGCTGTTTTCAAGCCCCAAAATTTCGTATATATATCACTACCAAGTCATCTACGAAATTAGAGAAAATATCGGATTTTTAATCCTATTTAACCACCAATCATCATCGGCAATTATCCATCCAAGTTAAAACAAATCAAAGAGAAATTCGATTTGAAATAACATACCAGAGAACGGAAGCAACTTGGATCGAATCATCTCAACTCGATCAAATAATTAGAGCAAACACGAGCATACAGAGAACCAGATTCACTTTCCAATTTCAATTTCCAATTTCAGAGCATCGAGATTTGAGACGAAGAAACCCTAGCTAAATCGCCTCCACAATTTTCAGAAAGAAGGAGATATCGGGCCACAGATTGAAGCCAAAAGGATTCAAACATCAGAGAGCTATTTCGAATTTCCAAAATAACATAACAATTCAAGATTTAGGGCAAAATTGAAAACCCTAGTTGTGTAGCCGCCGTCATTTTTCTAGAAAGTAACAAAGGAACTCGGGCCAAAAGTAAAGTGGTGAAGCAAGTATAAATTGGCCAAGTTATAAAGGGATAAGGACCTAATGGGGTTTAGCTTTATAAACTAGGGTTTTAAATAACTAAGGGTTTTAAATAACTAAGGGTTTTTATTGTTTATTTGTTTTTAGATTTTCAATTTGTAATCAAATCAGAGTTTTCTAGTTTGTCTCCAAAACTAGGGAAGATGAATTACAGGGTTTGTAATTCGGGAAAATCTGGTTTTGGGGATAAAAACCAGTGCAGGGTTTTGAGCGTAGGGTTAAGAACAGTTGGGAGTGAGTGTCGCGAGTTTACAGGGGATTGTAAGCGTAGAGATTGTTTTAACTCCTAGTAGAAACCTTGGGGAATGCAGCAGTAGGCAGGGTTTTGCCGAAGCTGGGTATATCTGTGTGTTATTTATTTTCTGCATTTATTCTGATTATTATCTATGCTGTTTTTATTTAATTATTCTGCAAAAATCTGCGATAAACCCTATTCACCCCCCCTCTAGGGTTAATTTAGATCCTACAAGTGGTATCAGAGCAGGTATTTTTTATTTTATTTTAACTCTAGAGTCATGAATCTGTCCAATAACGCGTTTTCTGAGGGTCAGTCCATAGCTAGGCCACCAATGTTTAATGGAACTGATTATGCATATTGGAAAGCTAGGATGAAAATTTATTTGAGTTCAGTCGACTATGATGTATGGGATATTATTGAAACGGGTTATAGATCACCCACTGTTATAGTTAGTGGTGTTGAAATTCCTAAACCAAAAGACAGGTGGGATCCTAATGATAAAAAATTATTTTCAACTAATGCCAAAGCGTTGAATGCTTTAATTTGTGCTCTTGATAAAACTGAATTTAATCGAATTTCTCATTGTGAGACTGCACAGGAAATATGGCATACGTTGGAGGTCACACACGAAGGGACATCTCAAGTGAAGGAATCTCGTCTCGCTCTACTCAGCAACGAATATGAAAATTTCTCTATGCAAAGAGACGAAGATATAAAAGAGATGTATGGACGCTTCTCGTCACTAGTCTACAATGCAAAAGCTCTTGGCAAAACCTATACCGAAGTGGAATTGATCAAAAAAATATTGAGAGTGCTACCAATGAATTTTGAAGCTAAGGTGACGGCGATACAAGAATCAAAAGATCTGAATAAAGTAAGCATGGAAGAGTTGATTGGAAATCTGATAACTTACGAGATGGAGTTAAAAGCAAGAGAAGAACGAAAGGATTCTGAATCAAAGAAAAGGACCATCGCTCTAAATAATTCTGTTGAAAGTAATGATGATGATCCTGCTGAAGAGCTAGCCATGGTTTTGAAAAAGTGGGCCAAAGGAAAATACAAACCACGAAAGAAGAATTCAAAAACCGACAAGTCCGAAAGTTCAGATAATTCATACGATGAAGTGTTTTGCTACAATTGCAAGAAACCCGGTCATATCAAACCAAATTGCCCACAGCTTAAAACTGAAAAGAGGAAGAAGTTCAGAAGGAAGAAGAAGGCTTTTGCTGCTACATGGGATGACGAGGAAGGAGAAGATGTTTCTGAAAGTGATGAAGAAGAAGCTAATTTATGTCTTATGGCTCAATCTGATTCAGAAGGTAGTGAAGAGGATTCTAGTGAGGTATCGAATTTTACTTATAAAGATTTAATTTTAATGTGTCACGATCTCACGAAAACTGTTGATTCTCTTGAACTAAAAGTTAAGAAATTGAAATCTGATAGGTCAAAACTAGTTCAAGAAAATAACAGTCTAGAAAGAAAACTTGAAAAGGGTAAGAATTCACCGTTTTCAAAATGTGAAAAATGTCAATTTTTGAGTAATGATTTTTTGAAATAAAAAACTGATCTTGAGTTACTTAAAAGTGAAAACATGAATTTGAAAAATGAAAATCATGATTTTGAAAAGGTGATTGAAAAGTTTAGAGAATCTGAAAAACTTGATTTTGAAAAGCGAAAACAATTTGAATTTGAAATTTCCAAGTCCAATGCTAGAATCAAAGCACTTGAAAACAAAAATTTGATTTTAAAACAAACTGATGCTGAAAAGAGGAAAATCGCTATTAATCGTTGTTCAAATTTAATGAAAGAAAATAGCGATCTTAAATTTAAAATTCAACGACTTGAGTCAGCTTTGACTAAATTTTCTAAAGGAGAGAAATCTTTGAATATGTTGTTAAAAAATCAATTTTTTGTTCAGAATAAAAAGGGACTTGGATTTGAGTCTGATCAAGTTAAAAAACAAAATTTTAATGATTTTAAAAATCCTTTAATTAACTTTGAAAACAATCAAATTGAATTTTTGAAATTTAATAATTTCAAAGGGTTTTTAAATCATAAACAAATTGATAACTCGTTTAAAAACAATTCATTTAAATCTGTTTGGATTCCAAAAATTAACAAAATAAATTTAAGCAAATCTAAACAAATTTGGGTTCCAAAGGGTACGCTAGTGAATAGTAATGGATTGTTATATAAACGGGTTTGGGTACCAAAACGTGTAAACGAAGATAAGAGTGGTAAAACAACTTTTGTTAGACCACTCGATCATATAAACATTTAGGTATCGTAGGAGGCTAAGGAACAACTGTGCTTAAGTAAGATAAAATTCAAGTTGATTCATATATCGAATTATTTGGAGTTCCTTAGCCATAGATTCAGAGTTGGAGATTCATTGCATTACGTTGATAATGGAAAGTCAGGTATGATCTTTAAACTCTTACTTTTATTCCTTTTAGTTTATTTTTTACTTGGCTTTTTTTTTTAAAATCATTCATTATGGATTGTTGAAATTCTTGGATTTTAAAAAAAATAATTTTTTTTTGGTGATTTCAAATAATTATCTTTAGATTTGATAAGTTGACTGTTTCTTGAGTTTGTCCAAAAATTCTCAGAGAATATCACTTATGATTCTTGCTTTGAAAATAATCTTGTGCTGCTCTGATAAGGAAATTGATTTGATTCTTTGGTGATTAAATGATAAGTTGGAAAATCAGTGACTGGATTTAGTTAAAATTCATAGGCAATTTGAATTAAATTAATATATAAACGATTTTAAAAATTGTCTAGGAACAATCAGTGTTAAAAATATTAGAAAATTTCATTTTTTAACTGATTGATTTTTTTTAAGCTGATTTTCAACTTGCATTTTCAAAAACTCCTCTTGAAATTAATATTTTCAATTTTAAAATTATTTTTGATTATTTATTCAAAAATTGAAATTATTGATTAATTTGAACCATTTTGTGACTCATCAAAATCGTTAATAGATTTATGAAATTGTGATGGGTTGTGACTATGGTATAATTCTTAACTAGAGGAGATATTATTTTAAATCACATTATGATTGGACAAATTTTATAATATCTTTGAATTAGAGCTTATTTCACGACCATCTTCTATATCTACCATATTTCTGTCATTCATCATGGTTTTATTTAATTTGGGGAGTTTTAATTATTCTTGAAATTTTAAAAGTAATAAAAATAATAAATAAATAAATAAATAATTTATCCTTGGTATTCACTCCCATTTAAAAATCCTCGCGGTTATGCGTGGGTGAATTACCTTAATCTCTATGTGCTTCCATTCTCACTTTAAAGACCTTTGGGCTGTGCATGGATGGAACTCATTAGAGAGGATAAAGTTAAGTTACTACTAACCCCATTTAAAAGACCTTTGGGCTATGCGTGGTTAGAAAGCGCTTAACACATTTTTTTAGCATATTTAAAATCTTTAAAATTCATATTCAAATATTCAATTTTTATTGAACTCTCCTCATTCTATAAAATCCATCGTAATCTCATTCATTCTGAAAGTGAAATTTGCTTCTGATTTAAAGATTATTATGATTTTTGTTTGATTAAATGGGATTTGCGATATATATTCTCTCTCTTAATTTGAATTTATATTTATAGTCAATATTCATCACTGTTTCAATTTCTATCATCCTTTTGATGATAACAAAAGGGGGAGAATTGTCAAGATTTTGACTGATGAGTATTTAATTCAAAAATATTTTAAGATTGGAAATTAAATATCTAGAGGGAGAATGGTCAATTGGATTTCACCATTAAATATCTAGAGGGAGAATGGTTAATTGGATTTCATCATTCATATTTTTCCACATATACAGGGGGAGTTCAGTTGTAGGGGGAGCATACAAATAGGGGTAGTAATATATTCCACGTTCAAACACATTCAAAATCTTTTATTTATTTGTTTGTCATCATCAAAAGGGGGAGATTGTTGTATATAACAGTGTTGTATACACAATTATATGATTTTTGTTTGATGATAACAACCAAATATATTTTATTATTGAATGTTTTTGTAACTGTACTGGTATACTACACATCAGACGGGAATATAATATTTCTATTTAAATAAAATACAGAAATTTAAATATTCTCACAGTATTTTATTTGAATAAGAATATTTTATTTCGATATTTAAACAGTACAGATTTACAACTCCACTATTTGTACATACATCACTGATATACATTTCAATATATTCAATTTCGTACTTAGCTCCTCTTTACAACACTTACACTTTCATATACACTACATTTCTATACAGTTCACTCGTATATACCAACACATATGAATATCATCATCTTCGGTCTTCTTGACTTCACAGCATTCCACAGTCAATCCAGTCATCTTCATACCTGTTCATACAGAAGAACACACACAGTAGACTGCAACAAAAATAATAATAATAATAATAATATAAAATTAAATAAATGTAAATAAAAATTTATTTAAATTTTATTTGCCTCAGAATTACGGTGTGTTTCTCATCATTTTTCTAGACTTGGCCTGATATGCAGGGACAGAAAAATTATCTGATGGCTGCATGTACACACGTGTATAAATATACATGTGTGCACTGCCTCGCCAAGCAGCAAGCAACTGAGGAGCAGCCACAAGGACCGTTTCAACTCAGTGCAACAACAAAACAAAGTCAACACAGCAAATTATGGTCAAAATGAAAAGTCAAGATGTACATGCAGTCTTTAAAATGGTGGTTTGGCAAATCAGATTACACTCAGCATGGTGCAAGAACAAATACAAGTGATTTTAGATGGCAGCAGTTCAACATGTATATTGCAACAATACAAATAAGGACATGATGCAACATGACACAACAATGGTCCATTATGCAAGACATTAACAAATATACAGGTGGGTCAAGCATTGGAGCATGGGTTCATCTCAGCATGATTCAAATCAAATGGACAATTGGCCGAGATCAGTAGTACAGCACGGAAAGCATGTTTTCAGCATGGCAAACAAGCAAGAGTTCAGACTAGCAATACATGGAATGGCAAATTTATTTCAGCATGACATGGTGAAGCAAATCATCTTATATGAGAGTGTGATGCATTGGTGATACATGATAGTAAAGGACACAGCACAAAGGGTTCAGACATGTTCAACACAGCATGGTCATGGTGCAACTACTTGATGGAAAAACTAGAGGAGCAACATAGTGGAGCATAACAGCATGTTTTAGCACACAACAGTTTCAAATATATGGTGAAAACAGTTCAATATCAAGCATAGGCACAAGAAAAGTAAACAATAATTAAAATACCAAAAATTATGGGTCTCAACTAAGAACCAGAAATCATAGCATACAGGAGCAAAACATTTCAGAAAGTTCAAGTGAACCAGGGCAGCATGATGTGATAAAATGCAACAGTTTTAACAAAAAATGGGCGTGCCGAGAATAGTATACAAGCCATAAACAATACATGCAGATGAACACCACATGGCACAGGAAGATACTAACAAGTCAAGTACTAAAACTGTTCAACGGAAAGTAGGATTATAACCACTATTTTTGCCTAAGAATTTCAAGTGCAATTCGACTGGTTTGCCAATAAAATGGAGCAGCTCAAGTCAGCATATGTATGAGTAAGTGATAGTGCAAAAGAGTGGTTCATTAATGGATACAAGTCAACCAATATGGTACAGTTTTCAGTTGGAAAAAGAGTGCAACAAAAATAGTCATATGTGAATGTAAGTAAGGCACAGTGGTGCATCAACAAAGAAGCCACTGGACAGGAACAAACACAACACACTTGATTATATATGGAGCAGCTACAAATATGTAGGGGTTCAAGCACAACAAATGGTCTAAACAACATAACCACAAGATCAATTTAGTATTTATTCTATTCAGTTCTAAGCAATTCAACAACATAATGTACATGAATGGTAAGGCAAACTAACAAGGCAACTCGAAGTACCGGATTATGACAACAGCAGTAAAATTATTTTGGCAAGGAACACAAATGATCAAGTAGTATCACACAGTAAAGGATACACGCACAAACAACTAAGTCAAGCAGTGGATATATTATGAATAAGGAGTGGGTTGATCAAGCGAAGTATCTGTTCAAAGTATTTAGCAAATCAAAATCAGTTTTCAAAATATCCAGCAAGCATAAAAAAAATCTAATTTGAAACTTACTAAAAATTATTTTAGAAATGGTCAACCAGAAAGGAAATTTGAAGATTCCAAAAATCAAGTTACTAATTCAAAGTCATGAGTTTCATCACACAACAATTCCAGCAAGATCGGGTATTTCAAACTCAAGAACAATTCAAAGCTGTTTTCAAGCCCCAAAATTTCGTATATATATCACTACCAAGTCATCTACGAAATTAGAGCAAATATCGGATTTTTAATCCTATTTAAACACCAATCATCATCGGCAATTATCCATCCAAGTTAAAACAAATCAAAGTGAAATTCGATTTGAAATAACATACCAGAGAACGGAAGCAACTTGGATCGAATCATCTCAACTCGATCAAATAATTAGAGCAAACACGAGCATACAGAGAACCAGATTCACTTTCCAATTTCAATTTCCAATTTCAGAGCATCGAGATTTGAGACGAAGAAACCCTAGCTAAATCGCCTCCACAATTTTCAGAAAGAAGGAGATATCGGGCCACAGATTGAAGCCAAAAGGATTCAAACATCAGAGAGCTATTTCAAATTTCCAAAATAACATAACAATTCAAGATTTAGGGCAAAATTGAAAACCCTAGTTGTGTAGCCGCCGCCATTTTTCCAGAAAGTAACAAAGGAGCTCGGGCCAAAAGTAAAGTGGTGAAGCAAGTATAAAGGGGCCGGCCAAGTTATAAAGGGATAAGGACCTAATGGGGTTTAGCTTTATAAACTAGGGTTTTAAATAACTAAGGGTTTTAAATAACTAAGGGTTTTTATTGTTTATTTGTTTTTAGATTTTCAATTTGTAATCAAATCAGAGTTTTCTAGTTTTTCTCCAAAACTAGGGAGACGAATTACAGGGTTTGTAATTTGGGGAAATCTGGTTTTGGGGATAAAAACCAGTGCAGGGTTTTGAGCGTAGGGTTAAGAACAGTTGGGAGCGAGTGTCGCGAGTTTACAGGGGATTGTAAGCGTAGAGATTATTTTAACTCCTAGTAGAAACCTTGGGGAATGCAGCAGTAGGCAGGGTTTTGCCGAAGCTGGGTATATCTGTGTGTTATTTATTTTCTGCATTTATTCTGATTATTATCTATGCTGTTTTTATTTAATTATTCTGCAAAAATCTGCGATAAACCCTATTCAGCCCCCTCTAGGGTTAATTTAGATCCTACATAACTCTCAACTGAAAATTCACACAAAAATATGAGAAAGGAGTTGTCATGCTGCTAGGGAGGAATTGAACATAGCCGTCAAGAGAAAAGCCTAGAGACGATTCAAACTAAGAAGAAGATTTAAAGTTTAAATCAAAAGTTTTCAACGCAACGTTAGTCTACCCAAAGGAGCGCATTCCAATTTCAGAATTCAGAATCCAGAATTCAAGATTCTGCATTTGCTGTAAGTATAGTAATCTTTCAGAATATGAATAAGAATTGCGATGTGATTCGATGTGAATGAAAATAGAATTGTGTTATTGTATTGTATAAAATTCTATGTATTGTGATGGTTCTATAATGACTTATGTATTGATGTTTGTGGCATAAATTTGATTGATGCAAGCCTATTGAACAATTGTATATGAAAACAATGACACTTGCAAGTTTGTGGCAAAGATTAGAAATTGATTCCTTTATGTATATGTCGAAGGCATGGACTATGCATATTCCCTTACTCTAAATTAGAATTTATGTAAACATGTTTTATACTTGAAACCATTTATGCCTGCATGACCCAAAACCTATGATATCATTTTCATGTCTATTCACAAGTATAATTGATCTATGTTAAGCATCGTTTGGGTTTCATAAACTATGCAAATTCATGTTTATTTGCAAGAGTAATTGGATCTATGTTAAGTATCGTTTGGGTTTCAAAAACTATGCAAGTTCATGTTGAAATAGGCTATGTGATTAAATGTTATATTTGGACCATTTGGTGAATATACATCATGCTAGTTATGTGTTTGACATTATGCCAAGTTAAACATATTTAAACACAAGTTGTAAACTATGCCATTTCATATGTCACCTACTTAGTTGTACTTGGATTTGAATGCAAGTTCATATGACCCATCATTTATGTTAGTATCGCTAAATTGCAAGTTCATGCGCCACACACCCTTATATGTTGTCAAATATTACATGTTCTTGATTTCTGCTTTTTCTTATGCTTATAAAGTTGGGCTGAATTGTGTCCAGCCCAACATTTGTTATAACGTTGCGAACGTATAAACGGGGGTAATGACATTGGGTGTAAAACATGAAAACATATGTTGGCATGTTTGGCACATGCTAATGACAATGACATTTAAAGCGATATGAATTGTTATACCCAAAAATAAAAGATATGACATTTACAAATATATATTTTTGGGAAATAATAAAATATGTAAATTTTGAAAACACGACGTGCTTAACCTGAGGTTGGATTGAGTTGTGATGTAAACCTACCCGGAACCGCCCGGCTGTCCAGTAGTCACAACAATACCTATCCAATGTAGGTGGTTAAGCATTGAGCCCAATAAAGACCCAAGGTTAGAATGAGCTACGGTGTAAACCTGCCTGGAACCGACCGGCATATCCAGTAACCGTAGCAATACCTATCTAATGTGAGTGGTCTGGGGCTCCTAAGAGGCTAAGGACAGGTGGTAGGGTTAAGTCAACTATAACACTTAACCAAATTCAACATGTTAACAAGAATTGATGGGTAGGGGTTAGGTAAATACAGACACTTAACCACTTAACATGTTTGACTAGAAAATACTGGTAACGAGGGACCCGTTTCAGCAGTAACCCAATTTAGGTATCAACGGTACCCTGAAACTAGGCAGGGTAGGGCACTATTACTGGGCTGATTGTAAGCGGTCAAATAACGGCGGTGGGTGCACAGTGCAGGTCTAACAGGGTGTGGGCATGCACACACTTCGGAGTAGACAACCAGGGCACTGGGGACACCAGTAGTATAACCTATGCCTTCTAGAATTTGTGTCGGGGCCGCCACCATGGGTCTTGATACACCCCATGGTGGGACCAGCATAGGTATCTACAATTCTTGGGGGCCGTATGACACATGTTAGCGCGAGTAGGAGCCGATCTTTCGAAAATGGGGATCACTTCACCCTCACCATGGGGTGCCTGTTAGAATAAACTCAAGTAGATGTAGAGATATAGTATGGGTGCGATAGTACATTCGACACTCCCTTAGCTTGTGACACCATCCTATTTTCAGTATATATCTATCATGCCCTTTTCTTATTCACATACTGAAGAGTTACTGGATTTGCTCAGGCTTTATGTCTGACCATATTCTCTTTTCGTCTTCTTTTCTTTCGCCCCCCAGGTCCACAGAGAGGAAACAACTCAACTCAGTCAGGCTCTGTACAAGCTCCAAGAACGTAGATGTATGATTTGGGTCTCTTTTGCTCGGACTATGGCTTTGGATATCACTATGGGGACTTTTGTCACTTTATTTATGTTTTATGCTTCTTTAATAATCAAGACAGTTATGATGTAGTGATGATGGAAGTATTTTGAGACAATTATGGAATGTTTTGTTTTGGAACACGTATTGATGAATAAAAGTCTGTTGGTTTCCGCTGTTTAAAATATGTGTATTTATATCTGTCTTGAGTTTATCTGTGGCTTTTACTTATAAACCTCCACCAAAATTAAGGCATTCCCTTTGTGAGTGACCTTAACGGAGGTGGGGTGTTTCACTTGGTATCAGAGCATAGGTTTACCAGACAAGATAAAAGTTTTTGAAATTGTTTTCAAAAGAAAGTTTAAAGAAGCATTTTTCAAGAAAAAGTGTTATATTTATGAAAAGACAAAATCCCCCAAAGCCATGTGCCCTATCTATCTCTCTCTATCCTTCGTTTTGAATTTTTCCCTTTCTGTTTCAGCATGCTGGAGACCTTAACCTCCCGGAAAGAGTGTCGATTCCCGGCTGGTTTAGGAGGTACTTAGAAGCAAGGGCCAATGGCGCGGGCCCAACAGACATCCCTCCTCCAGTGGCCGCGGTTCCTCCTCCAGTGGCCGTGGTTCCTCCTCGTGGAAATGCCTTCGCAAAAACATGTAGAGACTTCAAGGCAATGGGTGGAAAAGATTTTTATGGGACAGAATCCTTTGTAGGGATAAGAAACTGGCTAAAGGAGATTAAGTATCTGTTTGTCATCTTTGGAGTGGATGATAGGCAAAAGATACAACTATCGGTATGGTTGCTTAAGGATGAGGCTTCCTATTGGTGGGAAGTTACCAATGCTCAGCGGGCGGTGGAAACATGGGAGGATTTCAAGATGAGGTTTGAGATGAAATTCCTCTCCCAAGCAGAAAGGAGCCTGCAAATGGAAAAGATCCTAACTCTGAAACAGGGAAGCATGACGATCAGGGAATATGTTAACCAGTTTAACCGGCTGGCTAGATTTGGTTTAGACTTAGTAAACACCCAATACAAGAAGGCACTTCGCTTTGTCAAGGGTTTGAATGAGCCTCTACACAGCCTTGCCATGACCCATGTATCCACAGAAGCGACTTATGAAAGCTTGGTGGACATGGCGTTGCTACACGAGGAAGATCACGGTAAGAAAGAAGTTAAGGTGGAAAAGAAGAAAGAGGGTCTACAAGCAAAGAAAACAGACTTCAAGAAAGGAGGAAAGAACAATAAGCCCTACGAGAAGAGAAGGTGCAATTTCTGTGGCATTGTGGGCCATATATCAAAAGACTGCCGGAAAAGAAAGGCGAAAATGGGTGGTTGCTTCCATTGTGGAGAGACTGGGCACCAAGCTAAGGACTGCCCAAAGAAGAAAGGGCAGGGACAGAAAGCTGGATTCACTTCAGGGGGTCAGGTTCATGCGCTAGTGGTACCTCAGCAAGAAAGAGGTAGTAATATTTATGTAGAAAGTGTAGTCTATCTTTATGATCATCCAGTTCATACACTTTTTGACTCTGGCGCATCACACTCTTTTATTTCCTCTGCCTTAGTAGAATCTCTGCATCTAGACACTAGTATGGTAGAAGATCCCTTAGTAGTTTCAAATCCAACTGAGGGCTCCATTTACTTGTCAATTGTTTGTTTGGGTTTGAAAATCTCTATTCTCAGCGTTGAGTTTAGTTGTGATGCCTTTGTCTTAGGCTTCTCGGGGTATGGTTTGATCTTAGGCAAGGACTGGTTATCCAGTAATAGTGCCATTCTTGATTGTGAGAAAAGAGTAGTTAGGCTCTTGACTCGGCTTGGTAACACTCTAGAAATTTCTTGTAATCCCTTGAATGTTGTTATGCTAAGTTATCTAGAGTCGCTTGATGCTTCTGATGAGAATTTGCAATCAGTGAGAGTAGTCCAGGAATATCCGAATGTCTTTGTGGAGGTGAAAGGCTTACCTCCGAGGCGGGAAATAGACTTTCACATATATCTTGTGGATAACGCAAAGCCTGTATCTTTACCTGTCAGAAACATGGCTCCAAAGGAGAGAAAGGAGCTCAGTAAGCAGGTTAAAGAACTTCTCGAAAAGGGGTTCATTAGACGGAGCATTTCGGAATGGGGTGCTCCAGTGGTGTTCGCAACTAAAGCGGACGGTTCGCTTCGCCTTTACGTCGACTATAGGGAGTTAAACAAATTGACCAAGAAAAATTGGCACCCTCTTCCCCGAATCGACGATTTGTTTGATCAGCTTGTAGGTGCAACGGTCTTCTCCCAACTTGATCTGGCAACTGGGTTCCATCAGCTAAGAGTAGCTGAATATAGTATTGATAAAACGACGTTCAGAACCCCAGATGGTTTCTTCGAGTGGCTTGTCATGCCTTTCAGCTTGACAAATGCACCCTCTTATTTCGTAGACCTAATGAGCAGGGTGTTCAGAGAATTCCTCAACAAATTTGTGGTTGTCTTCATAGATGATATCTTAATCTTCTCAAAGAATGAGGAAGAGCATGCCCAGCATCTGAAAGAAATCATGGAAACTCTTTGAGCTCATCAACTAAAAGCCAAATTCTCCAAGTGTCACTTCTGGAGAAAAGAAGTAAGATTTTTGGGGCATATAGTGTCCAAAGAAGGGTTGGCTGTGGACCCCGCAAAAGTGGTGGCAGTGCAAGATTGGAAGACACCAAGAAATGCAACCGAAGTTCGAAGCTTTCTTGGGCTAGCCGGTTTTTACCGAAAGTTTATTAGGGATTTCGCGAAAATCTCAGCCCCACTCACAAGGCTAACAAAGAAGAATCTGGCGTTCACTTGGGATTTGGACTGCGAGTTTGCTTTCCAACGATTAAAAAGGGCTCTCACAACAGCCCCAGTTCTGACTTTGCCAGATGGTAGTAAAATGTTCACGGTATACACGATGCATGTGGAACGGGGCTAGGCGTTGTTCTAATGCAAGAAGGGAGGGTAGTAGCTTATGGTGGAAGACAATTAAAAGTTCATGAAAAGAACTACCCAACCCACGATCTTGAGTTAGCCGCCATCGTTTTTGCGCTTAAGTCTTGGCGCCATTATCTCCTAGGTGAGAAGTTCGAATTATACACTGACCATAAATCTTTGAAATATCTCTTCTCGCAGAAGGATCTTAACTTAAGGCAGCAAAGATGAATGGAGTTTCTTGCCTCTTATGACTTTGAAATTTCCTATACTCCCGGCAAAGGCAACGTAGTAGCAGACGCGTTGAGCCATAAGAAACTGACCTTAAGCCCTCTCTTTGTGGAAAGGCAAAGCTTGGAGTATATAGCCAGTTTTAACTTTAGGCCCTCCTCAGATTTTGTACCGGGTTTGCTAGCATCTCTCGAAGTATGCCCCACTCTCTTGGACTCAATAGGGGCTGCACAACGTGAAGACCCTCAGCTTGTTGATGTGATTGATAAACTTATTAGGGGTGAGACTTCTAGTCACCTCAGTAGGTACGCCATCGATGATAAGGGTTGGCTGAGGCGAGATGGAAGATTGTGCGTCCCACAAGCAAGGGAGTTGACAAAGAAGGTTCTCAAAGAAGCACATCATTCCAAGATGACCATACACCCTGGCAGCGATAAGATGTACAAGGATATAAAAAGGACTTTCTTTTGGAACGACATGAAACAAGACGTGTCCGATTTCGTTTCTAAGTGCATGACCTGCCAACGGGTCAAGGCGGAACAAAAGACGCCTGGAGGACTACTTCATCCTTTAGAGGTCCCACAGTGGAAGTGGGAAAACATTTCAATGGACTTCATTAATGGACTGCCTAGGTCAAGAAGAGGCAACACTAGCATTTGGGTTATAGTGGATGGGCTTACTAAGAGCGCCCACTTCATACCTATTAAAAGTAGAAGGACTGCCGCATCTCTTTATCTCAAGGAAATAGTTCGACTCCATGGGATACCCTCCAGCATTGTTAGTGACCAAGACCCTATCTTCACAAGTGAGTTTTGGTGGAGTCTACAAGAACTGTAGGCACACAGTTATGTCTGAGCACAGCCTACCACCCCCAAACCGACGGCCAGACGGAAAGGGTGAATAGAGTTTTAGAGGATCTTTTAAGACTTTTCGTTCTTGACTTTGGAGGGACTTGGGAGGATCACCTTCCTTTAGTGGAATTTGCCTATAACAACAGCTACCAAGCTACCATCGGTATGGCACCCTTTGAAGCCTTGTATGGAAGACCGTGCAAATCACCAACTTGTTGGTACGAGTCTACAGATAAGCTTATACTTGGACCAGATATGATTCGAGAGACTTCGGAGAAAGTGGACTTGATACGTAGGAGAATGAAGACCGCCCAAGACAGACAGAAATCCTACGCCGATAAAAGAAGGACCGACCTTGAGTTTGGGGTTGGGGACAGGGTTTTCCTTAAGGTATCACCTTTAAGGAACGTCGTTCGTTCTGGATCCGCCAAAAAGCTACCACCAAGATTTGTAGGACCGTTTCCTATCATCGAGAAGGTTGGAAAGATGGCCTATAGATTAGAGCTACCCGAGAAACCGACCGGAGTTCACAACGTCTTTCATGTTTCTCACCTCCAGAATTGTTTGCATGAGTCAGCGAATGTGGTGGAACCTAGCATTCTAGAAGAAGCCGAAGTGGAACGTGAAGCAACTGTGACGAGAGTTCCAACCCGCATCTTAGGAACGGAAGTGAAAAAGCTACGCAACTGCGAAGTCAAACTTGTTAAAGTTCAATGGAGCGACGCCGAGGAAGACGCGACTTGGGAAACTGAGGACAGAATACGCGTTGCCTACCCTCTTCTTTTTTAGGGTACATCTTTGATCTCTCTTTTTCCTTAAGTTATGCTTTATCTATCTTTTAGGTATATCTCCTCGTTCCTTTTCCTAACTCCTTAGGTAGAAAACAAATGGATGCAAACATGTATTTGAAAATATGTTATGGATGATGGCTGCAAATGGTTGCTAGTGGTTGCTCGTGGATGCATATACACACACACCCTAGGTTATAGATCGACTCAGTCACTTCATACTGCATATGCATATGTGTATTCTCATTTGTATATGGTTGAAACTTGATATGCTATCATATGGTTGTCGCATTTGTACGAATAGTTGTGCACTCATGTAGGATTATGAGTAGGAAAAATTGCATACATAATGAATTCATGACACTTACATAATTCGCATTAAGGAGGTCAACTGAATCAGTAGACCGCCTGATTTCTGCATTAGATAAGGACATATTCACTCACTATGCATATGATCACGAAGCATTAGAAGTCTTTTAAGGACAGTTGATGCCTGTGTTTGTTGGTTGAGTAGATGGACCGTTGGATGTTAGGATATACATTCTTCCTAACTTAAAGATTTCGGGGATGAAATCCTTTTAAGGGGGGAGAATGTAACACCCCATGAATTCTATAAAGCTAAGCTTCACAAATTAAAGTATAATTAATTCTAAATGAAATAATTAAGGGAAACAGGTTATGCCATTGTGTTCGTCTCATAATTCTGCTTGAGATAGAGTCCGAGTTTGCGCGAATCGGACTCCGTATGAAGGAGCTATGGCCTTCGGAAGTTTTCAGAATCAAATTTAAATTCAAACAGCTCAGTTTTAAATTCAAAATTCGAAATTTAGGTTCAAACTGGGCTGGGCGGGAAAATTCCCGCCGAGAGACCAGGTCGACCATAGGGTCGACCATGGTGTCGACCTGGTCACCCCTGGTCGACCATAGTGTCGACCTGCCTGGTCGACCTGGCTGGCCAGGTCTGGCTCTGGCTCGAATTTCTGAGGCCCTGTGTGTCACTAAGGCTGACGTGTCACCTCTTGATTGACTCTCTGAATTTTGAATGGCCTAGATTCCTCTTATCTTCATCTGACGGCTCAAAACAACTTAAAAATCTATAAATACACCCTAACTCTCAACTGAAAATTCACACAAAAATATGAGAAAGGAGTCGTCATGCTGCTAGGGAGGAATTGAACATAGCCGTCAAGAGAAAAGCCTAGAGACGATTAAAACTAAGAAGAAGATTTAAAGTTTAAATCAAAAGTTTTCAACGCAACGTTAGTCTAGCCAAAGGAGTGCATTCCAATTTCAGAATTCAGAATCCAGAATTCAAGATTCTGCATTCGTTGTAAGTATAGTAACCTTTCAGAATATGAATAAGAATTGCGATGTGATTCGATGTGAATGAAAATAGAATTGTGTTATTGCATTGTATAAAATTCTATGTATTGTGATGGTTCTATCATGACTTATGTATTGATGTTTGTGGCATATATTTGATTGATGCAAGCCTATTGAACAATTGTATAAAAACAATGACACTTGCAAGTTTGTGGCAAAGATTAGAAATTGATTCCTTTATGTATATGTCGAAGGCATGGACTATGTATATTCCCTTATTCTAAATTAGAATTTATGTAAACATGTTTTAGACTTGAAACCGTTTATGCCTACATGACCCAAAACCTATGATATCATTTTCATGTCTATTCGCAAGTATAATTGATCTATGTTAAGCATCGTTTGGGTTTCATAAACTATGCAAATTCATGTTTATTTGCAAGAGTAATTGGATCTATGTTAAGTATCGTTTGGGTTTCAAAAACTATGCAAGTTCATGTTGAAATAGGCTATGTGATTAAATGTTATAATTGGACCTTTTGGTGAATATACATCATGCTAATTATGTGTTTGACATTATGCCAAGTTAAACATATTTAAACACAAGTTGTAAACTATGCCATTTCATATGTCACCTACTTAGTTGTACTTGGATTTGAATGCAAGTTCACATGACCCATCATTTATGTTAGTATCTCTAAATTGCAAGTTCATGCGCCACACACCCTTATATGTTGTCAAATATTACATGTTCTTGATTTCCCTTTTTTCTTACGCTTATAAAGTTGGGCTGAATTGTGTTCAGCCCAACATTTGTTATAACGTTGCGAACGTATATACGGGGGTAATGACGTTGGGTGTAAAACATGAAAACATATGTTGGCATGTTTGGCACATGACAATGACAATGACATTTAAAGCGGTATAATTGTTATGCCCAAAAATAAAAGATATGACATTTACATATATATATATTTTTGGGAAATAATAAAATATGTAAGTTTATAAAACACGACGTGCTTAACCCGAGGTTGGATTGAGTTGTGATGTAAACCTGCCCGGAACCGCCCGGCTGCCCAGTAGTCACAACAATTCCTATCCAATGTGGGTGGTTAAGCATTGAGCCCAATAAAGACCCGAGGTTAGACTGACCTACGGTTTAAACCTGCCCGGAACCGACCGGCATATCCAGTAACCGTAGCAATACCCGTCTAATGTGAGTGGTCTGGTGCTCCTAAGAGGCTAAGGACAGGTGGTAGTGTTAAGTCAACTATAACACTTAACCAAATTCAACATGTTAACAAGAATTGATGGGTGGGCGTTAGGTAAATACAAACACTTAACCACTTAACATGTTTGACTAGAAAATCCTGGTAACGAGGGACCCGTTTCAGCAGTAACCCAATTTAGGTATCAATGGTACCCTGAAACTAGGCAGGGTGGGGCACGATTACTGGGCTGATTGTAAGCGGTCAAACGACGGCGGTGGGTGCACAGTGCAGGTCTAACGGGGTGTGGACATGCACATACTCCGGAGAAGACAACCAAGGCACTGGGGACACCAGTAGTATAACCTATGCCTTCTAGAATTTGTGATGGGGCAGCCACCATGGGTCTTGATACACCCCATGGTGGGACCAACATAGGTATCTACAATTCTTGGGGGCCATATGACACATGTTAACGCGAGTTGGAGCCGATCTTTCGAAAATGGAGATCACTTCACCTTCATCATGGGGTGCCTGTTAGAACAAACTCAAGTAGATGCAGAGATATAGTATGGGTGCGATAATACATTCGACACTCCCTTAGCTTGTGACACCATCCTATTTTCAGTATATATCTATCATGCCCTTTTCTTATTCACATACTGAAGAGTTACTAGATTTACTCAGGCTTTATGTCTGACCCTATTTTCTTTTCGTCTTCTTTTCTTTCGTCCCCCCCCCCCAGGTCCACAGGGAGGAAACAGCTCAACTCAGTCAGGCTCTGTACAAGCTCCAAGAATGTAGATGTATGATTTGGGTCTCTTTTGCTCGGACTATGGCTTTGGATATCACTATGGGGATTTTTGTCACTTTATTTATGTTTTATGCTTCTTTAATAATCAAGACAGTTATGATGTAGTAATGATGGAAGTATTTTGAGACAATTATGGAATGTTTTGTTTTGGAACACGTATTGATGAATAAAAGTCTGTTGGTTTCCGCTGTTTAAAATATGTGTGTTTATATCTGTTTTGAGTCTATCTGTGGCTTTTACTTATAAACCTCCACTAAAATTAAGGCATTCCCTTTGTGAGTGACCTTAACGGAGGTGGGGTGTTTCAATATTCTTAGGAATTACCATTATAGGTATAACAACCCGTATTTTCAATAAACTGTTATAACATAAATCGAGGCAGAATTTAATTCAAAAATCAGAATCAGGGGAAACGGGCTATGCCATTGCGTTCGTCTCGGAAAAATACGCGAAATAGAGTCCGAGTTTTCGAAAATCGGAGTCCGTATGACCCAGTTAAGGCCCATTGAAGTTTTCAGAAATTTCTATGCTAAAAACAGATTTAAATTTCAAATTAAAAACAGGGATTAGGGCTAATCGGGGTTAGGCGGGAAAATTCCCGCCAGGGGCCCCATGTCGACAGGCATGTCGACAGGGCCCCCAGGGTGTCGACAGCCCTGTCAACAGCCCTGTCGACAGGGGTGCCCGGGCAGTTAGCCTGGTGCACCATTTCTGATTTGGGTTGGGTCTTGTGGCTTGGTTCTAGAGAGTTCCGAGATCTGACGGGCCTGAACTAATCTAGGGTTAATCCTAGGGCCAAAAACACTCTAATCTTCTATAAATATACCCCTAATCCTACCCTAAAGCCTCATTAATCAATCTAGCAACTAAACTATGTCAATTTGAATCCTCAAATGGCCTCCACCTAAAATCCCTAGCCTCCACCTTCCTCAAAGTTAAATCATATGAAGATATGATGATCATACAACCTTTTCTATGTTGTATGAATGCTTAATAACTTGCATACTTCATTAAGTTGCAAGTTTGATTTGCTAAAGTTTGTGTTTTGGGATTTTGCAAAAGGGTTTTCTTATTTGAGGCTTTGTTTTGGGTTTTTAAAGGGCTTCTTCATCTTATTTGGTGGATTTGTGACTTGTTTATAATTGTAAGCCCTCTTACCTTCACTTTACAAACTCTAAAGTTAATGTGTGGTGAAAGTTGAGATTTATGTGAGTTTATTTGATTATGCATGCTTATGCGAACTCACTATGCCATGTTTTACATGTTTCACAAGTTATGCATGCTTATGCGAGATTACTATGCCATGTTTTACATGTTTCACAAAGTTATGCATGCTTATGCGAGATTACTATGCCATGTTTTACATGTTTCACAAGTTATGCATGCTTATGCGAGTTTATTATGTCATGTTCTACATGTTTAATGGATTATGCATGCTTATGCAAGTTCACCTTACCATGTTATACATGTTTTATGGATTATGCATGTTTATGCAAGTTCACCTCACCATGTTATGCAAGTTTAATGGGTTATGCATGACTATGCAAGTTCACCTTACCATGTTATGCATATTTAATAAGCTATGCATGTTTATGCGAGTTCACTATGACATGATTTGCAAGTTTAACATGTATGCATATTTATTATGATATGTGAAGTTCATCATGTATGTTATGCCAAGTTACCTTTTATACCCTTATGCGTTATGACGAATATGTAAACGAGATAATGACGTTGGGAGGGTTTGGGTAAACTTAAAAATACATGAAACTAAAAGATTGGGAATTTACCTATTAAGTTAGGTCTACCCCTTAGGAATTTACCTATTAAGTTAGGTCTACCCAAGTATATGTTAACTTGTAAATATGTTCTAAAGTGGACATGACATTAGATAACATGATATGGCCAACTCGAGGTTAGACCTAGTTGTGGTGTAAATCTTCCCAGGTAACCACAACGTGGGGTCTAATGTGGGTAGTTGGTCATGTTGCACCATAAGACCCGAGGTTAGACCTAGACGTGGTGTAAATCTTCCCAGGTAACCACGGATGTCTAATGTGAGAGGTTGGGTGCGTTAAGTAATTAATGCCTCATGATTAGGGTTAAGTCATGGCCCACTAATACTTAACCAATAATGGGGATGCGAGGATTAGATGGGGTTAAGTGGTTACACTTAACTAATTTAATCCAGGATTAGTGAGGGGTTAAAAACACACTTAACCCTCTTAGAAACCCTAGCAACGTGGTCTGTTCCAGCAGTAATCCCAGTTTGGTATCATTCACAACCCTAGAGGCTAGGCTAGGGCGGGGCACGATTACTGGACTGATGTAAGCGACCAAAGCGACGGGTGAGTGGTACAGCGGTGCGGGTCCGGCGGGCTACGGACGTGCACGTAGTCCGATGTTGGACAAACTCGAGGCACGGGTACCAGTAGGCTTAGACTGTGCATTATTGCTTAGGTGTCTGGGGTTGACATCGTAGGGCTTGATACACCCGAAGGTGGACCCAGCACAGTCTGACTACATCCATGTGGGCCGTATGGACACCAACACTTGACGTGTTAGGTTTATAGGGAGCCGATCGACTAGACCGTTGGGCTGGACCTTATACTAAGGTCACTTCATGTTATTGGGCCAAAGTTTGGGTGAAGGGATCAAGATCTGTTTTGTGGGTTTGCTAGTACACTGTGGTGCAAAGTTTAATCTCGTCTATGTGATGTCACCTTTATCTATTGCCAGTATGTTTATCTCAGTTTCCATCATACCGTTAACTTTATTAGTTTATAGATTGATCGTAGTAGGGCTTACCAGTCTTTTTGACTGACCTGTTTTCTTTCGCTTCTTTTCTTCCGTTTCCCCCCCCCCCCCTCCCCCACAGGTTCTCAGGGAGGGGCTACATCTGCTTAGTGGATCTTTGGCTTGCTTGTTGGATAGCTCATGTATGGATCTGAGCTAGCTGTGGCTTATCTTTTATTTCTGGGGATTAGTACTGATGGTTTTACCATGTATTTTATTATCACGTATCTAGACTTATGTTGTATTTTGGATCATGACATTTTGATATTATGTACTTGACTATGTCGGTTTTCTGAGATGATGATGATGGGTTTTTATCTGCTACCGCTGCTTTACTTATATTTATTTTCATATATTCTGTCTTCCAATATCTCTGTGCATGTTTACCTTCACAACAACGCCCCTCCAAAGCTAGTACATTCTAAGGAGTGATCCTAGTGGAGGTGGGGTGTTACAATTTGGTATCAGAGCACAAGGTTAACAAGATTGAACAAAACTTTTGAAAAAAAAAAAACCTTTTGAAAAACTATTTTCAAAAACCTACTAAGTATTTTCCAAAATAAAGTCTAGATTATTTTAAGGCTAATCCCCAAAAGCCATCAGCGTTATCCTTCGTTCCCTTGACCTAATCTTATCTTATCTTTCGTTTCAGTATGGCTGAGAATCTTGACATCCCAGATGGAGTGAACGTACAACTCTGGTATAGGAGACTTCTAGAAGCTAGGGCGGCAGCTGGTCCCGCCAACCCTACTCCCACTCCTCCTCCTGTAGTTGAGAATCCTATCCCTAATATCCCTCCTCCGGTGGTTCCTGCTCCCCCTCCTCCAGCAGTTAATATTCCCCCTCCCGTTGCTAATGTTCCTCCCCCTCCCGTTGCTGAGGCTCCTCTTCCTCCTCCTCCCCCTCAGCATCCTCAGATTGAGTTTACGAAGGTTTGTAAAGACTTCAAGGCAATGGGAGGCAAGAATTTCCTAGGCACGGAATCTTTTGTTGAAGCTAGGAATTGGCTGAAAGACACGGAGGACTTGTTTGCTATCTTTGGGATTGATGACGAGAGGAAGATCTTATTGACAGTATGGCTTTTGAAGGATGAGGCGGCCTATTGGTGGGAGGTCACCAATGGGACGAGGCCCGTTGAGACTTGGGCCGATTTGAGGGCTAGGTTTGTGACCAAGTTTCTATCTTGAGCTGAGGCGAATTTACAGATGGAGAAGTTCATTGCATTAAAGCAAGGTGATATGTCCGTCAAGGAGTATGTGAACAAGTTTAATCAGCTGGCCCGTTTTGGTTTGGATATAGTAAACACCCCGGAGAAGAAGGCTCTTCGATTTGCTAGAGGGTTGAATGAGCCGCTACAGGGCTTGGCGATGTCACATATTCCGCATGGAGCTACTTTTGAGAGTTTGGTAAATATGGCTCTGCTTCAGGGAGATGGGAAGAAAGAAGTCAAGTCGAGTGATACTCAAGTAAAGAAGACCGATTCTCAAGGCAAAGGCAACCAAGGTGGTCAAAGCAGTCAAGGAAATCAGAATAAGAACAAGAAGGGCAACAACAAAGGCAAGGGGAAGTGCAATTACTGTGGCATAGCTGGGCATTTTGCTAAGGATTGCAGGAAGAAGAAAAGAAAGCTTAGTGGTGGATGCTTTTCTTGTGGAGAGACTGGGCACTTCAGCAAAGAATGCCCAAAGAAGAAAGGACAGGCTGGGCCTTCAGGAGGGCAAGTTCATGCTCTCAATGCCGCTTCAGTTCCCGAGAGAGGTAGTGTTTCTGTTGAGAACCTTGTTTATATCTCTGATCTTCCAGTGCGTACCTTGTTTGATTCCGGTGCATCACATAGCTTTATTTCATCTGATCTTGTTGATAGCTTGCACCTTAGTACTAGCTTAGTGGATGATCCCGTTTGTGTTTCGAATCCCATTGGGGGTTCTGCTCATCTATCTATGATATGTGAGGATCTGAGGATCTCTATACTCAGCGTAGAGTTCTTGTGTAGTGCGTATGTTCTAGGTTTCAGGGGATACGGATTGATCTTGGGCATGGATTGGCTGTCTAGATATGGAGCCATTCTGGATTGTGAGCATAGGTTTGTAAGGCTTGTGACTCGCCTGGGCAACACCCTAGAGATTTCATGCAATCCGAAGAATCCCGTCATGTTATGCTATCTAGAATCTCTCGACTCATCAGAGGAGGCCCTTCAGTCTGTAAGGGTGGTCCGAGATTATCCAGACGTTTTTGAAGAAGTTAAGGGGTTGCCCCCTAAACGAGAGATTGACTTTCGCATCTATCTGGTAGATAATGCTAAGCCTGTTTCTTTGCCCGTTCGGCATATGGCTCCGCGTGAGAGACGGGAGCTGAGCAAGCAAGTGAAAGAATTGCTTGAGAAGGGCTTCATCAGAAGGAGTATATCCGAATGGGGAGCGCCTGTGGTGTTTGCAACTAAGGCAGATGGTTCTCTTCGACTCTGTGTGGATTATAGAGAATTGAATAAGCTGACTAAGAAGAACAGACACCCGTTACCAAGGATCGATGATCTCTTTGATCAGCTTGTCGGTGCTTCTGTTTTCTCTCAGCTTGATCTTGCTACGGGTTTTCATCAGCTCAGAGTGGCTGAAGATAGTATAGACAAGACTGCATTCAGAACTCCAGACGGATTCTTTGAATGGCTTGTTATGCCGTTCGGTTTGACGAATGCACACGCGTATTTTGTGGATTTGATGAGTAGGGTGTTTCGGGAGTTCTTGAATAAGTTTGTCGTGGTCTTTGTGGATGATATTCTGGTCTTCTCCAAGGATGAGGAAGAGCATGCGAGGCACCTAGTAGAGGTGATGGACACACTCAGAGCACACCAGTTAAAAGCCAAGTTCTCCAAGTGCCACTTTTGGAGAAGGGAAGTCAGATTTCTTGGGCATATCGTATCCAAGCAAGGCTTGGCGGTGGATCCCGCTAAGGTGGTTGCAGTTCAGGATTGGAAGACGCCGAGGAATGCAACCGAGGTGAGAAGCTTTCTGGGTCTTGCGGGTTTTTACCGGAAGTTCATCAAGGACTTCGCGAAGATATCCGCTCCTCTTACTAAGTTGACGAAGAAGAACTTAGTCTTTGCTTGGGATATGGATTGTGAGCTTGCTTTTCAGAGACTCAAGAGAGCCCTTACCTCAGCACCAGTTCTAGCCTTACCCGATGGTGGTAAGATATTTACCGTGTACACTGATGCTTGTGGCACGGGATTGGGTGCCGTTCTGATGCAAGAGGGCAGAGTTATATGTTTTGGTGGGAGGCAACTTAAGGTGCATGAGAGGAATTATCCCACTCATGATCTAGAGCTGGCAGCGATTGTATATGCACTCAAGGCTTGGCGTCATTATCTTCTGGGAGAGAGATTTGAGCTATATACTGATCATAAGTCTTTGAAGTATCTCTTTTCGCAGAAGGATCCGAACTTAAGGCAGTAGAGATGGATGGAATTTTTGGCTTCCTATGATTTTGAGATATCCTATACCCCTGGCAAGGGGAATGTTGTAGCGGATGCGTTGAGTAGGAAAAGGTTGACACTAAGTCCTCTATTTGTTGAGATGAAGAATTTAGAGTTCTTGGTGACCTTTGACTTCTCTTTGGCAATGGAGTCGGTGACCGGTTCCTTGGCATCTTTAGAGCTCCGGCCTACCCTTCTAGATCAAGTTGGGGCTTCGCAAAAGGAAGACCCTCAGATAATTGAGATCATGGATAAGCTGGTTCGAGGGGAGACATCTAGTCACCTTGCTCGATATTCTATAGACGATAAGGGTTGGCTGAGGAGGGATGGAAGGCTTTGCGTTCCGATGGTAGAAGACTTGGTGAGGAAAGTTCTTGAGGAAGCACATCGCTCCAAGATGACTATACATCCAGGTGGTGATAAGATGTATAAGGACATGAAGCGCGTTTTCTTCTGGCCTGGAATGAAGAAGGATGTGGCGGAGTTTGTCTCGAGATGTGTTATTTGTCAGAGAGTAAAAGCTGAGTCAAAGAAGCCCGGTGGGCTATTACATCCGCTAGAAGTCCCGCTATGGAAGTGGGAGAGCATTTCTATGGACTTTATTGATGGGCTTCCAAGGTCCAGGAAGGGAAATACGAGCATATGGGTCATTGTAGATAGGCTCACGAAGAGTGCTCATTTTATCCCAGTGAAGAGCAAAAGGACCGCATCTGGACTAGCATCAGTATATCTTCGTGAGATAGTGCGACTACATGGAGTCCCTTCCAGCATAGTCAGTGACCGAGACCCCATCTTTACTAGTCAGTTCTGGAACAGTTTGCAGGAGGCTATGGGCACGAAATTGAACCCGAGTACGGCCTATCACCCACAAACAGACGGCCAAACAGAAAGGGTGAATAGGGTACTTGAGGACCTGTTGAGGCTTTGCATTCTGGATTTTGGTGGTGCTTGGGAAGACCATCTTCCTCTTGTTGAGTTTGCATATAACAACAGTTATCAGGCGAGCATAGGGATGGCACCATTTGAAGCTTTATATGGGAGGCCGTGCAAGTCACCTACATGTTGGTGGGAGTCCACGGATAAGCTTATACTTGGACCCGACATGATTAGGGATACATCCGAGAAGGTCGAGTTGATTAGAAGACGGATGAAAGCGGCCCAAGACCGGCAGAAATCCTATGCTGACAGGCGAAGGTCCGAATTGGAGTTTGGGGTTAGGGACAAGCTTTTCGTAAAGGTTTCTCCTTTACGGAATGTGGTCCGATTTGGAGCTGTTGGGAAGTTAGCACCGAGATTCGTTGGACCCTTCCCCATCATTGAGAGAATTGGGAAGATGGCTTATAAAGTGCAATTGCCCGAAAAATTGTCCGGAGTGCATAATGTCTTTCATGTCTCGCATCTCCGAAAGTGCTTGCATGAGTCCGCTGAGGTGGTTGAACCTAGCATTATTGAAGACGTGGAAGTAGAGAAAGAAGCAACTTTAAGGAGAGCTCCGATTCGTATCTTGGGGACAGAGACCAAGAAGCTAAGGAATCGTGAGGTCAGATTGGTGAAAGTTCAATGGGGTGAAGCCGAAGAGGACGCAACTTGGGAAACCGAGGAGAAGATGCGTGGGCTTTATCCATTCCTTTTTAAGGGTACACTCTCAATCTCTTTCCTTTGTTGGTATATCTTTCTCTTTGCTATCCATGTTTATCTAGTTATCGTGCTAAGCTTGTCATGAGAACCTTAGGTAGAAACCCTTTTGGATGAAACATGTGCTTGAGACATGTTATGTTTGATGGTTGCGAGTGGTTGCAAGTGTTTGCAAGTGGTTACTCGTGGATGCATGATACACATTAGGCACTAGATCGGCTCACACACTCCTCATATTGCATGTGCATGGTGTTTATGCTTATTCTTGGATGAAATTTGTATGCAATCACATGGATGTTGCATATGGATGTATGATTGAGCACGCATGTAGATACTATATATTATGTTAGGGATTTGCATACATATGGATACATTTCACTAACATATTTTGCATTGATCTTTGCATTAGATAGGTACATATACACACACTTCTGCATGTGTTCATACAACATTTAGAATCCTTTAAGGACAATGATTGCTCGTGGATGATGTTTTGAGTAGATGGATGTTGGATGGTAGGATATGTTCTTCCTAACTTGAAGATTTCGGGGACGAAATCCTTTAAGGAGGGGAGAATATAACAACCCGTATTTTCAATAAACTGTTATAACATAAATCAAGGCAGAATTTAATTCAAAAATCAGAATCAGGGGAAACGGGCTATGGCATTGCGTTCGTCTCGGAAAAATACGCGAAATAGAGTCCGAGTTTTCGAAAATCAGAGTCCGTATGACCCAGTTAAGGCCCATTGAAGTTTTCAGAAATTTCTATGCTAAAAACAGATTTAAATTTCAAATTAAAAACAGGGATTAGGGCTAATCGGGGTTAGGCGGGAAAATTCCCGCCAGGGGCCCCATGTCGACAGGCATGTCGACAGGGCCCCCAGGGTGTCGACAGCCCTGTCGACAGGGGGTGCCCGGGCAGTTAGCCTGGTGCACCATTTCTGATTTGGGTTGGGTCTTGTGGCTTGGTTCTAGAGAGTTCCGAGATCTGACGGGCCTGAACTAATCTAGGGTTAATCCTAGGGCCAAAAACACTCTAATCTTCTATAAATATACCCCTAATCCTACCCTAAAGCCTCATTAATCAATCTAGCAACTAAACTATGTCAATTTGAATCCTCAAATGGCCTCCACCTAAAATCCCTAGCCTCCACCTTCCTCAAAGTTAAATCCTATGAAGATATGATGATCATACAACCTTTTCTATGTTGTATGAATGCTTAATAACTTGCATACTTCATTAAGTTGCAAGTTTGATTTGCTAAAGTTTGTGTTTTGGGATTTTGCAAAAGGGTTTTCTTATTTGAGGCTTTGTTTTGGGTTTTTGAAGGGCTTCTTCATCTTATTTGGTGGATTTGTGACTTGTTTATAATTGTAAGCCCTCTTACCTTCACTTTACAAACTCTAAAGTTAATGTGTGGTGAAAGTTGAGATTTATGTGAGTTTATTTGATTATGCATGCTTATGCGAACTCACTATGCCATGTTTTACATGTTTCACAAGTTATGCATGCTTATGCGAGATTACTATGCCATGTTTTACATGTTTCACAAGTTATGCATGCTTATGCGAGATTACTATGCCATGTTTTACATGTTTCACAAGTTATGCATGCTTATGCGAGTTTATTATGTCATGTTCTACATGCTTAATGGATTATGCATGCTTATGCAAGTTCACCTTACCATGTTATACATGTTTTATGGATTATGCATGTTTATGCAAGTTCACCTCACCATGTTATGCAAGTTTAATGGGTTATGCATGACTATGCAAGTTCACCTTACCATGTTATGCATATTTAATAAGCTATGCATGTTTATGCGAGTTCACTATGACATGATTTGCAAGTTTAACATGTATGCATATTTATTATGATATGTGAAGTTCATCATGTATGTTATGCCAAGTTACCTTTTATACCCTTATGCGTTATGACGAATATGTAAGCGAGATAATGACGTTGGGAGGGTTTGGGTAAACTTAAAAATACATGAAACTAAAAGATTGGGAATTTACCTATTAAGTTAGGTCTACCCCTTGGGAATTTACCTATTAAGTTAGGTCTACCCAAGTATATGTTAACTTGTAAATATGTTCTAAAGTGGACATGACATTAGATAACATGATATGGCCAACTCGAGGTTAGACCTAGTTGTGGTGTAAATCTTCCCAGGTAACCACAACGTGGGGTCTAATGTGGGTAGTTGGTCATGTTGCACCATAAGACCCGAGGTTAGACCTAGACGTGGTGTAAATCTTCCCAGGTAACCACGGATGTCTAATGTGAGAGGTTGGGTGCGTTAAGTAATTAATGCCTCATGATTAGGGTTAAGTCATGGCCCACTAATACTTAACCAATAATGGGGATGCGAGGATTAGATGGGGTTAAGTGGTTACACTTAACTAATTTAATCCAGGATTAGTGAGGGGTTAAAACCACACTTAACCCTCTTAGAAACCCTAGCAACGTGGTCTGTTCCAGCAGTAATCCCAGTTTGGTATCATTCACAACCCTAGAGGCTAGGCTAGGGCGGGGCACGATTACTGGACTGATGTAAGCGACCAAAGCGACGACTGAGTGGTACAGCGGTGCGGGTCCGGCGGGCTACGGACGTGCACGTAGTCCGATGTTGGAGAAACTCAAGGCACGGGTACCAGTAGGCTTAGACTGTGCATTATTGCTTAGGTGTCTGGGGTTGACACCGTAGGGCTTGATACACCCGAAGGTGGACCCAGCACAGTCTGACTACATCCATGTGGGCCGTATGGACACCAACACTTGACGTGTTAGGTTTATAGGGAGCCGATCGACTAGACCGTTGGGCTGGACCTTATACTAAGGTCACTTCATGTTATTGGGCCAAAGTTTGGGCGAAGGGATCAAGATCTGTTTTGTGGGTTTGCTAGTACACTGTGGTGCAAAGTTTAATCTCGTCTATGTGCTGTCACCTTTATCTATTGCCAGTATGTTCATCTCAGTTTCCATCATACCGTTAACTTTATTAGTTTATAGATTGATCGTAGTAGGGCTTACCAGTCTTTTTGACTGACCTGTTTTCTTTCGCTTCTTTTCTTCCGTTCCCCCCCCCCCCCACAGGTTCTCAGGGAGGGGCTACATCTGCTTAGTGGATCTTTGGCTTGCTTGTTGGATAGCTCATGTATGGATCTGAGCTAGCTGTGGCTTATCTTTTATTTCTGGGGATTAGTACTGATGGTTTTACCATGTATTTTATTATCACATATCTAGACTTATGTTGTATTTTGGATCATGACATTTTGATATTATGTACTTGACTATGTCGGTTTTCTGAGATGATGATGATGGGTTTTTATCTGCTACCGCTGCTTTACTTATATTTATTTTCATATATTCTGTCTTGCGATATCTCTGTGCATGTTTACCTTCACAATAACGCCCCTCCAAAGCTAGTACATTCTAAGGAGTGATCCTAGTGGAGGTGGGGTGTTACAATTGGTTTGTATAGATTAAGGGGAATATCATAATTGGGTTTGTTACTTAAGTTCTATTCAATTAGTTATATAATTTAAGGGGAGTACTGCTAGAATTCATTTTTGATAACGCCAAAGGGGGAGAAATTATAAAATATAGACATAGTTTATAGGATTCATGTAGACAGGAGTAGTTAATGGATCATAATCAACAGGTATGTACATGTGTGATATTTTATAAAATAAAGTTGTCATCATCAAAGGGGGGATTGTTGGAGAATGGAATTTTGATGACAACAACCTTATTCCAATTGTAATTGATTATAAAATATATACTAACACTTTTGTATAGAATATATATATATATGCACATACACACACATGCAGGATTTATATACAGGAAATATTACTTAAGAATGTACAGTTTAAACATATTAGAGATTCAGAGTTTAGAGAAATTTCAAGGCTCATGAGTATTCAAGATTTCAAGAGTTCAAGACTATAGAGTCTAGATTATGTAAGACTCTAAATAACACTCCAGGTTCAAATTCACAATTCTGATTCTCAAATTCAGTTTTCAAATTATATCTTCTATCCTCTCTATTTTATTTTCTCTCTATTTCATTTACTTTCTATTTTTTTCTTACTTTACTTTCGTTTTTCAAAACTTAAGTTTTATATATTTATATTCTTATACTTTTATATTTACATATATGTAGTTTACAACTTTATAAATTTATAAATATGTTTATATAGTTTTCATATGATTTTTTATTTTCTAGTATTAATTTATAACATTATATTATAATTTAAGAATTTCCAGAATTATATTTATATCAAAACACTTGAAGAATGCTCTAAAATGAATTTTGAACTAAGACTACGTCGACATACATAAAACACCATGTCGAAATATAATTGTCATTTTTTAAAATGTGAAAGGAAGTGTCTTTTCATTATTTGTGATGGTTCTAAAGCGTGGCATCATTTCATTTACTATAAAAAGGGTTTGAATTCGAATTTCTTATCATCTCTTCTTCTCTAACTTCATCCTTTTTCTCTGCACCATTATTCTAAATCATTTTTATGATTCTACACTTATGCTCTGCTGAATTCAATTCCGTTTTGATCAAACTTCTTCTCTCTACACTATTTATCCATTACTCTCTGAATCAAGTACTATTGAAGAGTTAAAGGGCTATTTGTAATTGCTTGGATGGTATTTGGGGTTGAATGGTTTTATCCCTTGTAGTCGTGAAATCAAGGACGAAATTGGTGGTACCCCTTGTAGCCATGAAATCAAGGACCGAATCGGTGGTATCCCTTATAGCCGTGAAATCAAGGAGGTTGTAATTGGATATTGATATATTAGTAAAACTGTGCAATCCAGCGTTTCATGGGACTGGAGGTAGGAGTAATCCGAACCGGTATAAAATCCGGTGTATTCTTTCCCTTTCTGGATTTTTATTTCTGTTTATGTTTGCATTTGTGTTTGAATCTGTGTCTGTGATTGTGTTTGCGGTGTTTGATTAATTTGGTGATTCACACAAGTTTTAGATTTTATTTAAATTCTCAAAACCACTATTCACCCCCCCCTCTAGTGTTTGTTTTGCCTGAACGATCCTTTCCGCATTCCGTAACATTGGTCACCCACTACTTGCTTACATGTATTTTTCTCTATCACCTGTTATCCTTACTCCTCCATAAACAATCCGGTCACTCAAGTACTCAGCCCATTATCATACTACTCCTCATTCCGCTCATCTTCAGACTAACTTAATCACTCTCAAATTCGATTTCAACTCACTGACCGTGCTAATAGCACCCAAACATCCACAAGTCCCTGTACATCACTTTCATCACTATCCTATGACAACCAGAAAACAATAACAAGCCACCTGAAACCTTCTTCTTCAACAAAAACAAAATTCTTATGTTAACCTTCCTCATTTACACTTTCGTCAAATTGCCCTCATCTTTTAAACTACCATCCGGAAAAAACTTCATTCGACTGCAAGCAAACTGCCTCAATGCCACAACCTCCTACTTCCTTCAACGATCACAATACTGAAAACACACTTTAAACTCCACCTGCCCACATCCAACAACTGCACCACCATTTGATACAATAACAAGGGGACAAAGGGCCACCAAGTTCATTGTACCCGCCTCCATCTCAGTCCTACTTAGAATGAGGTATTCAGTTTTACACTTCTATCTTTTACACTCAAGTCTTCTATATTTATTTTTCCTGAACAAAATAAAGCCTCCAGCTGCATTTCTATCTCTAGAGCATCAAAAACTATCCACCTTATCATCTCATCAAAACACCATTATCAACATCCTTTACAATCTGCCACAAGTTCATCATCTCTCCTCCCCCAAAACACTCGAACACAACAGAGATACCAAACTGTTAATAAGCTCAGTTGGAAGATTTTGTATGAAAATCACAACCCAACTCTTCCCAATTAAATGCACTATAGCATTTAGACTCGTTATACAACCACCGTGAGTCCACTCAAGCTCGTGGTTTCATGTCAATGCTCTTGAACTATTCGCCATCTCAAAACTGTCACATACATTTAGCACACAATGTGCATGTTTTGTGCAACCTTGCATACAACAGGTTTCAGTCAGGCATGGCTTTACCTTTTAGCTCTGCTTAACCGATTCTTCAAGCATTCTCTTTTGTTGTCATGTATGGTATCACTTCTAAACTAAAAAGCCAGTCATCCTCACTAATGTACAGAATCTACATCCATTTTAATTCACAAACATATATCATTTTTATGAAATGAGTGGCAACCATAGTAGAGAGTTATTCATGCAAATCAATATTATATCTCATAACTGTATGTATCTCTAAATCAATTTCCACTACTAAACCCAATTGCCAAAATGGCAAAACCATCAACATCTTGTGCCATTCACTATATCAGATCATTTGAAGGTCTACCATGTCATAAAAACACCTACCAATGACATGTCTAGCCTCAAGCATATGCCTAATAAATTAAGACTTCAAATGGAAGTATGAAAGGGGAGTAGGAGTATAAGTGCAAATATACATTCATACTCCTTACATATCATACATGTCAAGTATTACCTGAATTGTGGTCCTTTGCATTACGCATTTTCTCTTTGTTATTTTATGTTGTAGGAAGCTAAACTGCTTCAGAGTGCTCTTTCCCACCAATTCATGATCAGCGCGGTTACAATTCTCCCTGTCTCCAACTGAAATCTCCACTTAATCATTAACAACAATAGTATGAAGCACAATCGAGCTGTCATCAGCAGCACTTTGGTCCACACAATTAACATCCTTGTTAACAGGCCATTTATTCTACTTGTTCATAACCAAGTTTGTATTTTGTTGTCCTATCAATTACATTTCATTCTCAACATTATTATTTGCAGCACTATCAATATTAATATTTGTACGCGTTGAATTATCCACTATAGATTATATTGTTGTTTCAACAAAACTGCGAACATCCTCTATATCATCCACCACCCAAATCAGCTTGCCTGAATCGAAACATCCACCAATAATTCAGCTTTCTCGATCACAAACCATTGAACAAGTCAACTACACCATCCAAAATTCTCCCTTATACAACAACCATGGTTGCCTTCATAAGCTCCTCATTCATAATAGAGAAACTCCAGCTCAATTAGGACATATAAAACAAAATACGCCTCCAGCTACCTTAATTCCAACCACATCCACCACCTCACAACACTACAATCTCATGCTTATCAGTTTAAGCATGATGATGTCAATTTAAGCATGATGATGTGTAATATATGAGAATTCAATAGGCAGCTAACCTAATATTTGAAGTAGTGCTGATATATCATTATACGCTTATCTAATCACTACGTGTAATAGTTAAAAGTAACATGACCATCAATTAATCAAAGTAAAAAAGTTTCAACAAATATCTCGCTAATCTACATCAAGTACAAAAACCTAAAGCAAAATAACTATATACATTTCGTACGATGATGAAAATTTATGTCAAGAGGAAATTGTTATTCAAAATACAAAAAGGTTCTACATACGTTAGGTTTAAATTTTGCAATATATGTGATGCATATCCAATTTGTTTGGGAAAATTTTATTTGGTTATGGAATCTGTAATATACATGACAATATTTATGAAACAATATCCAAACCTATGTAAATCTTGAGCATCTTAGTTTCTAGGTGAATATATGTATATCTATGACTAAGAATATTTGGACTAGTCTAAATTGGTCCATCTCGCAAATGTATTCTTAATTTTCTTAAATAATTTCGATTATAAGAAATATGAATATGTGTATACAATTTTGTGCAGTCATCTCGCTAATCTACATCAATAATCTTATAGTATAATGATTATTATAGGAATACTCCTCTTGCTAATCTACTTCAATCATCATACATTATATTGATTGAAAAATATATGCTTAATTTTAATCCTATACATACATGCTTTGATTCAAAACATGCAACTCACACAAGGGAAGAGAAAAAAATTGAAAGGATCAATCTAATCAAATCTTAACTTATTTCACATTATATATTGAAAAGGTCAAACTATTTGACCATGTAGAAAACAACAACATGTGAACTATGATATAATTGTAACAAAATCAGCAGGATTATGTGTTGTCAACATTTACATATGAATTCTTTGAAACTTCTATATAACCTCTAATATATCACACAATATGCCAGTTACCTTTGACTAAATCAAAACGAGTGAAATACTCAAGTATTCCCTTGGCATATCAATCTAGTAAAAGAGTGGCTGTTAGAGAAGTACTCAAAACCAGTGAAACGAAATAGAACTTAACCAGATATTCCCTTGGTATAACTCACGTATAATAAAAAAAACAGTACAAAAAAACATATAAGTCAAGAGACCGACAGCCACCTGCATATCGAACTAAACACGAAGTAGTGAAAAAGTTAATCAACACCAAGGCAACCGAAAAATATTCACTTAAGCTTGAAATTGCAGTAACAATGACGAAGTCAAAGTGGAGGCTAAATCCTTATGAGCAGACACGATGAAATTCATTTCAATCAGGTTCCACAATTCAAAAATAGCATTCAAAACAATTAAAGCTTACTTTTACAAGAAATTAAAGCTTACATTTTCATATACGGACGAAACTCGTAGATCGATTGATGGATGGAAGAAACTCATGGGTGGATGAAACTCATATAGATTGAAACTCGCAGGCGCGATTCTATTTTTTTTCTAGGAACAATGAATATGAAGACCGCGTGGAAGACATAAAGTAATGAAGGAATTTCTTTTGGGTTCGCGCGAAGGACAAGAACAGGCGGATTAGGTTAGATCCAAGCGAGTTCTGTTCTGCTACAGTTAATTTGGGAGAAGCGGTGTCCAAAACTAGTTATATGTATAGGTGTATTTGCATCAACTCATATGCTTCAATTTAAGGGAACCGATGCAAATTAAATTATGTTCATCGGTCATATGAACAACTGATGCAAATATAGTTATTTGCTTCTACCTATTTTCATTAGTTGTCATAAAAAACCGACACAAATTGAAGTTTTATGCTCACTTGATCCTCCACTATACCATGTTCTTCGGTCATTAGGAGAGGACCGATGCAGATGACTTATTTGCATTGGTCATTTGTACAACCGATGCAAATGATGCGAAGCAACCAGCCAATTTTGTACTAGTGGTGGCTCCGCATCCTCCTGAAAGGTCAGACTTCGTTCTTCAAGATGACATAAACCCACTGTCCATGCTCTTAGAGGACATTGAATCCAATCAACCCGTGTCCGTCATACGCTGTCCTATTACTTAGTTTTGCAATGTCAGTACGCCATGTTCAGACGACTCTCTAACAATAATTTTGACCCCTCACTTTCTGATACATGTTAGATTAATACTTCTATAGCCTCCTTAATTCCTGGTGATGTTGTGGTTAATGCTTTTCCCCTAACAACATTGTACGTGATGATAATGCTGTTACGGTTTAGACAGTTTAGTTGATAAAGGAGGTGATATTGAAATTGGTTTGTTGCCAAGTAAGGCAGTTTTCCTGATGTTACAACTAAGTCTACTACTAAATGGGTTTCCCTCTTTGACAACTACCCTAAAAAAGGTAGTTATGAACCCCGTGACTTTAAATATTTGAAAAGGATGGTGTGGATGATATCGTGTCTAAAGTGATTGAGGCTGGTAAGGAATTTTGGTCTGACTACCTGGATGGTTTCTTCTAAGGGCCTCCACCCCCTTATTCGATTGTATAGGAATTATGCGGTAAAAAGTAGGAAATTAGAGGTAGTCTCAAGGTTCAGTTAGGCAGAACCATGTTCTTTTTGAAGTTCTCGCTACCGGAGGAAAGGCTACGTGTTTTAAGTCTTGAGCCAACCATTATAAGAGGCAAACCTTTTATAGTTACTCCTTGGAATCCCAACGTTTATAGAGTTAGGGAGCAGGTTCTATATGTGCTAGTTTGGATCCATTTCTGTTACATTCCTTCTATGCTCCAATCTATTATAGGAATAAATTGGCTTTCAAACAAAAATTGGGAAGCTTAAGTGCTTTGATGCTAGCACTATAGAAAGGGAGAAGCTGTTTTATGCTAAGGCACTCATTGAAATCTACTCTGATAAACCTCTTCCTGAAACTCTCAAATGTATATTAGATTAGATTATGATTGTGTTACTAAGGTACATGTCGGATTTGGTTAGAGGCTAGATATCTGCAATTCAAATCACACTTTCGGTCATCTTTTGGATACATGTGCTTTTGTCCCCTCAGATCCAGTTCCTTCTCCTATTCCACTAGCTGATAGTGTCCCACTACCCCATCCTTCTAATGTGAAGTAGGTACATAAGGATCCCGTTGCACCTTCGTCTCAGTCGGCAAGCTCTCTATTTTTGCTATGGTTAAGTCTAGTGATTCTAAGTCTTCTGATAGTGATTAGGTTGGAGATGTATTTTCTGGTATACAAGAGAATGAGTATGGGGTCATGAAACTTCTGGTATGCGATATTCCCCTTCTTAAGCTTTGTACTATAAGTATGTTACTGATGATGATAGGAAATTGTTTTATAGAGTGTTTGGTGATGATTTTGAGCTCATCCAAGAGGGTGAGCTGGGTGATTTGAACATGTCTCTTTTGCATGATCCTACTTGGTCTAGTGACCGTGAGTTTCGAAGTCCTAACGAGTGCTACATTCCTAATCTTGTTGTAGTTTTCAAAAAGTACATCAATATCTTAGGTAATGACAGTTCTAGTTGTTCCTCATTTGTTAGGGTTAGCTAGATATATTTAGTAGTTGAAGCAATCTGCTTCACTCCATTTTTAAAACTTGCGTGTCCTGGCACATCAACCAGTTTTGTAGAAGTAAGATATATTGTATAGCTTATGTATTCATTATTTGTTATAATGAAAGTGGTTGCGGCTTGGATCTGCTATTAAAAAAATCTATAATAAGCATCTGATTTAGTCTTGGCTCTAGTAAGCCGACGGGTATGCCTGATTTTTCTATTCTTAAGAGCCAGTGGGGCGTTTAACTAAGAAGATGTTAAGGAGCTACCCGTGTCCTTGTTCACCTATCCCTTTTAGCTGGGTGTGATATAGATACAGTTGAACTGTTGAAAACAAGTCAAGTATAAAAGGTCAAGTTTTCTTAAGAAAAAAATCGTATTACCTGGAGATTATCATGTAGTATTTAGTATCAAATTCCAAGTAAGGAATCGTTACTATTCTTGAGAACTCAAAAGTTTCAACATCGTTATTCAAAGAATTGTGGAGATTGCACACAAAGTTTGATATTGAGCCGAATGATTATGAAACTTATCATCCAAGAAGACATATTGAATGAATGAGGTTTAATGACTCTGTATATACACTTGAAGAATATTTGAAAATAAACATTCCTAAAATACGTTTTGTGAAGTAATGACTTAAGAAATTTAGAACACCTAATACTAATTAAACCATTTTTTTTACGATGATTGATTCAAGGATACTAGGGTCGAATTTGGATGACTACTATATAAAAACTACTTTGAATCCGTTGACGTCTAAAAAAAAGGAGATTGAAGAAATAAAATTATATAGATTGAATGAAGGGTTGCTTTCACTGACCTTCGGGGGAATTTTCCCAAATTAACAACAATAATTCTGCATTTAGATCTTCTGACCAAGGGTTCCTCTTACTAGATCATATGTCTAGTGGAAGAAGTTTCTTTGGTGTATGGATGAATGTCTAGTATCGCACGTCTAATGCATGCTTACTGATCACCATTTGTTCAGTGGTGTGAAAAGTAACTCTCCTGCACTATATACACACACACTTCCTTGAGATATATGAACCCAGAGGTTGTACATTTGTGAAAATTAGTTGTGTTTGTTAAAATTGTCATTCGAAGGGAAGAATATGCCTTGAGTAAAAGGTAATGGAGACTAAAGCCTCATCAATTGAAGTTGGCAACAAAAGATAACGTAGCGAAATTAAGTGGATAGCGCCCATTAGGAGACAATCATTACTTTTCTGATTACTCATTATATGATGAGTATTGGAGAATAAAGACATCTCAGATGGTCTGTTACGACCAAGGTAATGTGCACATGGTCAATGCACAACCTTCTGGTTTATGTAATGTTTGACGACGAATATTCAATGAATTAGAACACTGCCGTGAAGTGTAATAAACCGCAAGCGCATGACATACAATTGTTAGTGCGTGGTGAATACGAGTTGATCCGCAGGGAAAGAAGTAATTTCAATCTTATTCAATCAAATTAAATGAAAATTCAGATTAATTTAACTAATAAAAACTTATTAACACTAGAACTAAGTTAAGAGCTAAATATGGAATGAAAGCAATTTAGTGGTAAATCCCCTCTCATATTTATGCAAACTAACAAATGTACGATCTATGATCTCCATTAAGTGACAGAAATGCAACAATTAAACCACTTATGATTCTCTTGAGAATGAAACTAGAGGGAAAAAACTATTTTAAGTATGTCCTTTGAACAATTAATAGAACTATAAACCATCAAATTTTATTCTTACTTTCATTTCAAAATCAATAATCACTTAGCAAATATTGATGTAATTTGCGTTTACATTGACTAAGCATAGCCTGTTTTGTTGTCAACAAACATAGAATATCAAAATCAATTGTATAAACTTACATCAACATCCACTAACATGAAGCACAAATTAGAGATCACAAATCATACAAATGTTGGACTTACAAAAAGTTAGAGAGTTTCATTACCCCCAAATCAAAGGGATTAGCTACTCATATGTGTTATCGAATCAACACATGTAAGTTTCAACATAAATATGAACAAAACAAACGAAAGAACTAATTAACAATAATAAAATAGATCTAAACTATTTGCATAAAACTGAGATTACATAAGAAAAATGGCTAATAAGCCATGTATGAAAAAAAATAGTGCTTTTGATTTCAGCCTTCACTCTAAAATAAATAAAATCAGAGGTCCTTTTAACATCAACATACATGGTTTATTTATAGATGAATAAACCATAATTCACTTTTTGCGTACTACCGAGAAAGCCTTTTAGGAAGTGTGACCACCAAGTAATCATCAAGCTTTAATCCATCATCAAATTTGCCTGAAGCTTTAACATCCACTAATTTGTCCATTAGCTTTTAAGTGTAGTAAGTTGGGTCCTCTATGATTATGTATGAGAATTAATTCTTCATTCCTTTGTATGCGCATAAATCTTCATGAAGCCCTCTTCCACATGCACCAATATTTCTACAGAAACAATGAAAAATGTCCAAGTAAAATTTCTCAAAATAACATAAGCACAAAAATGACCATTTTTTCTTTGTATGTTTATGAATGTATGATATTTTGAAATCAACTGGAATATGGTTTAAACGCGATAATATACCCACATATGACATTTATTTAAACTAAACAAGGATAAATATGTGAATATAAATGTTTATTTTTACGTGCACATCAAATACCACCACACTGGTCTTTTTATTCGTCCTCGAATAAAGCAAAAAAAACAAAGATAAATCCATTTTCGTTGGGAGCACGATTGCATTGAGCGTATGCAACAAGTCGTTAAACCTCTGGGTGTCCCCAATAGGAAGAGTGTTGTCTCATGAGAGTTTTCAGCGGATACTACCCACAAAATCCAAAAGTTTAAATGCAAAAAATATTTACAAAATGCAAGATTCAAAAATATTTACAAGATGAATGCAAATTTTCAATATATATGTATATATATTTACAAATGGGCAATTTACTTTTAAATAAGACATCGAATGAGTTAACACAAATTTGGGTCTTCACTATGAAATTTGAGTCCATTACTAATCAAAACTTCAAACAAAAGTCATGTTTTCGTCATAACCTCCTCTAGCTTGGACAGCTGTTTTGGTAGAAACATATTGCAAATATGAAATGTATTATGTAATCGATATCAACAATCGTGAAATGACATCTCAACTTCCTTTTGGTTAACAAGTTAGGTCGAATAAGTGAAGAGTGTGCTTGGATTTTAAGTGCTAACTCTCTCTTTATTACAAAATATTCACGTTATTATTATTTACAAACACCTAACCGAAAAGACCAAGGTATATCACCCGTGAGAGTTTGGGACAGAGCTTGGCGGATTGTGCAGACCGACGCTGACTTTGTCAATAAGATGTCTGTAGTCCTTGGGTGTCCAACTTATAAAATGAGACCAAAGTATCCGACCCATGCACTGCCTCGCAGACTGATGTGAGAGTTGGGACAGAGCTTGGCGGGTTTGCACACCAACGCTATATTTACAAGCAATGTTGGATACCCTTGGATTTTTATACACATTTTTTCCCTCTTTTTCGTCTTCTTTTTTACATAAGAGAGAGAGAGTTAAGCGAGAATATCTTAGCACAACTTCACTTAAATGATCTAAAATGTTATCGCAAGTAGTCTAAATCAACCATTCATTTAATCGGATTACAATTCAGAAAACATTTCATACTCATCACCAACTAATTTCCCAATATACCAGTTACACCAAATTTTCTCATAATTTAATTTTTCCTTTCATTATCCACTAAGAGAAGTGAATTTCCAAACATTTTAATCGAACAGCCAAAATTATATGTTAATAACTCCATCATGTCTTATTTAAAAGTAGATAGAAGTCCAAAACTCTTTTTTTTTCTTTTTTTTGGATAAAAAGAGAAAGGAAAATTCTATACAAAACCAAAGTAAATATGAAACTCCCTCCACTCTTGATTTGGACTGTGTCCCCACAGTCAGCCCAAATGGAAAGAAAATGAAAATTTTGAAAATATGACTTATTTTTACAAGAGAAAGAAAAAAAGTTATTTATAGTATAACAGAAAATATATTGACAAGAAGTAAATGAAGTAGTCTTCTAAAGACCGATTCATTTGTCTCTTGAAGTATGAAAGACACAACTTATGCATAGAAAACCAAATCATAAAGGATGGAATGTTGCGTTTCAGATTTGGAAAAAAAATTGTTTTTTTAGTTGCTAATTTAAAAAAATTTAGCTTACAATTGATCCTAAAATCGAACTAAATGTCTGTAGCAACTAAATAGAGGTCATTGAGCTGGGGTTCAGTAACAATTTTAAAAACAAAGTTCGATTTGTTCAGATGATGTATAAGTTGAGAGATGTTTGCATCATTCTCACCCCCACACTTATTTTGAGAAATATTGTTCGGTTTCGCTTTGATATTTGAAATTTTGTTGACTAAAGGGTCATTCGTAAACCTAAAGTTAAAACCAAACAAATGAAGTTTCAGTAAATTTCAAAACCGTGTTTTCTCAAAAACTGTGTTGTTCCAAAAAGAGTTCATATACTGCAGAAATTTATCATTGAAAAACAATTGATCACAGTGAGGTTCAGCTGAAACGATCAAGTCGCAAGGAGTTTCAACAGTTTTAGAAAAATTGTTATTGTGCTTAAGATCACAGTAAGCAGTTTCGTTGTTTTCAACCTCAAGAATTTCAAAGTTTTCAAATGTTTCATTTTCAATTTCAAACCTAACAACATTATTGTAACACCCCGTAATTTTAAATATTAAAATTAACAATTATAAGAACACTTAATTTTTAGGAGAAGAATTAAGGTAAATGGGTAACGCCATTGCATTCGTCTCGAAATTCTTCTTAAAATAGAGTCCAAGTTTTCGTAAATCGAACTTTATATGAAGAATTTATGGTCCTCAGAAGTTATAGAAATTTAAATAAATTAAAAACAGTTCAGATTAAAATTCAAAAATTCGAATTCAAACAGAGAAGCGGGCTGGGTGGGATTTTTCCTGCCCCAGGCCAGGTCGACCAGGGGGTCGACCTCCCCTATACAGGTCGACCTAGGGGTTGACCTGGGGGCGACCTACCCCCTCGGGAAGATCTGAACTGTGACGATTCTGACTTGTTGCTGAGTCTTTTCTGACCTGTGCTGAGTCACTAGAGAATAGGTGGCAATTCTGGATAACTCTATCTAGTCCGGGTGGTTGTGATTGCTCCTATGATAATCTAACGGAGTATATTAATTTAAACTTCTATAAAAGCACGCATAGACTCCAGCTGTAAACCTAAACTAAATTAATCTCTTGGCCTCCATGCTGCTGCTAGAATAGTTCTTCTTCTTCTTAAAGCTTATGAATTGCAAGTTAGGATTCTAATACAAACGACGAACGAATTATCCTCTTTTCTAATCCGTCTTTGTGAGTACAATTTCTTTCACAAAATAACTAATAAATTAATTTTGATGAGTTATAATTTGGGTTATAAGATTATGCCTGTTGAATCATTGACTGATATGATATTGTCTATTTTGTGAATATACGCTAGTTTTGTCTTATGTACATAGATTCATGATGTTGGTTCATATTTCTAAACACATATGCTAGGTTTGATTCATTTTGTGACATTAATTTACATGTCTAAATCATATGCAAGTGTATATGAAAATCTTAATTTACATGTCTAAATTATATATGCAAGCTTATATATAAGTTTGGATGTGAATCATATGCTGGTTTATATGTAAGTTTGGATGTGAATCATATGTAAGTCTTAGTTTACATATCTAAATTGCATATGCAACTTTAATACAAGTTTGTATGTAGATCATCTACAAGTTTATGCGAAAACCATGTTCATATGTGCAAGTTCACCTTTATGTGTGTAGATCTATGCAAATCATATCTTATATAATTTGATCCATGCCAGTTGTAGTTTATGCAAATTAAGCCTATTGCCTATGCAAGTTATTGATTATGCAAATTTATGATTATATAAATTATAGTCATGAATGTAACACCCCACTCCCGCTATGATCACTCACTAAGGGAATGCCATAGCATCGGTGGAGTATTTTAGTGAATATAGAACAGAAAAATTACAACAAGACAGATATAAATAGTACTTGAAATTTTAAAACATCATCTCATAACAGCGGAAGTAAAACATGTCTGGTTACATCATAAAACCACAATAAAGGTCAAGTACAATATCCATCAAAATAAAGAAGTACATAATCCCACTCTCATACAATAGCCAAACAAAAGAAAAGATAACTGGATAACTGGAGCTTTACATCTATCCAAGCTCCTAAAGACTGGAACAGCAATCCGATCAAGCTCCACTACTGCTAGGATCCACCGTAGGACCTGAGGGTTGGGAAAAAGATAAAAACAACAGGGTCAGACATAAGTCTGAGCGAGTCCTATAACTTTAACAATACAATCGTTAAAGTAACCAGAGAAGACATAAACTGATATACGGTAACATATAGGGATGAATGGCTACCCTAAGCAGTCAACTAAACGAAGATAAAGGATAAAGACGCATCTACCCTCCCTAAGGTAAATTACTAAACTGCACCACACCAGTCGTTCCTAACTTAAAGGTTGATCCCACCCAAGGACTTATAAAATTTACTAATTAGTACCTGCGTACCCCTAGGTGACCAAGTAGGCGCCACGGGGCCCTACAATCCACTAGGTGTACACACTACTTCCCATTCGATCGGCTCCCTAACGTAGATACCCGTGCTGGCCCCACCGTGGGATGTATCATTCCCCAATGTGGCAACCTGATGAAACTAAAGGTGCACGGCTTATATCTACTCGATGCAACAATGGCTTACCTACCAGCCCGGGCCCACTCACGCATATGAAGCCCGTTGGACTTGCGTTGCCACCGCTAACCCGTTTGCCTCTTACAGTCAAGCCCAGTATGCGTGTCCCGTCCTCGACATGGGTCGAGCCCACAAAGATACGTATGGGTTACTGGTTGAAATGGGCCTCCACAAGCTACCCACCTAAGCTTGTCCCTTTTTCTAGTATATCCCACTTAACCCTTTAATCATGTTTTAATTACATGTTCTATTTTGGTTAAGTATTCTAATCGTATTTTCTATTGCCACCCAAGGCAACCACTAGATTTTCTCATGCCACCCGAGGCACCCACTTAACCCCTCATGTCCCTCTACATGCTAATGTGGTTAAGTGTTTCTTAATTAATTAATTAAGAACGTAACCTTTGTAAAGACCTCTCACATTAGACTGTCTTTTATGACCGCTGGTTAAGCCGGTTGGGTCCGGGCAGCCTTATGTCATAACAGAGTCTAACCTCGTGTCTTTACATTAATTACGTATTTAGTTTGTGCCTAAGACCTCTCACATTGGGCTAACATTTGTAGCAACTGGTTAAGCCGGTTGGGTCCGGGCAGTTTTACGCTACAACTGAGTCCAACCTCGTGTCTTAGTCAATTAATTACACCTAATTAATCACCCTCATAATTTTATATTAATTATCCCTAATTAATCAAGTTTTCTTAACATGGGTAGACCTAACTTAATAGGTAAATTCCCATGGGGTAGACCTAACTCAATAGGTAAATTCCCAACACATAGTATGGGTACACCTAACCAAATAGGCAAATTCCCATACTATGTTTATTTATTATGTGTTATGCATAATTATATTAATTTCACACAATCTTATTAACTTATGCATTTAATTACCCCATCGTTCCCACGTAATTTCGTTCATGATATAACACATATAAAAGGTGTCAACTTGCATATGAATGAACATGTTTCAAAGGTGCCATCTTGCATATTAACAAACACATAACTTGCATATGAACTTGCATAACATGTCACATAACTTGCATATAATATGTCACATAACTTACATATTCATTTTGCATAACAAACTTGCATATTAGCTTATAGACTTGCATAATGTGTCATCATGAACTTGCATATTAATAAACATGTAACTTGCATATTTACATACATGTAACTCGCATATTAACAAACATGTAACTTGCATATAAAGAAACATGTAACTTGCATATTTACATACATGTAACTTGCATATTAACAAACATGTAACTTGCATATTAACAAACATGTAACTTGCATATTTACATACATGTAACTTGCATATTAACAAACATGTAACTTGCATATTAACAAACATGTAACTTGCATAGCATATTACCATGAACTTGCATAACATGCATATGATTACATAGCCCACAACTTGCATATTTAGCATCATGCAAACATAACATACATCATATTAAACTTGCATAAGCTTACATACTCAACATGCATAAACATAAGATTAATGCTAACATCATATCATATGATTCAAAGCTCATTAACCCACATACAAAACCATAAATCTCATCACATCTCATCTAATTAGTTTACCAAAAGATCATCAAAGTGATAGAAACTCACAACTAGCAACTTTGAACACCAAATGAAGAAGATTAAGATGCTAAGAAGGGATTAGAAGTTGATTAGAGAGTGATTAGTATGCAACCCTCTTCATAAAATTAGTGGAGGCCATGAGAGCTAGCATTTTGCCATAGTTTAGTCACTAGGTTTAATTATGAATGAATTAGGGTAGGTTAGGGTCTTATTTATAGATTAGGCAAGTGTTTTAGGCCATAGGATTAACCCTAGATTCAATCCAAGCCATCAAAGCATGTCTTGGGGAAGAAGTCAAGTGTAGGAACCATCTAGGGCCTTTAGATTAAAGATGGACCATGAGAACCATTCAAATGCAAAATCTGCACTTGAGCGAATCGGCCCACGGGTTGACAGCCAAACACCCTGGATTAACCCCTAGTCGACCCAGCGGGCTCGGGTCGACTTCAAAAATCGGCCGGTTCGGTTATTCCCCTCTCCCAATTCGCTGTTTTGAGCATTTTTGCATATTTATTTATTAAATTTTCAATTATATATATATATATATATCAATATATATATATATATATATATATATCTACACAACCCATTTCACTTAATTAAGTATACTTTAATTTGGGAATTTTCGTGAAACTTCGCGAGGCCATATCTTGGTCATACGGACTCCGATTTTCGAAAACTCGGACTCTATTTCGCGTATTTTTCCGAGACGAACACAATGGCATAGCCCGTTTCCCTTGATTCCCATTTTAGAATTAAATTCTGCCTCGATTTATGTTATTACAGGTTATTGAAAATACGGGTTGTTACATTCTCCCCTCCTTAAAGGATTTCGTCCCCGAAATCTTCAAGTTAGGAAGAACGTATCCTACCATCCAATCATCCATCTACTCAAAGCATCATCCACGAGCAATCATTGTCCTTACAAGATTCTAAATGCTGGATGGATATATGCAAAAGTGTGTGTATATGTACTTACCTAATGCGAAAATCAGGCGGTTACTGATACAGTAAACCTCCTTAATGCAAACCATGATAGTGCCATGCATCCAATATGTATGCGAAACCCTATTGACACATACAAATTTCTACATGCGTGCACAACCATACACAAAAATGCATCATCCATATGATAACACAGCCATGATACATCCATCAATCTAACTACCACATCCATTTATGCAATATGCAACATGAAGTGACTGAGCCGATCTAGTGCCTAATGTGTGTGTATATGCATCCACGAGCAACCACTAGCAAACAATTGCATCCATATGCATCCATCAACCATAACATGTTTCAAACACATGTCTCAACCATAGGTTTTACCCTATCTAAAGGTCATAGGTATTAGCGAGAGGATATACTAAAGATAAGATAAGTACTAGACAAGCAATAAAGGAGAAGTTAAAAGACATACTCTCAAAAAGAAATGGATACAAAGAACGCATCTTTGCTTCCGTCTCCCAAGTAGCATTGCTTTCGTCATCTCCCCATTGCACTTTAACTAGCTGAACTTCTCTGTTCCTCAACTTCCTAGTTTCTGACCCAAGGATGCGAGTAGGAGCTCGTCGAATCGTCGCATCACGCTCTACCTCTACATCTCTAAGCAAGCTCGGCTCTACCACCTCCGCGGTCTCATGTAAGCACTTCCTCAAATGTGATACATGGAATACATCATGAACACCACTAAGTCTGTCGGGCAACTCCACCCTATATGCCATCCGTCCAATCCTTTCCTTAATAGGAAACGGCCCAACAAATCTCGGTGCTAACTTCCCTACGGACCCAAAGCGAACAACATTTCTCAATGGAGATACTTTGACAAAAACCATGTCCCCAACCTCAAACTCAAGATCCGTCCTTCTCCGATCCGCATAAGATTTCTGTCTATCTTGCGCTGCTTTCATCCTTTTTCGAATTAAATCAATCTTCTCTGAAGTCTCTCTAACCATATCCGGCCCAAGCAAGATCTTATCCGTAGATTCCCACCAACATGTAGGAGATCGACAAGGCCTTCCATAAAGAGCTTCGAAAGGAGCCATACCAATACTGGACTGAAAGCTGTTATTATATGCGAACTCCACCAAAGGAAGATGTTCTTCCCATGTACCTCCAAAATCCAAGATACAAAGCCTCAAAAGATCTTCTAAGATACGGTTCACCCTCTCGGTCTGACCGTCCGTCTGAGGATGATATGCGGTGCTCAAACACAACTGAGTCCCTACCGCCTCTTGCAAACTTCTCCAAAACTCACTAGTGAAAATAGGATCTCGATCACTCACAATGCTGGATGGTATGCCATGCAATCTAACAATCTCTCTAACATAGACTGAAGCAAGCCATGGAGCGGTCCTCTTACTCTTTACGGGTATAAAATGGGCACTCTTTGTAAGTCTGTCTACCACAACCCAAATTCCCGTATTGCCCTTCCTCGATCTCGGTAACCCGTCGATGAAATCCATCGAGACACTATCCCACTTCCACTGTGGAACTTCCAATGGGTGTAGCAACCCACCGGGTTTCCTTTGCTCCACTTTAACTTGTTGGCACACTAAGCATCTAGCCACATACTCGGCCACATCTTTCTTCATACCGGCCCAAAAGAAAACTCTCTTCATGTCTTGGTACATTTTGTCTCCACCGGGATGAATAGTCATTCTTGAACGATGTGCATCATCCAAAATAGCCTTCTTCAAACCCTCATCTTGCGGTACACAAAGTCTACCGTCTCTATGCAACCATCCCTTATCATCTATGGTGTATCTACCCAAATGGCTGGACGACTCCCCTCTTATAAGCTTCTCTACCAACACAACCAACTGTGGGTCGTCTCGCTGAGCCTCGCCAATCCGTCTCAAAAGAGTAGGTCTAACCTCCAAGGATGCCAACAAACCAGGTACAAAATCAACAGAAGGTCTGAAGTCAAACAAAGAAAGAAACTCCAAGCTTCGTCGTTCCACGAACAATGGACTCAAAGATAGCCTTTTTCTACTTAAGGCGTCTGCCACCACGTTACCCTTACCAGGGGTATACGCTATCTCGAAATCATAGGATGCTAAGAACTCCATCCACCTTTGCTGTCTTAAGTTTAAATCCTTCTGAGAGAATAAGTACTTCAATGATTTATGGTCGGTGAACAACTCGAATCTCTCACCAAGAAGATAATGGCGCCAAGACTTAAGTGCGAAAACAATCGCGGCCAACTCTAGATCATGGGTAGGGTAATTCTTCTCATGCACTCTCAATTGTCTCCCTCCATAGGCTATTACCCTTCCCTCCTGCATCAAGACTGCGCCTAATCCTGTTCCACAAGCATCGGTATAAACAACAAACGGCTTACTCCCATCTGGAAGCACTAAAACTGGAGCGGTGGTCAAAGCTCTCTTTAACCGTCGGAAAGCATCATCACAATCTACATCCCATGAGAAAACCAGATTCTTCTTCGTCAAGCGGGTTAATGGGGCTGATATCTTCGCGAAGTCTTTGATGAACTTCCTATAATATCCTGCCAACCCCAAGAAACTTCTTACCTCGGTAGCATTTCTAGGAACTTTCCAATCCTGGATAGATACTATCTTTGCGGGATCCACAGCTATCCCTTCCTTAGAGACCACATGCCCTAAGAATCGCACTTCTCTTCTCCAAAAATGGCATTTAGAGAATTTAGCTTTAAGACTATGCGCTCGAAGAGTCTCCAACACTTCCTTGAGATGTAAGGCATGCTCTTCTTCATTCTTGGAAAAGACCAAGATGTCATCCACAAAAACTACTACAAACTTATTCAGATACTCTCTGAACACTCTACTCATGAGATCAACAAAGTATGCGGGGGCGTTTGTCAACCCAAATGGCATCACTAGCCACTCATAAAAACCATCCGGAGTCCGGAAAGCAGTCTTCTCTATACTGTCCTCCGCCACTCTTAACTGATGAAACCCTGTAGCTAAGTCCATCTGCGAAAATACTGACGCGCCAACCAACTGATCAAAGAGATCATCTATCCTCGGTAATGGGTGTCTATTCTTCTTCGTGAGCTTATTAAGTTCCCTATAATCCACACAAAGTCTGAGGGACCCATCCGCCTTCGTGGCAAACACTACTGGAGCTCCCCACTCCGATATACTTCGCCTTATGAACCCCTTCTCAAGCAACTCCCCTACTTGCTTATGAAGTTCTCTTCTCTCACGAGGAGCCATGTGGCGTACTGGCAAAGACACTGGTTTGGCATTATCCACCAAATAAATTCGGAAATCTATCTCCCGCTTCGGAGGCAAACCCTTTACTTCTTCAAACACATCCGGATATTCCCGGACTACTCTGACAGAACACAAACTTTCGACCGAAGCATCGAGCGATTCAAGATAACTTAGCAAAACAGATTCCATGGGATTGCAAGAGATCTCGAGAGTGTTACCCAAGCGGGTCATGAGCCTGACAACTCTCCTTTCGCAATCAAGAACGGCACCATTACTGGATAACCAGTCCATGCCCAAGATCAACCCATAGCCCGTGAAGCCCAATACAAAAGCATCACATCTAAACTCAACGCTAAGTATAGAAATCTTCAAACCCAAACATATCATAGACAGATATATGGAGCCCCCAATTGGGTTTGAGACAACCAAGGGATCATCAACTAGACTGGTGTCTAAGTGCAGTGACTCAACTAACGATGATGAGATAAAAGAATGCGATGCGCCAGAGTCAAACAAAGTACGAACTGGATGATCAAACAGAAAAACCAGACTTTCAACGGAAATAGTTCTACCTCTCTGCTGAATCGGTGGAACTGAGAGAACCTGAACTTGCCCCCCTGACTGAGGTGGTGCTATAAGAGCTTGCACCTGGCCTCCTGAGGTAGACCCCGTCTTCTGCCCCTTCTTTGGGCAGTTTTTCACAAGATGCCCTGCTTCACCACAATGAAAGCAACCGGTCTTCTTCTTTTTGCGACAATCCTTACTGAGGTGTCCTGGTGTTCCACAATTGAAGCACTTCTTCTTCGTCTTCTTTTTGTCACCATTGCCTTTTCCGCCCTTACCTTGTTGTTGCTGTTGCGGTTTCTTCTGATCCCCCTTTTTCTCTGGTGCCTTAGAATTCTTATCATCCTCATGCATAAGTGCCATGTAGACAAGCTTCTCAAAAGTGGCCCCCATAGGAATGTGAGTCATAGCTATTCCTTGCAATGGTTCGTTCAAGCCTCTAACGAACCTCAAAGCCTTCTTCTCCGGTGTATTCACCAACTCTATGCCAAACCTTGCTAATTGATTGAATTTGTTGACATATTCTTTCACCGTGAGATTCCCTTGCTTCAAATTCAAGAACTTCTCCATAAACAGATTCTCTTCCGCCCTTGAGAGAAACTTAGCCCCAAACCTTTGCTTAAAATCTGCCCAAGAGTCAACAGGGCGTTCTCCATTAGTGACCTCCCACCAGAATGAGGCCTCTCCCTTCATTAACCAAGCCGCCAACTTGACTTTCTTTCCCTCTTCCACTTCAAAGATATCTAGCAACTCTTCCACTTCCTTAAGCCAATCTCTAGCCTCTACGAAAGTCTCTGAACCAAGAAAAGGTTTTCCTCCTATAGCCTTGAACTCCTTGCAAACCTTAGCAAAATTATCCACTCTAGGCTGAGGAGGAGGAGCGGTTGTCTCTGGTGTAGTAGCATTGGCCGGACCCGCAGCCGCGGCCCTAGCCTCTTGCAACCTCCTATACCATAGTGGTATAACTAAACCCTCCGGGATGTTAAGATCTTCAGCCATGCTGAAACGAAAGAGGAAAGATTCAAAAAGGAGATTCCGAAAGATAAAGATATGGCTATTGGGGATTATGCTTTTCTTTTTCAAAAACTTTTTCTCTTAGAAGACATGCTTTTAAAAATACTTTCTTCGAAAATACTCTTAGAAAGTAGTTTTTCTCAAAAATTTTATCTGTTCTGGTAACCTTAAGCTCTGATACCACGTGTAACACCCCACTCCCGCTATGATCACTCACTAAGGGAATGCCATAGCATCGGTGGAGTATTTTAGTGAATATAGAACAGAAAAATTACAACAAGACAGATATAAATAGTACTTGAAATTTTAAAACATCATCTCATAACAGCGGAAGTAAAACATGTCTGGTTACATCATAAAACCACAATAAAGGTCAAGTACAATATCCATCAAAATAAAGAAGTACATAATCCCACTCTCATACAATAGCCAAACAAAAGAAAAGATAACTGGATAACTGGAGCTTTACATCTATCCAAGCTCCTAAAGACTGGAACAGCAATCCGATCAAGCTCCACTACTGCTAGGATCCACCGTAGGACCTGAGGGTTGGGAAAAAGATAAAAACAATAGGGTCAGACATAAGTCTGAGCGAGTCCTATAACTTTAACAATACAATCGTTAAAGTAACCAGAGAAGACATAAACTGATATACGGTAACATATAGGGATGAATGGCTACCCTAAGCAGTCAACTAAACGAAGATAAAGGATAAAGACGCATCTACCCTCCCTAAGGTAAATTACTAAACTGCACCACACCAGTCGTTCCTAACTTGAAGGTTGATCCCACCCAAGGACTTATAAAATTTACTAATTAGTACCTGCGTACCCCTAGGTGACCAAGTAGGCGCCACGGGGCCCTACAATCCACTAGGTGTACACACTACTTCCCATTCGATCGGCTCCCTAACGTAGATACCCGTGCTGGCCCCACCGTGGGATGTATCATTCCCCAATGTGGCAACCTGATGAAACTAAAGGTGCACGGCTTATATCTACTCGATGCAACAACGGCTTACCTACCAGCCCGGGCCCACTCACGCATATGAAGCCCGTTGGACTTGCGTTGCCACCGCTAACCCGTTTGCCTCTTACAGTCAAGCCCAGTATGCGTGTCCCGTCCTCGACATGGGTCGAGCCCACAAAGATACGTATGGGTTACTGGTTGAAATGGGCCTCCACAAGCTACCCACCTAAGCTTGTCCCTTTTTCTAGTATATCCCACTTAACCCTTTAATCATGTTTTAATTACATGTTCTATTTTGGTTAAGTATTCTAATCGTATTTTCTATTGCCACCCAAGGCAACCACTAGATTTTCTCATGCCACCCGAGGCACCCACTTAACCCCTCATGTCCCTCTACATGCTAATGTGGTTAAGTGTTTCTTAATTAATTAATTAAGAACGTAACCTTTGTAAAGACCTCTCACATTAGACTGTCTTTTATGACCGCTGGTTAAGCCGGTTGGGTCCGGGCAGCCTTATGTCATAACAGAGTCTAACCTCGTGTCTTTACATTAATTACGTATTTAGTTTGTGCCTAAGACCTCTCACATTGGGCTAACATTTGTAGCAACTGGTTAAGCCGGTTGGGTCCGGGCAGTTTTACGCTACAACTGAGTCCAACCTCGTGTCTTAGTCAATTAATTACACCTAATTAATCACCCTCATAATTTTATATTAATTATCCCTAATTAATCAAGTTTTCTTAACATGGGTAGACCTAACTTAATAGGTAAATTCCCATGGGGTAGACCTAACTCAATAGGTAAATTCCCAACACATAGTATGGGTACACCTAACCAAATAGGCAAATTCCCATACTATGTTTATTTATTTTGTGTTATGCATAATTATATTAATTTCACACAATCTTATTAACTTATGCATTTAATTACCCCATCGTTCCCACGTAATTTCGTTCATGATATAACACATATAAAAGGTGTCAACTTGCATATGAATGAACATGTTTCAAAGGTGCCATCTTGCATATTAACAAACACATAACTTGCATATGAACTTGCATAACATGTCACATAACTTGCATATAATATGTCACATAACTTACATATTCATTTTGCATAACAAACTTGCATATTAGCTTATAGACTTGCATAATGTGTCATCATGAACTTGCATATTAATAAACATGTAACTTGCATATTTACATACATGTAACTCGCATATTAACAAACATGTAACTTGCATATAAAGAAACATGTAACTTGCATATTTACATACATGTAACTTGCATATTAACAAACATGTAACTTGCATATTAACAAACATGTAACTTGCATATTTACATACATGTAACTTGCATATTAACAAACATGTAACTTGCATATTAACAAACATGTAACTTGCATAGCATATTACCATGAACTTGCATAACATGCATATGATTACATAGCCCACAACTTGCATATTTAGCATCATGCAAACATAACATACATCATATTAAACTTGCATAAGCTTACATACTCAACATGCATAAACATAAGATTAATGCTAACATCATATCATATGATTCAAAGCTCATTAACCAACATACAAAACCATAAATCTCATCACATCTCATCTAATTAGTTTACCAAAAGATCATCAAAGTGATAGAAACTCACAACTAGCAACTTTGAACACCAAATGAAGAAGATTAAGATGCTAAGAAGGGATTAGAAGTTGATTAGAGAGTGATTAGTATGCAACCCTCTTCATAAAATTAGTGGAGGCCATGAGAGCTAGCATTTTGCCATAGTTTAGTCACTAGGTTTAATTATGAATGAATTAGGGTAGGTTAGGGTCTTATTTATAGATTAGGCAAGTGTTTTAGGCCATAGGATTAACCCTAGATTCAATCCAAGCCATCAAAGCATGTCTTGGGGAAGAAGTCAAGTGTAGGAACCATCTAGGGCCTTTAGATTAAAGATGGACCATGAGAACCATTCAAATGCAAAATCTGCACTTGAGCGAATCGGCCCACGGGTTGACAGCCAAACACCCTGGATTAACCCCTAGTCGACCCAGCGGGCTCGGGTCGACTTCAAAAATCGGCCGGTTCGGTTATTCCCCTCTCCCAATTCGCTGTTTTGAGCATTTTTGCATATTTATTTATTAAATTTTCAATTATATATATATATATATATCAATATATATATATATATATATATATATCTACACAACCCATTTCACTTAATTAAGTATACTTTAATTTGGGAATTTTCGTGAAACTTCGCGAGGCCATATCTTGGTCATACGGACTCCGATTTTCGAAAACTCGGACTCTATTTCGCGTATTTTTCCGAGACGAACACAATGGCATAGCCCGTTTCCCTTGATTCCCATTTTAGAATTAAATTCTGCCTCGATTTATGTTATTACAGGTTATTGAAAATACGGGTTGTTACAATGAAAGTTTTGATCCATGCTAGCCTATTCTTATTTGCAAGTTAGATATATTTTATGTGTTATGAAAGTTGTGATGTTTCTTTTCTTTTTATGAGTTAGACTATTTGCGGGTCTAACATATTTCATATTAAACATACAAACGACGTGGGGGCAATGGGAAAATATTAAATATTAATATTGTGAATTGGCATATAATGGCTTTAAAAGCATATAATTAATTTGAGACATTAATTGGTATAATTTATATACCTGAAAATTATGGGCATAATTTAAGTGACAATTATGGACTTGGATTAAAATTGGAAGTTATCGACAATCTGAAATAGGGATGTTAATTCAAATTGGGGTTGAATAATGATGTACAATAATAAATGCCTAAGACACGAGGTTAGACTCGTTTATGGTATAAGACTGTACGGACACGCCCAGCAAATCCAACAACCACAAATGGTAGTCTAATGTGAGAGGTCAGAGGCATAAATTAAATGCGTAATAAATACCTAAGACATGAGGTTATACTCGTTTGTGGTATAAGACTGCCTGGACCCACCCGATACATCGAACAACCACAAAACGACAGTCTAATGTGAGAGGTCGTAGGCATAATTAAAAGATGCTTAGACACAAGGTTAAGTCTGGCTTGTGGTGGAAGTCTGCCCGGAACCGCCCGGCATATCCAACGGCCACAAGCAACTGACTTAATGTGAGAGGTCTGTGCATTAATAATTAATTAATGCTGATCAAAGAAGAATATGAATGACAAACAGAAGTTTGATTGAGTTGAGTAGTTCTCTGAGTACCAATTTGATGTTGATTTTGGTCTTCGGGGTTAATACTTTGGGTGTTATTCTCTTAACCAATGTATCTGTGAACTAAGATGTACTTAATCATAAATTAAGTAAAACATGTTATACGATATATATGATACATAAAACATGATAAGTGTATAGGGTTAAGACCAGCTTAACTAATAATCTGATAAGTAGGTAGGGATAAGACCAGCTTAACCAATAATACATTAGTGGACAGGGTTAAGACCAACTTAACCAATAATCTAATAAGTATGTAGGGTTAAGACCAGCTTAACCAATAATATATAAGTGGATAGGGTTAAGACCAACTTAACCAATAATATATATTAGTCTGATAAGTGGATAGGGTTAAGATAAACTTAACCAATAATATATATTGATCTGATAAGTGGATAGGGTTAAGACCAACTTAACCAATAATATATAAGTGGATTGGGTTAAGACCAGCTTAACCAATAATATATATATATATATATATTGATCAGATAAGCGGATAGGGTTAAGAAATGCTTAACTAATAACACATGTGGATTTGATAAGTGGGTAACATGGGCGACATGTGGGATATAATTATAAACACTTAACCAAGTTGAAACATGTAAGAAGACATGAATAAGATGGAGTTAAGTGGGAAATCTTAGTGGGGACCAAGCATAGATGGAAAGCTTGTGTCAAGTGTGGGGACCCTTTTCTACTAGTAACCCATTTAGTATCTAATTGAGCTCGATCTAGATCGATGACGGAACAACTTACTGGGTTTGATTGTAAGAGGTCAAAACGGGTTAGCGGTGGCACCACAAGTCCAACGGGGTCATGTGCGTGTGTGGGCCCGGGCTGGTAGGTAAGACGTTGTTGCATCGTGTAGGTATAAGCCATGCATCTTTAGTGGTATCAGGTTGCCACTTTGGGGAGTGATACACCTCACTGTGGGACCAGCACGGGTATCTACGAGTTAGGGAGCCGATCGAATGGGGAAGGTTGTGGGTACGACTAGTGGAGATAGAAGCAGTCGACACCTATGAAGACAGCTAGTAGTCCAACTACCATACTATAAATAAATGTTGTAATTAGAATGGGGAAGGTAGTGGGTACAACTAATGGAGATAGAAGCAGGCGGCACCTGTGAAGACAGCTAGGGGTACATGAACTACCATTATCATTATTTTGTTCAGTAGGCGGGATCAACTTTTAGATAGTATTGGTGTAGTATAGTAATTATCCTATAGTGTTGGAGGCGTAATTAACGTTATCTTATTCCTCTTATTTACTTTCTCATGCCCATTTGTTTCACAGTCATTCCTTGTTTACCAGTTTATGCCTTATTCTAATCTTTAATAATTATATTGTTAAAGTTATTGGACTCACCAAACTTTATGTCTGACCTCGTCTGCTTCGCCTCTTTTTCTTTCCATCCCTCCAAGTGCTTAGGTTGGAAACATACGAGGTTGAATCATATTCTCTCTACTTGAAGTGCTTGAAGTATTGCTTGGCTTTGACTCTACTTTCTTATGGCAGTTTATGTTAGGGGTTATGGTTTCAAAATTATGCATTCTGAAGGGTTTTTGTATAAGACTGATACTTGTGTACTTGGGTTTTGGTATTATAATTTTGAAGGATGTAGCCAAACTTATTTCTGTTTCTGATGTAATAAAGTTATAAAATTTTCAAGTACTATTTTACGTATCTGTCTTGTAATATTCTGTTCTGTTTACTTATAATGCTTCATGGAAGTTAATGCATTCCCTTTGTGAATGACATTAACGGACATGGGGTGTTACACTTGGTATCAGAGCTGAAGGTTACCAGAACAGATAAGAGATTTTGAAAAACTGCTTTCAAAAGCATTTTTATAAAGAAATACTTTCAAAAATATGGTTTAAGAAGAGTATTTTTAAGAGAAAAGTTTATTTTGAAAAACATAACCCTCAAGAGCCATATATCTTTCCTTCGATTCTCCATTTTAAATCTCTTCCTCTTTCCTGTTTGAATTTCTTCCTCCACGTATTGACGCTTTTTCTAAGATATGTAAGAACTTCCGTACAGTGGGCGGAAAACCGCTTCATGGGACTGGGACGTTTGTCAAAGCTAGAAGGAAGTGGTGGACTTTTTGGTACCTTTAAGATAGATGTTGGGAGGAAGATTCAATTAGCCGCTTGGTTAATGAAGGATGAAGCCTCATTTTGGTAGGAGGTCACGAATGGAGAATGTGCAGGAGAGACATGGATAGGACACACGATAAGAAAGTAGATCTAAAGAAAGGCGGTAAGGACAATGGATGCCTGTGTTTGATGGTTGAGTAGATGGATGATTGATGTTAGGATATACATTCTCCTTAACTTCTAGATTTCGGGGGCGAAATCCTTCAAGGAGGGTATATTGTAACACCCCGTAATTTTAAAGATTAAAATTAACAGTTTTAAGAACTCTTTATTTTTAGGAGTAGAATTAAGGGAAATGGGTTTACGCCATTGCGTTCCCCTCGAAATTCTGCTTGGAATAGAGTCTAAGTTTTCGTAAATCAGACTTCGTATAAGGAAGTTATGACCCTCAGAAGTTTCATAAATTTAAATAAATTAAAAACAGTTCAGATTTAAATCGAAAAATTCAAATTCAAACAATGAACTGGGCTAGGCAGAATTTTTCCCGCCCCAGGCCGGGTCGACCAGGGGGTCGACCTCCCCTATACAGGTCGACCTGGGGGTCGACCGACCCCCTCGAGCAGATCTGAACTGTGACGATTCTGACTTGTTGCTGAGTCTTTTCTAACCTGTTGCTGAGTAACTAGGGCATAGGTGGCAATTCTGGATAACTCTATCTAGTCTAGACGGTTGTGATTGCTCCTATGATAATCAAATGGCCTATATTGATTTATACTTCTATATGAGCATGCATAGACTCATGCTCTAGACCTAAACTAAATTAATCTCTTGGCCTCTAGGCTGCTGCTAGAATAGTTCTTCTTCTTCTTAAATCTCAGGAATTGCAAGTCAGGATTCTAATACGAACGACGAACGAATTATTCTCTTCTCTAATCCGTCTTTGTGAGTACAATTTCTTTCACAAAATAATTAATAAATTAATTATGATGAGTTATAATTTGGGTTAAAAGATTATGCCTGTTGAATCATTGACCGATATGATATTGTTTATTTTGTGAATATACGCTAGTTGTTGTCTTATGTACATAGAGTCATTATGTTGGTTCACATGTCTAAACACATATGCTAGATTTGATTCATTTTGTGAAATTTATTTACATGTCTAAATAATATGCAAGATTATATGTAAATCTTAGTTTACATGTCTAAATTATATATGCAAGTTTATATATAAGTTTGGATGTGAATCATATGTTAGTTTATATGTAAGTTTGTATGCGAATCATATGTAAGTCTTAGTTTACATGTCTAAATTATATATGCAAGTTTATATATAAGTTCGGATGTGAATCATATGTTAGTTTATATGTAAGTTTGTATGCGAATCATATGTAAGTCTTAGTTTACATGTCTAAATTGCATATGTAAGTTTAATACAAGTTTTTATGTAGATCATATGCAAGTTTATGCGAAAACCATGTTCATATATGCAAGTTCACCTTTACGTGTGTAGATCTATGCAAATCATATCTTATATAATTTGATCCATGCCAGTTGTAGTTTATGCAAATTAAGCCTATTGCTTATGCAAGTTATTGATTATGCAAATATATGATTATATAAATTATAATCATGCAAGTTTTGATCCATGCTAGCCTATTCTTATTTGCAAGTTAGATCTATTTTATGTGTTATGCAAGTTGTGATGTTTCTTTTCTTTTTATGAGTTAGACTATTTGCGGGTCTAACATATTTCATAATAAACGTACGAATGACGTGGGGGCAATAGAAAAATATTAAATATTAATATTGTGAATTGGCATATAATGGCTTTAAAAGCATATAATTAATTTGAGACATTAATTGGTATAATTTATATACCTGAAAATTATAGGCATAATTTAAGTGACAATTATGGACTTGGATTAAAATTGGAAGTTATTGACAATCTGAAATAGGGATATTAATTCAAATTGGGGTTGAATAATAATGTGCAATAATAAATGCCTAAGACACGAGGTTAGACTCGTTTGTGGTATAAGACTGCCCGGACCCACCCGACAAATCCAGCAACCACAAACATAGTCTAATGTGAGAGGTCAAAGGAATAAATTAAATGCGTAATAAATGCCTAGGACACGAGGTTAGACTCGTTTGTGGTATAAGACTGCCCGGACCCGCCCGACACATCCAGCAACCGCAAAACGGCAGTCTAATGTGAGAGGTCGTAGGCATAATTAAATGATGCTTAGACACGAGGTTAAGTCTGGCTTGTGGTGAAGTCTGCCCAGAACCGCCCGGCATATCCAGCGGCCACAAGCAATCAACTTAATGTGAGAGGTCTGTGCATTAATAATTAATTAATGCTGATCAAAGACAAATATGAATGACAAACAGAAGTTTGGCTGAGTTGAGTAATTCTCTGAGTACTAATATGACGTTGATTTCGGTCTTCGGGGTTGATACTTAGGGAGTTATTCACTTAACCAATGTATCTGTGAAATAAGATGTACTTAATCAAAAATTAAGTAAAACATGTTATACGGTATATATATATATATATATATATATATGATATATATACATATGATATATATATATGATACATAAAACATGATAAGTGTATAGGGTTAAGACTAGCTTAACCAATAATCTGATAAGTAGGTAGGGTTAAGACTAGCTTAACCAATAATATATAAGTGGAAGGGGTTAAGACCAGCTTAACCAATAATCTGATAAGTACGTAGGGTTAAGACCAGCTTAACCAATAATATATAAGTGGATAGGGTTAAGACCAACTTAACCAATACTATATATTAGTCTGATAAGTGGATAGGGTTAAGATAAACTTAACCAATAATATATATATTGATCTGATAAGTGGATAGGGTTAAGACCAACTTAACCAATAATATATAAGTGGATAGGGTTAAGACCAGCTTAACCAATATTATATATATATATTGATCCGATAAGCGGATAGGGTTAAGACAAGCTTAACTAATTACACATGTGGATTTGATAAGTAGGTAACATGGGCAACATGTGGGATATAATTATAAACACTTAACCAAGTTGAAACATGTAAGAAGACATGAATAAGATGGAGTTAAGTGGGAAATCTTAGTGGGGACCAAGCATAGGTGGAAAGCTTGTGTCAAGTGTGGGGACCCTTTTCAACCAGTAACCCATTTAGTATCTAAGTGGGCTCGATCTAGATTGAGGACGGGACACGCTTACTGGGTTTGATTGTAAGAGGTCAAAACGGGTTAGCGGTGGCAACGCAAGTCCAACGGGGTCATGTGCGTGCGTGGGCCCGGGTTGGTAGGTAAGACGTTGTTGCATCGTGTAGGTATAAGCCGTGCATCTTTAGTGGTATCGGGTTGCCACTTTGGGGAGTGATACACCTCACTATGGGACCAGTACGGGTATCTACGAGTTAGGGAGCCGATCGAATAGGGAAGGTAGTGGGTACGACTAGCGGAGATAGGAGCAGGCGACACCTATGAAGACAGCTAAGAGTCCAACTACCATACTATGAATAAATGTTGTAATTAGAATAGGGTGGGTAGTGGGTACAACTAGTGGAGATAGGAGTAGGCGGCATCTATGAAGACAACTAGGGGTAAACGAACTACCATTATCATTATTTTGTTCAGTAGGCGGGATCAACTTTTAGGGTAACTAGTATTGGTGCAGTATAGTAATTATCCTATAGTGTTGGAGGCGCAATTAACGTTATCTTATTCCTCTTGTTTGCTTTGTCATGCCCATTTGTTTCACAGTCATTCCTTGTTTACTAGTTTATGCCTTATCCTAATTACTTTAATAATTATATTGCTAAAGTTATTGGACTCGCCAGACTTTATGTCTGATCTTGTTTGTTTTCGCCTCTCTTTCTTTCCGTCCCCCCTAGGTGTTCAGGGTGGAAACATAGTAGATTGATTCATATTCTCTCTACTTGAAGTGCATGACTCTACCTTCTTATTGCAGTTTATGTTGGGGATTATGGTTTTAAAATTATGCATTCTGAAGGATTTTTGTATAAGACTGATACTCGTGTACTGTGGTTTTGGTATTGTAATTTTTAAGGATGTAACCAAACTTATTTCTGTTTCTACTGTAATAAAGTTATAAAATTTTCAAGTACTACTTTACTTATCTGTCTTGTAATATTCTATTCTGTTTACTTATAATGCTTCATGGAAGTTAATGCATTCCCTTTGTGAATGACATTAACGGACATGGGGTGTTACAATTATAGTCAATCAGTTTAAGAAGTTTTCGCTCATCAAAGTCATCCTTACTTAAACAGTTGTTAACAACTTCATCATTTTTGTTAGGTTGACAATCTAAAGTTGCAAAATTTTCAAAATCTGAGAGAGGAATATCAAACTGAATATTGATGTCTTCATTTTCAAGAGAATTTAAATTCAAATAAATTACCGAGTTTTCAACAACTTCATTATGATTTTCATCAATTTTAAAGTTGTTAGTTGAAAATCATCAATTGTGGGCAAAGGTGGATCGTCGGTCGAATCGTCACACATTCGGTTTTGATTATTTTGTTTTTCACGAAAATTCAAACAGTCTTGAAACAACTAATTCGTGTGATTATCTTGAATTTCATTCATTTTCTCAACAAAATCAAATTTATAATTATTTGCATGAGAATTATCAATTTGAAATTGCTGAGAACAAAAATTTTCAATCGCACCACAATTGAAATTATTCTCGTCGCCAAAACCATTTGAAAAGTTACTCACATTTACATATGGAATTTGCAGTTCATTTTGGAGTTCGAAATTGGATTGACAAGGGTATAATCAAAATCATTTGAATTTGATTATTTTGAAAACTTTTACTTGAATTGTTGCACAAAAATGAATTACACCATTCGCTTATTCTTTGATTTTGTTGTGTCCACATGTCAAGTAAAGATTCGACATTTGTTTCAAGATTTGAGGGTTGGTCGGGATTTTGAAAATTTTGTGGTGTAATATCAGGATTATTTTGAAAATTTTGTAAAGTTGGTGGTGTAAAATCCAAATTGTTCATACAATAGTTGTTATTAAAATATCCACATGAATTTGGTGTAAAACTATATGGATTATGTTGATTTTTACAACTAACACAAAATTCATAAGGATAAGGAAATTGGGACATTTTCAAGAAAGCCCCCCTTTTTTTAATTTCATTTTTTTGTATGAGAAAAAGAAATATTTACAATAGTGTTTTTTTTACAATTTTTGATTTTTGATTTTTTTATATGCATGAACCTAATGCAACTATATGAATGCAAACTAATTATTTACAAATTTTCTAAAATTATATAATGACGGTTAGGTTAATTTCAACAAAAGATTTCTCAGCCAGTTAACGGACAAGAGTTATCGGTGAACCGGGAATCACCTTAGCAATGCAGCCGAAGGTTTAAATACCTTCAGAGGAACTACCGATGTAATATTTACGAATCACTGTAATATTTATAAACGGTTACTACTCTGCCGTAATCTAGACACCAAGAAATAGTTCTTTAGAAATAAACCAATTTGTCAAAATATAATGATGTCCTTAGAAAACAAAAATAAAACGAGATGAATGCGAAACAGAAATTAAATGAGTATTAACAATGCAGCTACGAATGAATTTTTATTTTGTTTTTGGAAAAATTTTTATGTGAATGCAAATGCAAGCAAACAACAATGCAATGAAATAAAAAGCAAGGGAGAAGAGAACAATACCAGAGCATCTGAATTTATTAGCATTTTTTTAGCAAGCAAGCGGGGCGGTTTTTAGCAAAGCTGGGCGCCACCTGAAAAGATTTATATACAAGAGTCTAGCAAGAAAACAAAAAACCAAAATAAAGGGAATTTTTTTTGAAGTTAAATAAAAGAAGCAAAGAAGAAGCTTTTTTTCAAAAGAAGTGAAATAAGAGAAAAGTTAAAACTATGCAACTTTTTTTAAGGACAAAACCTATCCTAAAACTTACAAGAAACCTAATCACGTAAATTAAATATTGACCGAACGCACAAATAGACCCACCAAGTCCACTCAACAACAGCCCAATAACTAAAAGACCCGAAATACAAAAGAATTCTAGCTTAGAAAAAAATAGTGTAACAGAGATGATTGATCAGAAAGTACACTTGGTCAACCTAATAAACTCCGATAACAGCCCCCAAATTTTATTTCAATTTCCTTTCTTTTATGATGCTGCCACTATGAAATCAGAAAAGTGAAAAAATTTAGTGGGGGAAAACCGATGGCAGCGGCTTGTGGTATTCTCGTGGATCTGAAGGGGATGTATTATGGTGCTCCTTTGTGAGTTTCATCTAATTTGGGGTAGTCGATTGAAGGCGTTGGAAGGAGATATTGACCGATTTTGGAGTTGGCCGACGTTTGTGTGGTAGCAGGGAGGTGGTTGAGGATTGAAGCGCTGAGTCTTAGAGTTTGGGTATTGTTACAATGGAAGCTGCTAGTACGCTGGAGTTGTATTTGGCAGAGGGGTAGTTGATGATGATATGCATGTGGTAGGGGATGCAGTTGCTTGTAACGGTAGAGTTTGGGCAGTGGAAGTTTGGGTAAAGGGGAGGTGATTGGCTATGGCTTAGTGATGAATGAAGTAATGGTATGATGAGGGTGTTGGTTAGAAGAAGGTAATGGAGAGGAGTATGATGTTGTGTTTGGATTGGGAGAGGTGGAATTTGCAAGAGAAGAGTAATTGTGAAGTAGATGGTCAACGCAGACAAAAGAAAAAAGGAATTTTTTATTTATTTTTTAATTGTAGAAAGAAAAGGAAGGCAATGTAAAAAAGAATAAGTAATTTTTGAAAAGAAGATTGAGAAATATGAAAACAGAAAAGAAAGTTGAAAAGAAATAAATCAGAAAAAAGGAAATTCGAGAGGATTGTTTCGATTTGCTAAATTGGAATTTTGGTGTAAGCGTAATGACTGGGTGAACTATATAAAGAAAGAGATAAAATTTGAAATGAGATGTAAAAAATTGATGAATATGGTTAATAATGGGAAAGAAATTAGGAAAGAAAACAAGTTTATTTCTTTTTTTTTTAGGAAAGAAATCAAATTGTGAAAGAAGGGTAAGGAGGAAAAGAGATAAAAGAAAGGAAAGAAATTGAAAGAAAGAAATTGAAAATGTAAAAAGGAAAGAAACTAGAAGAAAAGCGGCAATGAAAGGGGAAAGAAATCAAACAGAAAATTGCAATTATTTTTCTTACGACTGCTAAAATAAGGAAGAGTTTGTAGAATTATGGAAAGAAATAAATGGATAAAAAGGGAAAGAAATTGTATGGAAATGAAAGAAAATCTGGCAAGATTTTTTTTTTTTTGGAAATAAATTGTAAACAAAAGGAGAGAGAGATTGCAGAAATAAATTGGAAAGGAAATTGAAAAAGGAAAAGAAATTTGAGAAAATAAATGGTGAGAAATTGATGGAAAAAAACTGGCAAGAATAATTATTTTTTTCCTCTTGTTTTGAGATTATAATACCAATAAATAATACCAAATCACCTAAACAAGAATATTCTTTCTGTATATAAAAAAAAATAGAAGGAAAAATAAATAAAACAAACACTTTTTGTTTTTGTTTTAAACTACATAAAATAGAAAATAACACAAAAAAGAAACACAAAAGGAACAACCACAAGTGAACGAACGTTGAATCTAACAAAACACACACTAAAACTTTTTTTTAAAAGAAGACTAAACACAATGAAAACAACCACAAACACAAAAAATCAAAAGCGAACATAACGATACAAAGCAAATACATAACTTTTTTCGTTTAGGAGAACAAACATGAAAATTAACTCGAAGAATAAAATCAAATTCTTTCCCCGGCAACGGCGCCAAAAATTCGTTCGATGACGAATATTCTATGAATTAGAACACCGTCGTGAAGTGTACAAGCGCACGGCGTACAATTGTTAGTACATGGCGAATACGAGTCGATCCACAGGGAAAGAAGTAATTTCAATCTTATTTAATCAAATTAAACCAAAATTCAGATTGATTTAACTAACAAAAACTCATTAACACTAGAACTAAGTTGAGAGCTAAATATGAAATGAAAGCAATTTAAAGGTAAATCCCCTCTAATATTCATGCAAATTAACAAATGTACAATCTATGATCTCCATTAAGTGACAGAAATGCAACATTTAAACCACTTATGATTCTCCTGAAAATGAAACTAAAGAGATAAAACTATTTTATGTATGGCTAATGAACAATTAATAGAACTATAAACCATCAAAATTTATTCTTACTTTCGTTTCAAAATCAATAATCACTTAGCAAATATTGATGTAATTTGTGTTTACATTGACTAAGCATAGCCTATTTTGTTGTCAACAAAAATAGACTATCAAAATAATTGTATAAACTTACATCAACATCCACTAAAATGAAGCATAAATTAGAGATCACAAACCATACAAATGTTGGACTTACATAAAGTTAGAGAGCTTCATTACCCCCAAATCAAAGGGATTAGCTACTCGTATGTGTTATCGAATCAACACATGTAAGTTTCAACATAAATATGAACAAAACAAAAGAAAGAACTAATTAACAATAATAAAATAGATCTAAACTATTTGCATAAAACAGAGATTACATAAGAAAAATGGCTAAGATGCCATGGAAGAAAGCAAAAATAATTGTTTGATTTTAGCCTCCACTCTAAACTAAATAAAATCCAAGGTCCTATTTATACCAACATACATGGGTTATTTATACATGACTAAAACCTAATTCACTTTTAGCGTGCTACCGAGAATGGCCTTTAGGAAGTGTAGCCACTAAGTAATCATCAAGCTTTAATCCATCATCGAATTTGCCTGAAGCTTTAACATCCACTAATTTGTCCATTCGCTTTTAAGTGTAGTAAGTGGGGTCCTCCATGATTATGTATGAGAACTAATTCTTCATTCCTTTGTATGCATGTAAATCTTCATGAAGCCCTCTTCCATATGCACCAATATTTCTACAAATGCAATGAAAAATGTCCAAGTAAAAATTCTCAAAATAACATAAGCATAAAAATGACCATTTTTCCTTTGTATGATGGTGAATGTACGATATTTTGAAATCAATTGGATTATGATTTAAATGCGATAAAATACCCACATATGACATTTATTTAAACTAAACAAGGTTAAATATGTGAATATAAATGTGCATTTTTACGTGCACATCATGTAACTGATTCAGCCTTGCCACATAGGTAGTGGGCAGCTGGTTCTCTGTACATCATGCTATAGATGTGCTATAGTAAAGGTAGTCTCTAACCTTATAATCGTATGGAGATCCATTTTCCAAAGAGCTTGTGATCTTGTTTATATTAACTAATATACACGAAATTTGGTAACTGTAATAATGCGCACTTTAATTCGATTTAGTTTTAATAGGATTTATCTTGTAAGTCATTTAACATAATAACAGATGACTTTACATAGCAAAGTTTTTGTTACCATAAGGAGAAAACATGTGCCATGTTTATGTATGTCGTGATCTTATGGGATACTATTTTATTTTCCAAAAACAACGGATTTGAGTTTCTTACACAGTTCGATGATTGATCCATAGTTCTTTTTCCTTAGACTTTGGTTGCCAAGCCTAATGGCACAAAATTTTCTTCAACCAATTGGAGGGAACTTAAAGTTGAAGATTCTCTTGACACTAATCTAATTCTACCTTTAACTTTACTTAGTTTTCTCAGCATTAGTGGGGACTTATAACTATCTAAGCTAGTATTAGTCTCACCTTATAAGTACGATTAAATTTTAGCTATAATGATTTTATAGACTGAAATATATACACATTTTTTTTGTTATGCAAGATTATGTCCTTTTACTTCTTTCTATTTTCTTTCTTACCACAAACAATTCACTTCCCCAACACTTAGACTTATGACACATAAATACCGTGTATGTATTAGTGCCGATTTTCGAGGGTCAAGGAAGCAGTTTGCTTCATTTGGTATTAGAGCTAGGGTACAGCGAATACCTTGGCCTAATTCGGGAAAAGGACTCTTCGAAGATTGGGTTAGTAATACGTTAGGATGAGTAACTCATTAGAGATAACTTAAGATGTATTGATAGTAATATATGGTAGTACATATTTTTAAGCATAAATCATTTCTCCTTTAAAAGTCAATAAAGAAACAACTTTACCTAGGATTTATTTTCAATAAAAGAATATATTTGAATATTATAGTTATTGAATGATAAAAGACGAAACTATAATGATAAACATCTTATGATTAGAAACCGAAATTTTTACTATAAGATGTTTATAAAATTAAATAATGGATCGGGTAGGAAATTACCTTAAGATTGCTTAGAATTTTAGTTGTGCCTACAAGTATAAATTGAATATACCATTGATAAGTTGAACTTTATATTTATATAAACCCGGCATAAGAAGGTTTTACAAAGGAGAGCCTTTAACTTCTCAAGAGAACAAACCCATCATCATTTCAACTGATTATGAAAAGAGTCGAAAATTCATGCATTTCCACTTCTCCTTTTATCTGTGAAAACATCCATACAGCTGAAATATCAGTCCCTCCCGAGACTCCAGAGCTTGTCATCCTTTCCAATGACGAGGAGTTAAAACTGATCATTGAGATCAGTGATAAACCTAAAGAGAAGGTTTTAAAACTAGAGGCGGAACTCAATACTTCAAACTTCGCTTATTATGACTAATAAATGGATGACAACCTATGGAGGCGACATTAAAAGCAGCGAAGGTAACAATATCATATGGTCTGTTAGAAGCGATTGAATAGAATGCCAGGATGAAACAAAAGTTGAGGAAGAAGAAGAGGTCGAAGAAGAAGCTTACGTGAACGAAGGACCAGTCCATCAAACCTAAGGAAATCGAGGAACGCAATATCATGGATGGGGCACTGATTGTCGTCGGTTGTACCCCATGGTCACAATACATGGAAAATCCACCATAAGAAGAAGAAACAACAATGAGGTTGACAATGTGGAAGAGGCAGAGGATATATCCTTCGAAGTTGACTTTTGGTATGAAAAGGCATTATCCAATTCTAAAGAGTAAAATTAGGTATGAAGATGTAATAGCTAGTAATTAACAATTAATGTATATTGTATAGGGAAGGTAGTTTGTAGGAATGTTTTTTGTTTACGAATGAAAATTTTTCCATCATTATATACTTTGCATGAACATCTCCCTAAAGCAATTAAGAAGTCTGTAAAGATGTAATTTTGAGAAATAATTACTAAATATTCATTTTGGAAATTATACGGAGAAAAGAAGAAAGTTTTGCTTCTGAAAGAATTTTGACAAAAGAAATTAGTTAGGTACACTAATTTTAGAATTCGAAGTAAATAAGCAATACATAAATCATCTTATTTGCACTAATGATCTTTATCAAACTCGAGTTCAAAACTTAACCAACTCGAAGAGAGATTTGTCATTCGAAGTTTGGAGATAAATATCAATTGGAGTTTAAGAACAGGTACTAATGTTTTCTACAATCACAGAGTAATATGGGAGAAAAAATGTCTTATGATTAGAGAGACCGATTAGAATCTGTAAAGTATATCCAAGTATCGGTACTGGTCGGAAGAAGGATTAATGAGTTCGAATAAAGGATAAAATCAAATATTGCACATTGAAGATTTATATAGGGTACATGGCAATTTATAGACTGATGATTTCAAAGGCAAAATTATTTTAAGTAAGAGAGAATGTAATTACCTAAATTTTTAACCACCTTAAATAGGAATATTAAAATGATTTAACTAGCCATGAAAGAGTAAATTTGGAATTTTAATCAAAAGTACTAAATAAATCATAGATAAACTTTTCAATAAAGGATTATAACTTAGAAATGGATTTAATTTAATGTTTTAAGTGATCCAATAATTTTACAATTGTTCATATAATTATGTAAGTGATAAGAAATCAATTTAAATACGTGATAAAGTGAAAAAATATCAATAGTAAACAAGTTTTATTATATTAGAATATTAGCGACTAGAAAATAAGAAAAGTTTATTGCTTTATCAATATAATCTCGAATTTTGAAAGGAACTATTTATTACTATTTAACATGGTCTTAACACCTAAATAATCATATTTTAATTATCCAAATATGATAAGAAACTTTTTTCAGATTCCAATTACCAAGAAAAACGTACGAATAAAAACTAGAAATATGATTGGTAAACGAATTCTAGATTCTCAACAGTTTGACAAGTAAAAGTAATACACAACATATCTTACGCACATTTTAACGTACACATATAAGGTAAATGAAGGGCTAAACAAAGTTGGAGAGATTAGGAAAAAGTAAGAAAAAAGATAAAATAAATTTACTTCAATAAAATATTACCTTACTCTTAAACACACCATATCTTTATGCATACTGCAGACCTTAAATCTCCTTGCAAAAAAGAACAAGAATTGCTATGGAAGGTGAAGTGCCACCGAAAGTAAGGGAGGGGAGATAGTTTCCGACATTTTTCCTTTCCATATTTTATTATCCAAAATTTCCTATAAATACCTCATCTCTTTCTCTCTTTTTTCTAACACAGAAACTCTACTCCTCTTATTTCTCTCAAGCTTCATTAATAGCTTCAAAACCCTCTTAATTTAGAAACAAAAAAAATGTCCATGGATTTTATCATCGACTTGATGAAATAATTTTAGGATATAGGACCATCCTATTTGAACAAATTGTTCAAAAGGATCACCTGTTCTTCCATCAAATATTCTACTTTTTCCCAGAAACTCGGGTTCAAATATTGAGAATGAATACGCAAATGTCCGTCAAAGGTAAGTAAATACATTTGGAACATGTAAAATGTAGTGAATCCTGCTGTAAATGAAGCAATTATTGCGAAAATTGGCAAATATAACCAACTAACATTAAGAATTTCATAACATAAGAAGAAATCAAAGGAAATGCTTGTGAGATAGCTAAGAATATTCTCTTTCCATTAACCCCTTCCTTTACTATCATCACCATGATCATCAAGTGGCCAATACACTTGTAAGGCCATAACTGAACCTAAAGGAAAGAGGAAATAAAGAGAAAGTATCTCGAAGAAATAATACTCAAGTTCGGAAAATTTTCGAGCAATTGTAGCAGAACTATAACCAATTTCTATGATTCTAAATAATCAATGAATGCGAGTTGCTTAAACAATCCCAATCATATCCACTTGATTTGTTAGAAATTGGACTGATAAAGAAATTTGTCATTAAGTTACCTAAGTGACCCTAATTATTCATATCAAATGTTACTAAATACATTGCCATAGTAATGTTGAATTTTATGCTTGTACGATTATTTGTAAAGTTTGATTTGATAGTATGTTGTTTGATTGATTTTTTTACTAGTCACGTTAAATATCCGTCGATAAGTACAAAAGAAATCACTTCCCTTTCATGAATAAATTGTTCTAATAGAAAATTTAAACCTTTTGAAAATAGATTAAAATATTTTAGAAATAAAATATAAAAACTTCTAAATTTAATAATAAAATTTGCAAAAAAAAAAAAAAAAAAACGAATTTGAAGAAATTCTGGTGCGTTGCATAATAGCAATTCGTGACTACCGCCATAAAAAGTGAAAGACTTTTATATGTCAAAATGAGAATCCAAATTCTTTGAAATAATATTTCTTTTAAAACTGATATTACCATAACTTTTGGATGAATCAGAATGATCAAGATTTTGATAAGTAATTGACGTATGACCGAAACAAGTTTTTAAAAGCATCGCATTTTGTAGCTCGAAATATGGAAAATGGAACTATTTGAAATTGAGATTTTTAATCTTTTAATAATGTGGAATTAACCTTATGAATCACTTGAACTGTTTTTAAAGTGGTTTAAGTTGAACATATGAAGTTTCCAATGAAAAAAAATGTTGTTTGATCGATTAAGATATAATTGCACCTTCCACAACACTTCTCAATAACGATTAAATTGGAGTTTAAGCTTCTCGAATTTTCTCTTACCTTTGACGCATAATTTTAAATGATTAATAAAGTAATTTGAAGAATGATTGAAATATCTATAGCTTATTTTAAGGTGTTTAAGTAATTAAATTGAATCAAAAATCAATAATAAGCAATTGATTAACTTTTTGGCTCTAAAAAGCAAACGACTATACCAAATTTCTCTATTCGTGAGATCAAGTGGGTTGTTCTTAATAACATCGATTAGTCATCAATAGTGCACCCTTCCTATAATCTTCTCCTCAAATATATATATATATATATATATATATATATTGTGTGTGAAAATAGGAGAGAAAACATTGCTTATAGCCAAGGAATTGGAGTTCAGATTCGAGCAATTAAAAGTCTGAGAATGTCTAGAGCATATAGAGAGAGTATTTAAAATGGATTACGATAGTTTAGACCAAATAAGTTATTTGGATTGTGAATTAAACACACATATATAGTAGTTAAATAGTTACATCAACTTACGAAGAGATTCGATTGAATAGAAGGAACCATAACTCTTAGTAAAGATCAGAAATTTTCATGAAGCCGGAGCTCTTCATAAAATATGACAGTTAAAGCAAGTTTAGTTGACTGAATTTCAATGGTAGCCGACTGATGTTCATATGCTCGTGCATATGTGCACGTTGTGCGTTTTGCATAGAGTCGGTCGACTAATTGTGCCAGTCCAGTTGATCAAACTATGTGAAAATGCAATGTAAGCACATTTAAGAGGATTTAAATATAAAACGTGTTGTATTATTGTACAATCTACTTAAGGATAGATTTAAACGAATTTATATACTACTAACACTCAAAACTCGTAGATTAATAAAGCTATACACCAATTTAAAGTCTTTTCCCCATTGTATTTTAAATCAATACATACAAATATCTTTTTGTCACTCTAATCGTTAAACTAACTGTTGAATAATAAAGTCTTTGTCATGAATCAAAACTTGATTCAATAGTTTACACCGTTATTCGACAAATAATGAATACGGTACACGAAAATTGATATCGAGTAGAATGAATATGATTTCTTCGGATCTATTATACTAAATTGAATTTATCATCCAAATATACATAATGAATGAACGGGGTTTAATGATTCTATATACACATTTGAAGAATATTTGATGATATGCATACCTAAAGGATTTATGTGAAGTAATGAAATAAGAAATGAAGAACATGTAATACTACTTGAACATTGCTTTTGTGTTGATTGAATCAAGGAGATTAGAATCAAAATTGGGTGATTACTATCGGAAAATCACTTCGAAACAGTTGACATTCCGAAGCAAAGGAGAGTGAAAAACGAAAAAATATGGAGAATGAGTGAAGGATTGCTATCACTGACCCTTAGAGGAACTTTCCCCATATTAAAAATCAACAACAATTCTGCATTTAGATTTTCATAGCAAAGGCTTCTCTCTAATAGATCACAAGATCTAGTGTGAGAAGAACCTTTAGTTTATCCAAGTCAACGATGATTTATATGGATGAATATCTGACATTGCACATCTAATATGCATGTATTGATCTATATGGATGTATATCATGGGAAGTAACTCTCTATACTATACATCCTTCTTTGATATGTACAACCTCAAAGTCTATACATTATTGAAAATCAATCATGTGTGTTTAACTTGGCAAGTTGCATTCAAAGTAAAGAACGTGATTGGAGAAAAAGGTTGTCAGAGACCTTAAGCCTCACTAATCATAGTTGGGAGAAAAAGCCACACAGTAAGGTTTAACGGGTTACGTCTGTTAGGATATTGAAACACCCCATGTCCATTAAGGCCATTCACAAAGGGAATGCATTGACTTCGATGAAGCATTATAAGTAAACAGAACAGAATATTACAAGACAGATACGTAAAATAGTACTTGAAAAATTTATAATTTATTACAGCAAAAACAGAAATAAGTTTGGTTACATCCTTCAAATTCACAATACCAAAACCCTAGTACACAAGTATCAGTCTTATACAAAAATGCTTCAGAATGCATAATTTTAAAACCACAATCCCCAACATAAGCTGCCATAAGAAGGTAGAGTCAAAGCCAAGCAATACTTCAAGCACTTCAAGCAGAGAGAATATGAATCAAGCTCCGATGTTTCCACCATGAGCACCTGGGGGGGGGGGAGGGAACGGAAAGAAAAAGATGCGAAAACAAACGAGGTCAGACATAAAGTCTGGCAAGTCCAGTAACTTTCAGCATATAAACAGATATTAGTATCATGACATGTAAATAAAACAGGATGAGGGATTACAACAACAGGAGAGCAGGTATGCTTAAGTTAAACAGAAGAAACAGAATGATATAGACCAAGATATGCTTCTTACCTATATCTTACTTCTCTGGACTAATACTTAGTATAACAGGATTATGTGTTACCCTAATGTCTAAACTGAAACAAAAACGGAAACAGAATAATCTCTACAGAAACATAATGCTAGTAATGGGCTTTTACCACCCTAACAGAGGCAGAAGGTACAGAAACAGAATGCTAATAATGGGCCTTTACCACCCCAACTAATGAGCCTTTACCACCCCAACAGAGACAGAAGGTACAGAAACAGAATGCTAATAATGGGCCTTTACCACCCCAACAGAGACAGAAGGTACAGAAACAGAATGCTAATAATGGGCCTTTACCACCCCAACAGAGACAGAAGGTACAGAAACAGAATGCTAATAATGGGCCTTTACCAACCCACCCCAACAGAAACAAACATTACACTAACAGAAACAAACATAACTAGGTGTACCCTAAATTCTACCCTAAGCGATCGGCTCCCTAATACATAAATACCCTGTGTCGGCCCTATAGAAGGGTGTATCACTCCCTAAAGTGGCAACCTCTAGACACAGACCTATTCACAGATGTCATGGTATCTTACATCCTCAGAGCAGACCGGATCCATGCACGCACATGACCCAGTTGGAATGCGCCATTGACACCCCTCGACATTGTCCGAGTGAACCTCTTACAATTAGTTCAGTAAGCGTGCCCCTGACCCCTCCTAGTGTTGGGTCATAGTTTTGATACCAGAAAAGGGTTGTTGACTAATATAGGTCCTACACAACAGATGACACAAGTAATTTCCTCTCCTAACCTTGTGTCCCCAGACTAACAGATTTCAGATTAACTTGCTTATAGATTTCAGATGTACAAAGTTCAGATTAACTAGTTCTCAGATCAGACATATAGGTTAAAAAGTTTTTCAACCTAACAGACCAGATGTACAGATTAACAGACTTACAGATTGTTTCACCGAACCTTATATTGGGCCTACAGATTTATGAAATAGGTTTATTAGATTCATCCGCCCAGTTGACTTAACCTTATCCACCCAACACATCTTAGGCATCATATTTATCCTAGATTTGCATTAATTAATTACTAATGCACAGACAGCTCACATTAGGTCGGTAGCTTGTGGCCGCTGGATGTGCCAGGCGGTTCCGGGCAAACTTCTGCCACAAGCCAAACCTAACCTCGTGTCTAAGAAACTTTTAGCTATGCCTACGACCTCTCACATTATACTGATAGTTTCCGGTTGTTGGTTAAGCCGGTTGGGTCCGGGCAGGCTTCTACCGCAAACAAAGTCTAACCTCGTGTCTCAGCATTCTTAATTTTAGCTAAAGTATTCATTCACAGATTATGCCAATATCAGACTAATTATGGCAATTCAACAAATTTAACTTCTTTACAAGTTACAGCAGATAATTCAAAGTTCTATTAACTTGTTTTGCTCAATTTTAGATCGAGCCTATAGATTTTCATACCCCAAATTACCGTATTCAGCTTTCAACAAATTTAGCATATTAGGCAATTTAACAGATTTAATTATCCCTTAAAATTCCATTGACAAACCTCGCCTAAGCATAAAATTATGCCTAATTTTACGTGCCTAAATTATGGTCATAATTTACAATATAACATATGCCCCAAATTTTTGTTAAATTTACATAGTACAGAATATTCTCCAAAAACCCCAAATCATGATATACAATACGAATTATGCCAAATTGTCGCCTTTGATTTCAGCGTATGCCAATTATTCAAAAATCCCCATTTAGGCGTATTCACATTTAATAGTTATCCTACTTTAGTATAGATCTTTGCGCCTAAGTCATATACACAATAATTCCCCTTCTTCCAAATCACAGACTATCATATATAGTATGCCCAGATCTAGATCTTAAATTACAACATATGTTCTTTTCTCGAATCAGTCACAAATCAGTCATGTTCAATTATGCATCATTCACTATTTTCCCCAAATTTAGCGTTTGTGCATCAATCTCTTATGAGATTTGGCTCAGGCTCGTGGTAGCCTGGCTATAGAACAGAAAGAAGGAAGAGATACAGAATAGTTATTGTAATATTAATAAGATAGATCTACACAGAAAAAAAGATATGATAAACAAGAATATGCATAATCTCAGATTCAGATTTATAACCATGTCAAGATCATAATTAAATTTCATATTTGAAACTAATTGTACTCACCTTGGTTGGATTCCAAGGGAAAAAGGGTTGTAGTTGTTCTCTTTTAATCCTATTCAGATTGGAAGAAGAAGTAGCACTAGTTCTAGCTTAGGTTTCAGCAGAGTAGAGACGCCATTAATTTGTTTTACTCAGAACTAAGGCAACATAGCGTTATAATGGTTTGGTGTGGAGAGAAAGTGGGGTTTGGGGGTGTTTAAATAGCATAGGGATCAACGAATCTGGTCAGAACGGGCATCCAAATGCAGAGAAACGAACCTATCCTCGGATCTGGATATAGAGGGGAGGTCGACCCCTAGGTTGACCTGGGTCGTGGGCGGGAAATTTCCCGCCCAGCCCGGGTGTGTGTTTTGAATTTCGAACTTTTAAATTTTGAATTCGGGCTGGTTTTATTTTAAATTCCTGAAACTTCTGAGTGCCTTAACTTCTTCATACGGAGTCCGATTTACGCAAATTCGGACTCTATCTCAAGCAGAATTCCGAGACGAACGCAATAGTGTAACCCATTTCCCTTAATTCTTCTTTTAAAAATTAAGTATACTTTGTTGTGTTACTTTTATGTTCACAGAAAATACGGGGTGTTACATTCTCTCCTCCTTAAAGGATTTCGTCCCCGAAATCTTCAAGTTAAGAAGAATGTGTCCTACCATCCAATCACCCATCTACTCAGCCATCATCCACAAGCATCCATTGTCCTTAGAAAACTTCTGATGTTGTATGAACATATGCAAAAGTGTGTGTATATGTCTCTTATCTAATGCAAAGATCAGGGTGTCTACTGATTCAATTGACCTCCTCAATGCAAATTTATGTTAGTGCCATGACTCCAATTATGTATGTAAGAAATCCTATTTGATACACATCATTTCTATATGAGTGCATAACCATTCATCCAAATGTAACATCCATGTGATGAGTCAATCATTTTACATCCATAAAAACTAAAAAATGCGCACACATCCATATGCAGTATGAGAGTGCTTTTGAGCCGATCTAGTGCCTAGTGTGTGTATATGCATCCACGAGCAACCACTTGCATCCACTTGCAACCATCAAACATAACATGTCTCAAACACATGTTTACACCCATTAGTTTCTACCTAAAGGTCGAAGACTCGATCGATAGGATATAGTCGAGTGATAGAAACAAGTACAATTAAACAAAAGTTCTGTTCCCATTAGACATCGGTTAAGAGAATAAATCTCTAAGTATCAACCTCGAAGACCGAAATCAACATCAGATTGACATTCAGAGAATTACTCCCATTAAACAATGTCAAAACTGGAAATCTACTTCACGCTTCAAGTAAAAACCCCATCCTTTTCAGAAATATTCAAATACTTACAAACTACTGGTACAGATCAGATTATCAAAACCCAGACTGTGTGCATCATAGTCAACTTAACGCCCAACACAGATACCCTTAAATCCCAACTTATCACAAATAGATGAGTCGTAACCCTTATGGGGTTTGAGACTGTAACAGGATCAGAAAAAAGACTAGTATTAAAGTGCAGAGTCTTGATTACAAAATCAAAATGCCAGAATCAAAAAGAGTTTTAACTCAATAATCAGATAAGGAAATTAGACCTTCTACAGAAATTTTACTATCTCTATCCTATCCACCAGCCACGTGAGCATTCACCTGCCCTTCAGAAGTAGGTCCTATCCTCTGCCCTTACCCTCGTTTCTTTGGGAAGTCCTTAGTGAAGTGTCCCATCTCACCACAGTTGAAGCAAGTGCCCTTCCTCTTTCTGCAATCCTTGTTCAGACGAGTCAAGCTTCCACATGTAAAGCACTTTTTCTCCTTCTTATCTTCAGACTTTTCATCCTTCTTTTGTGTTTCCTTTTTGGGCCACGCTTTCTTGTTCTGTGGTCCTTCAAGCTTTTCCTCTTTTTTTCTCACTTTTGGCTTCCTCTTCATGCATCAATGCCATGTCAACCAATTTCTCGAAGGTAGACCCCATAGGAATGTGGGTCATAGCCAACCTGTGTAGCGGCTCATTCCAACCTTTAACAAATCTCAGGGCCTTCTTTTCAGGTGTGTTCACTAAGTCTAAGCCAAATCTTGCCAACTGATTGAACTTGTTAACATACTCCTTTACTGATAAATTCCCCTGTGTCAATGCCAAGAACCTCTCCCTGTATAAATTCTCTTCTGCTCATGAGAGAAATTTCATCTTGAATCTATGCCTGAAATCCATCCAAGTTTCCACTGCTCGTTCTCCATTCGTGACCTCCCACCAAAACGATGCTTCGTCCTTCATTAACCAAGCAGCCAATTGAACCTTCCTTCCATCTTTTATCTCGAAGATACCAAACAAATCTTCCACCTCATTAAGCCAATTTCGAGGTTCAACAAACGTCTCTGACCTGTGAAAAGGTTTTCCACCCATTGCCCGAAAGTCTTTGCATATCTTCGAAAAGTATCAACGCGGGGAGGCGGAGGAGCGGCTGCAGCTGGGGGAGGAGGAACGTCTGCTGGGCCTGCGGCGGTGGCCATAGCCTCCAGATACCTTCTGAACCAGGTTGGTATCGATATGCCCCCGTGTATCTCGGGTACCCCAGACATGCTGAAAAGAAAAAGGAAGAGATTCAAAACGGAGAATCAAAAGACAGATATATGGCTTCTGGGGATTATGTTTTTCAAAATAAACTTTACTTTTGAAAATACTTCCTTTTCAAAATATTTTAGAAAATAGTTTTCAAAAACTTTTTATCAAATCTAGTAACCTTCAGCTCTGATACCAAGTGAAACACCCCATGTCCGTTAAGGCCATTCACAAAGGGAATGCATTAACTTCCATGGAGCGTTATAAGTAAACACTACAGAGTATTACAAGATAGATGCATAAAGTACTCCTTGAAAAATTTATAACTTTATTACAACATAAAAAAAAAATAAGTTTGGTTACATCCTTCAAAATCACAATACCAAAACCTAAGTAAACAATATCAGTCTTATACAAAAATCCTTCAGAGTGCATAATTTTCAAACCATAATCCCCAACATAAGCTGTAATAAGAAGGTAGAGTCAAAGCCAAGCAATACTTCAAACACTTCAAGTAGAGAGAATATGAATCAAAATCCTATGTTTCCACCCTGAGCACCAGGGGAGGGGGGAGGGGGAAACAGAAAGAAACAGAGGCGAAAACAAACAAGGTCAGACATAAAATCTAGCGAGTCCAGTAAATTTCAGCATATTAACAGATAGTAGTATCATGACATGTAAATAAAACTGGATGAGGGATTACAGCAACAGGAATAGCAGGTATGCTTAAGTTAAACAGAAGAAACAGAATGATATAGACCAAGATATGCTTCTTACCTATATCTTACTTCTCTACACTAATACTTAGTATAACAGGATTAGGTGTTACCCTAATGTCTAAACCGAAACAGAAATGGAAACAGAATAATCTCTACAGAAACATAATGCTAGTAATGGGCTTTTACCACCCCAACAGAGACAGAAGGCACAGAAACAGAATGCTAATAATGGGCCTTTATCACCCCAACTAATGGGCCTTTACCACCCCAACAAAGACAGAAGGTACAAAACAGAATGCTAATAATGGGCCTTTACCACCCCAACAGAGACAGAAGGTACAGAAATAGAATGCTAATAATGGGCCTTTACCACCCTAACTAGTGTGCCTTTAACACCCCAACAGAAACAGACAGTACACCAACAGAAACAAACAGAACTAGGTGTACCCTAAATTCTACCCCAAGCAATCGGCTCCCTAATACATAAATACCCTATGCCGGCCCCACGGAAGGGTGTATCATTCCCTAAAGCGGCAACCTATAGGCACAGACCTATTCACAGATTTCACAGTGTCTTACATCCTTAGAGCATACCGGATCCATGCACACACATGACTCGGTTGGAATGCGCCAATGACACCCCTCACCATTGTCAGGGTGAACCTCTTACAATTAGTTCAGTAAGCGTGCCCCAGAAGCCTCCTAGTGTTGGGTCATAGTTTTGATACCTAAAAAGGGTTATTGACTAATATGGTTCCTACACAACAGATGACACAAGTAATTTCCCCTCCTAACCTTGTGTCCCCAGACTAATAGATTTCAGATTAACTTGCTTATAGATTTCAGATGTACAAAGTTCAGATTAACTAGTTCTCAGATTAGACATATAGGTTAACAAGTTTTTCAGACTAACAGATCAGATATACAGATTAACAGACTTACAGATTGTTTCACCTAACCTTGTATTGGGCCTACAGATTTATGAAACAGGTTTATTAGATTCAACCGCCCAGTTGATTTAACCTTAACCACCCAACACGTTTTAGGCATCATATGTATCATAGATTTGCATTAATTAATTACTAATGCACAGACCTCTCACATTAGGTCGGTATCTTGTGGCCGCTGGATGTGCCGGGCGGTTCCGGGCAGACTTCTGCCATAATCAAGACCTAACCTCGTGTCTAAGCATCTTTTAGCTATGCCTACGACCTATCACATTAGACTGACAGTTTGTTGTTGCTCGTTAAGCCGGTTGGGTCCGGGCAGACTTCTACCGCAAACAGAGTCTAACCTCATGTCCCAGCATTCTTAATTTTAGCTAAAGTATTCATTCACATATTATGCCAATATCTGACTAATTATGCCAATTCAACAAATTTAACTTCTTTACAAGTTACAGCAGATAATTCAAAGTTTTATTAACTTGTTTTGCTCAGTTTTAGATCGAGCCTACAGATTTTCATACCCCAAATTACCGTATTCAGTTTTCAATGAATTTAGCGGATTAGGCAATTTAACAGATTTAATTATCCCTTAAAATTCCATTGACATACCTCTCCTAACCATAAAATTAAGCCTAGTTTTACATGCCTAAATTATGGTCATAATTCATAATATAACATATCCCCCAAATTTTACTTAAATTTACTTAGTACAGAATATTCTCCAAAAACCCCAAATCATGATATACAATACGAATTATGCAAAATTTTAGCCTTTGATTTCAGTGTATGCCAATTTTCCAAAAATCCCCATTTAGGCATATTCACATTTAATAGTTATCCTACTTTAATACAGATCTTTGCGCCTAAGTCATATACACAATAATTCTCCTTCTTCCAAATCACAGACTATCATATATAGTATGCCCAGATCTAGATCTTAAATTACAACATATGTTCTTTTCTTAAATCAGTCACAAATCAGTCATGTCCAATTATGCATCATTCGCTATTTCCCCAAATTTAGCGTTTTTGCATCAACGTCTTATGAGAATTGGCTCAGGCTCGTGGTAGCCTGGCTATAGAACAGAAAGAAGGAAGAGATACATAATAGTTACTAGAATATTAATAAGATAGATCTACATAGAAAAACAGATCTGATAAACAAGAATATGCATATTCTCAGATTCGGATTTATAACCATGTCAAGATCATAATTAAATTTCATATTTGAAAATAACTGTACTCACCTTGGTTGGGTTCTAAAGGAAAATGGGTTGTAGTTGTTCTCTTTTAATCCTATTCAGATTGGAAGAAGAAGAAGCACTAGTTCTAGCTTAGGTTTTAGCAGAGTAAACACGCCATTAATTTATTTAAATCAGAACTGAGGCAGCATAGCCTTACAATGGTTTGGTGTGGAGAGAAAGTGGGGTTTGGGGGTGTTTAAATAGCATAGGGATCAACGAATCTGGTCAGAACGGGCGTCCAAATGCAGAAAAATGAACTTGTGCTCGGATCTGGAAATAGAGGGAGGTCGACCCCCTGGTCAACCTGTGTGACCCAGGTCGACCCCTAGGTTGACCCCCTGGTCGACCTGGGTCCTGGGCGGGAAATTTCCCACCCAGCCCGTGTGTGTGTGTTTTGAATTTTGAACTTTTAAATTTTGAATTCGGGTTGGTTTTTATTTTAAATTCCTGAAACTTCTAGGTGCCATAACTTCTTCATACGGAGTCCGATTTACACAAACTCAGATTCTATCTCAAGCAGAATTCCGAGAAGAACGCAATGGCATAACCCGTTTCCCTTAATTCTTCTTTTAAAAATTAAGCATACTTTATTTTGTTACTTTTATGTTCATAGAAAATATGATATGTTACAAATATGGTTATCACCCTTCTACATTACTCATTATATGGTGAGTAATGGAGAAAAGACACGTCTCAGATAGGTTGGTTACGACCAGGTTATGTTAGGTGTAAATTTGGTTAATGATTAATACAAAACAATTTGAATACTAGCGCTCACACGTCACTTAGATGATAATATGATATTTTGGCCTAGTTTTCAGTTATTTGATTCCTATAAAAAACTACTTTTACTTTGTTAAGCATTATCTGGTTGTGATTGTTATTTACATCAATTCATTTTGTCCAAACTAAATCACTATGTACTTATGGAATTTTGTGATGACCAAAATTCTAGTATTTCCCACATTCAACGTTATAGTCCAAACATAAAGTCCTTGGTTTAACGATAACAATTATTATTCGTTGAAACGCTCTGGCTAGAGACTTTAACTTTGGGTTAACTTCAATTGACAGTGATACTAACCTCATATAACCGAGGAGACAGATCCTATATTGAATTAAATTTCATTTCCAAAGTTTTTACTCTACCCAACCATTGTTGTTCAATGGATGTTGTGCCATGATTTAACTACAATAAAAGCAGTGCTTCCAGATTGGAGATCAACGTCATTCCCAAGTCAAGAGAACTGTGTTGTTTCTATTATATCAATATTTTTGTTTGAACGTAGTAAAAGTAATTGTAAAAAATTATCCAGTGAGTCATTCCATGGTCATTCAATTAGTATTAATATACATAACCCTAGGTGCTACTAACAGTAATGAGTACTATATTGCCCAACATGTAAAGAGAATTTTATGCTCTAATTTCGATGGATATATCAATATTAGATCAAGATATATCTCTAACAGAAATATTTAAAATGGCATACTTATTTTTATTATGATTAATTACTCATATTTAGAATAGTTTATAACTACTATCATAAAATCTATCGTTTATGGATTTTCTGTTAAATATTCTTTTAACTAAAATAATTAATTATTATAATAAATTATATCAAGTATATAATAGAATGATAAATTTTCGACAATAAATAAGATTGGTTGTCGATTTAGGTATATGCAATAAATTATATAATTTCCCCTTCGGCATACTCCAAATTTTTTTAAAATGTCACACTAGGTTATGAAGCAATGCATCAAGAAGTATGAGCTATCACACCTTGTATTAGAGTACAGTTTTGAATTTCCTTAGCAGTTATGTATGTATTAAGTGAATATACTTAAAAGATTTGAAAGAACATTTCTATATGGTTTTAAAAATGTTTTTTGAAAGGGTTTGATCATGGATCAGGGATTAATTGCACATGCGAGGATTAATAATGGATTAATTAAAATAGGCATTTTTGATAAGCTCAAGCATTTTGGATAAAATTTTTGTATTTACCGATTTATAATGAGATTTTATAGGGCTGGATATTTTTGCAAGTAACCATGGAGAAAAAACAACTTAAATCAAACATTTTTTTGCTTATAAGAGGAGACAAACCTGAATTGATGCATAAGCGTTTCAAACGAATCCATTTATATGTCTTGGTAAGCAGTAAGTATCACATAGGTGGAACAAGTAAGAAACTGGGCGGTAAGGCTAGCCCAACGTCTAGGCGATATCTTAGAAAGATATTCACACTGTAACAACTCAGAATTTTAGCAATATAATTTAGTTATTAAAATTTCAAAAATAAGAATTTCTGCAAACGATGGAATTTGGGCATGAAAATTTAACAGATGTGTTCATCTCAGAATTCTGGTCAACTTTCATGTTTGGAGTTCCGCGAACGGAGTCCATATGAAAAAGTTACGGACGTAATAAGAAAATGGACAAAAAATAAATAAATTAGAATTTATTATTATATATTACCTTATTTAATCAAGCCGACCTGGGCGTCTAAGGCCCAGGCGGTCAACCATAGCGGTCGACTGCCGCGGTCGACCGCCACGGTCGACCTACTAGGCGTAAGTTTGCCCAGTGGCTGCTAGGTTTTTGTAAGGTTAAGTTAAAATATTATATAACAACTAGACGGATATAACTTAAAACTAATCCAATGGTTCAAGGCCAATTCCACTCCTATAAATAAAGGGATAAGGCCTCACTCTTTTCCACATAAATCTACAGTGAAAGCGGAGCTCTGTCGTTTTCCTCCTTCTCCAAACCTAATTCCTAAAATAAAAATATATTCATACAAACAAATCAAATCCAATTCATATGAAATTGAGAGGATTAGCAGAACTAATAGAAAAGAACACAAGTTGACTCTCCAAATTAGATTCTCCCCTCTCCTCCTGTTTTCTTACATCTCTACATATCTGGAATTTTCCCCTTTCCAAATAAATTGTAGATTTATAAGAATTTGGGAATTGTAGGCCTAAAGGGTTCAAACTTTGGATTTGGAGGATATGATGTGAGTGGGAAATTTATGAATACAGTTATACTAACTTACCTGTTTCGTTTGAATTAGATCTATATTTTTATGCCTATTCCCTATCAAAACTGTTCAATTAAGTATTGTGAATTTATTTACAACCATCAGATCTGATTACAAGTACAGTTAAAACTTGTGAATTGAAAGTTGTGGTTATGCTTAATATCAATTGTAGGATTCTTAAACTTGTTTACACATATTCCAATAGTTATGCCGTGAAATATATTGCAATTATATTGTAATATGTATTGTGGATATTGCATAACACTGTAGATCTGGAAAATCAGTCCCATTAAACACTAATTAGATGTAGTTACATTTCAGATTTCTAGTTCAGTGTTGAATAATGAAATTTTGGTAAAAGTGTGAAATTGGTAAACTTTGTGATGGTAACATTAAAAGAAATAGTAGAAATTGTTTCAACGTAATAGAAAATTTTAAATTCATACAGGCCTTTGGGCCGAGGTTCAAACCGCGCCTACTATGGGGGCACGCGGTCGATTTGCTTCTTAGTGCATGGTTGACCGCTAACCCCACAGTGAGCGCGGCCTGACCCGACCCAAATCGACTGAATGATATATATATATATGTATGTGTATATATATATATATATATATATATATCGCTCAGCCGACTCTTCCTCCACAACCCCAATTCCCCCGAAAACCCAAAACCCCCTCCTTCTCAAGCTCCAGTCCAAGCAACTTTCGTTCCATTTCACCCCTAATTACAACAAAAATCCGCCTCGTGCAAATCTCTACCCAATTTTACTCCGGATTAGTAATTTCATTTTCCCTATTCGATGTTTCCTCCATGGCACATAGCAACCAATGCTCCGCTCTCGTGCCTCAGGAAGCCGCTTGGCTAGACCATGATGATGCAAAGATCAAGCACTACTTAGCCACGGTCAGTTATGATTTTCAAGTTGGTTGACTGGTGAAGTTCGTCGATTTCACCGCATTTGGTTTAGAGGAGCTTTTGGTCGCCTAGGCCTAGCACCAATCCTGCGCTTTGTCACTTTTGTGCGCGATCTATATCTACATTGCATCCGTATGTTCGATGCTCAGGTGGAGGCCGACATCGATAACGTATCATGTGTCATCCGATTTGAGGTCATGGGCACCCGCATCGAGTTCACCGATGATGAGTTAGCTCATATTTTGGGCATCTCTGTAGTCGGAGCAGAGCTTGATGCTACTGAGATGGAGGACACTCAGATCCTTCAGCGTATCTTTGTTGGAAATCTCAGAGCCTATACCATCGCCAATCTATGACCAGTAGCACATGTAGTTGTGCGCATCATACAACACAGCATCATCTCGAAGACAAGAATCCTGGAGCAGATTTATCCTTCTTTTTGCCGCGCCACCTATACTATCCCTAGCAACATAGCCGTCAATTGGGTGCGTGTGCTTATGATCAATCTTTATGAGCCCTTCGTCCGCACACCTGCATAGCTATTTTCCCTATAGCCATCTTCTCACTCGTGTCTTTCGACACTTCCAAGCTGAGACTTTCTTGGGAGACGCTAGTGAGGAAGGCGCCGACCGCTATCAGTTGCGCCACTCTCTGGAAGATGGGAATTCAACTGCCCGATGCTCTTGCCCCTGCACCACCCGCTCCAGATCAGCAGCCTCAGCAACCCGGTCATGAGAGCCCTGATGTGACGATCACCTATAACCCCTACACTAAATAAGAGGAATAATGCACTGAAAGGTGTGCCAGGCAGCTATGGACGATTATCTAGGTATAAAAATCAATTGGAACCTGTCGTATAACTCACAATGCAAGGATAAAATATAATAGAACATATATAACAGCTAATGATAGTGAAGCACATTTAAGCAGAAAAACTCCTAACTTTCATAACAACTAGAAAGTATATCCAAACACCAGGATTACAACATATATGTCTATACAATTTGCCTTACTACAACATTCAGAGTCAAACATCAAACATCGTAAATAAAAGATACTATGTAGTAGTAAATGATAACACGCCAGCTTCTTGCTTGACCCCGAACAACAACATCGTCCTCACCAAGATATCACCTGCCACCTGCCACCTAGTCTGCCCATCGAAAAATCGGATGAACGTCCCAAGGTAATAAGAAGGAAACATAAAACCTTGAGTCAGACAACAGTCATAGTGAGCAATAAAATAACTAACTAACGTCATCAATAAAGTATATGAGAATAGGCAGATAAACAAACTAATCTACCTACTTCACTGGAGAAGAAACTCAACTCATCTTCCCCACATCGGACGATGATAGCCTTTACAACACAAGCATTTCAACCATACATCCATGGCAATCAAACAACCATTCATTCATGGTAATCAGAAGTAACCAACAATATCAATCATAGCAAACAATTATATATCTCACATACACCATCCTAATCGAGCTCAATATCCCTCAAGCACAAGCCCCAAAGGCCAAAACCAATATCAGACAAGCACCCAAGAAACATCTCTCTCGACGTCATACAGCCCACGTGAGACGGTACAAGAAAAACAACTAATCACATATGACGGACTCTGGCTATCACAGCCAATCCTGCTTTAAACCATCGCTAATCATATGACTGGTCATATCATCCTGCCATCCATCAAGGACTAATGGTAAACCCGGTTGTAGTAAAAACTCCATATGCCTTTCAACGATATGTATTTAGGCTTTTCAATGATACCCAGCATACTCGACCATACAACTAATCTTTTAGACATCTCTATTGTACCCCTGTTTTGAGCCCGCTAGAACCTACAACAACGATAATCTCTTAGCCTTTAACACCTCTAGCGTCAATAGCTGCGACTATTCACAAGCTCAAAACACTCTTGAGCAACCATTATCCACCAACTCAAAACACCCTTGAGTTACCTTTACATTCGTTGCTTTTCAACAATCAATGAATGTCTCACATCGCTTCGAATATTTCTCCTTGAACTTATGTCGAAGCTAGAACCATTGTCGACTTAAAAACAAGCTTCGTTTGGTCGATACTGCATTTTATAGCCTTTCCAGCTCTTTCGCTGCGAAAAACTGGCCACAATGACAAAACATCCTTTTACAGCGTTTCTGAAATGCTATTATAACCCCTTGTTCAATTCTGCATCGATTTGGTGTGAAAAACTAAACAAAACTAGCTTTCACAGCGTTTTTGCCGTTTTACAGCGTTCATAAGTGCTTTCAATGCTTCCTATCCATCATTATGCCTTCTGGTTTATCAATACATCTTTCACAACGTTTCTGCATTTTACAGCATTTCAGAAATGCTGTTACGGCGTTTCAGAAACGCTGTTATAGCTTAGGTGCGACATGTGCCTTTAGCTCATTCTTTTCCACAACGTTTTTCGAACGCTGTCAAATCTCATACGACATGCGACTTTAGCTCATTCTTGTTCCAGGACTTTCCACAGTGTTTTTCAAATGCTGTCAAATCTTAGACGACCTGCGACATGCGCCTTTAGATTGTGTTTGGTTCGAGACTTTCCACAGTGTTTGTCCAACACTGTCAAATGCTGTAAATTTCCAAAACTTGATTTTTGGCCCGATTCTTGAAATTCAACCGATCTGCTTGATTTTTCTTTACAAGCCATGATTTTTCAACTTGCGAAACATGTTGCCAAACACTTCCAAACTCTCCAATCCATCTCAACTCAAAACCAATCAATTTCATCAACAAATCACCAACATCAAAATATTAATTCAACAAATAATTAAATCAATATATATATATATATATATGGATCTAAACATAGAATTAACACATGAAATTACCTTTATAAGTTGCTAGATTAGATCCTATGGTGATTCATATGAATATACACTAACCATGATGTTGATCTAAGGAAAACGACTTGAAAATGACGAAGTTAACTCATATACTTGATTGAATTTGCGTGAGAGATGCGTATCACTCACATATTCTTAAAAACAACTCAAGAGCAATGAATTATGATTTCGGATCCGAAGTATGTGATTCGATGAAATTTCTCTTGGAATGGCGTAGATCTAGCTTCAAACGATGTAGATCTTCAATCTTTACATGTAGATCTAGAATTTTAATGGAGGAAAGGTGTATCTGATTGAGCGAAGAGGATCACGAGCACAACCAAACGAAAGAATGAAGAAAGTAAACTATTCTTCATGCCTTTAACCCCTATTTATTGTCTCCCACCAGCCCACTAATGGGCCTCTCCAGATCAGCCCACTAATGGTTCAAATACCTGAACATCCAACTGTAAAACCTTAAAACAGTGATTCCTCCAAAACTGCTGAGTCAAATCTTTAATGTGACCGCTCTACAGAATGGGAAACATCATTTCATTTCCAATGAGACGGATCTCAGCACCTGATTCGATCCAAGTCAAAAGTTATTGTAACACCCCGTATTTTCTATGAACGTATAAGTAACAAATCAGAGAATAATTAATTTTTTAATAAGAATCAAGGGAAACGGGTTGCACAATTGCGTTCGTCTCGAAATTCTGCTTGGAAACGAGTCTGAGTTTTTGAGAAACGAAGTCCGTATGAGGGAGATACGGCCCTCCGAAGTTTCAGAGATTTTCAGAATCGAAAGCAGCTCGAAAATTCGAATTCAAATTCAAATTCAAAATGCCAGAACAGGCTAGGCGGGAAAATTCCCACCCATGGACCAGGTCGACCTGGGGGTCGACCTAGTGTCGACCTCCCAGGGGCCAGGTCGACCATAATGTCGACCTGCTCCCGAAAACCAGTTTTTGAACCTGATTCATTCTGATGTATCTGGTCTCGTTTTCTGTCTAGATTCGTCCGCCTAATCCTATATAAACATCCCCCTAGCTCCATTTTCTCTACACAATTTCATTCTGTCTATACTCTGCCTCTGTTCTAATTAAAAATAAAAATGGCGTCGCTACTCTGCTGGAATCAAAACTTGGACTGATGCATCTTCTTCCAACCTGAATAGAATTAAAAGCTAAATCAAATCTCAAATCAAAGTTTAGAGCTTCAACAACAATTAAAGAAGAGTAATTCAGCCTTTCTGCATCAACACTAGTTTATTTCCTTTCTTAAACCACAAAAGGCAAGTACAATTATTTTCCGATATAAACGTTAATTATGATTATGACATGAATTGTAAATCTGAATCTGAGGTTATGTCTGTTCTGTTCTGTTTAGATCTATCTTATTCTGTATCTCTTTCTTCTTTCTGTTCTATAGCTAGGCTACCACGAACCTGACTCAGTTCTCATAAGAGACTAACACACGGACGCTAAAATGTTTGGGACAAATAATGGATGATGCATAATTGGACAGGACTGATTCGAGGACATGACCTAATATCTGAGGCATATAATTGGACATGTGACAAATTTAACATATGACTTGAGATTGAGGCATAAATTATATTGGACATATGACTTGGGATTCAAGGCGTAGATTTAACCGTAAACATGAAACTAATTTAGATACATAGTACATGTTGTAATCTAGATATGTAGTTAATTTGAGAAATAAACATATGTTAGATCTAGATCTGTTCATACTAGGTACGATGATCTGTGATTTGGGAGAAGGGGAATTATAGGACAACTTGAAACTTGGGGACATAATGCATGTTTTATATCAAGGTCTGATTTTAGAGTTTAAAGATAATTTACAACATGTTATGCATGGATGATAATGCATGTTGAGGACATACTACATGTTATAGTTTAAAAATCTAGACTTTTGGACATATTCTTTTATGTAAAAATTCATGACTTGAAAAAGGAATATGTGACTTAGGCATAAAGACCTATACAAAAACAGGATAACTATTAATGTGAATGCGCCTAAATAAGGGTTTTTGGATATCTGACATCATAGGCTATAATTTGGCAAAATTCATATTGTTTATCGTGATTTATGGAGAATATTCCGTACTGTGTAATGTTTAACTAAAAAATTAGGAGCATATGTGGTATTATGAATTATGACCATGATTTGGCAAGTGAGTTTAGGCTAAATTTGTGATTAGGCAAGATATGATATATATAATGTGCTAAATCTGTTAAATTGCCTAATCCGTTATCTGCTAAATCTGTTGAATTGCCTAAATTGCTAAATCTGTTATCTGCAAAATCTGTTGAATCGCTTAAACTGCTAGATCTGCCACCTATTGAATTGTCCGATCTATTGAAAACTAGATAATGGTAATCTGGGTATGGAAATCCATAGGCTCGACCTAAGTTTTAGTAAACCATGGAAATTAGATTAATCTGCTGTGTCCTGTGAAGAAGTTTAATCTATTAAATAAATAGAATTAGTCTGATATCTGAAAAATTTGTATTAGAAAGAATTGGCTATGACACGAGGTTAGGCTCTGTTTGCGGTAGAAGCCTGCCCGGAACCAACCGGCTTAACCAGCGACTGCAAACTGCCAGGCTAATGTGAGAGGTCCTAGGCATAACTAAAATATGCTTAGACACGAGGTTAGGTATGGCTTGTGGAAGAAGTCTGCCCGGAACCGCCCGGCATATCCAGCGGCCACAAGCTACCGACCTAATGTGAGAGGTCTGTGCATTAATATTTAATTAATGCAAATCTGGGATAAATATGATGTCTAAAACGTGTTGGGTGGATAGGGTTAAACCAATTGGACTAATAAATTTAACAAACCCGTTTCGTGAATCTTTAGGCCTAGTTACAAAATTAGACAAATCTGTAAATCTGTTAAATCCGTATATCTGATCCGTTATTCTGAAAACTTGTCTGATCTGTGAACTAGTTGATCAGAACTCTGTATGTCTGAACTTGTAAACAAGTAAATATGAGATCTGTTAGTCTGGGGACACATGGTTAGGAGGGAAATTACTTGTGTCGTCTGTTGTTTGGGACCCATATTAGTCAGTAACCCTTTCTGGTATTAAAACTTTGACCCAACAGTAGGTAGGGTCTGGGCACGCTTACTGAACTAATTATAAGCGGTTCATTCTGATAATGGCAAGGAGTGTTTATGGTGCGTTCCAACCAGGTCATGTGCGTGCATGGATCCCGGTCTGTCTCTGAGGATGTAAGACGCCGTGACATCTGTAAATAGTTCTGTGCCAATTGGTTGTCACTTTAGGGAGTGATACACCCTACTGTGGGGCCGACACAGGGTATTTATGTATTAGGGAGCCGATCGCTTGGGGTAGGGTTTTAGGGTACACTTAGTTCTGTCTGTTTCTGTTGGTACCGCCTGTTTCAGTTGGGTGGTAACACCTGTCTGTTTCTGCGTGGTACCGTCTGTTGGGGTGGTAAAGGCCCATTTACTAGTGTACACCTAATTCTACATTCTGTTTCCATAGGGATTAATCTGTTTCTGTTTCTGTACCTTCTGTTCAGGAGGTAAAGGCCCATTATTAGCATTCTGTTTCTGTACTTTCTGTTGGGGTGGTAAAGGCCTATTACTAGCATTCCCTTCTGTGGAAATTATTCTGTTCCCGTTTCTGTTTTAGTTTAGACATTGGGGTGACACCTAATCCTGTTATAATAGTATGAGTGCAGAGAAGCAAAAAGTAATAGCTTATATCATTCTGTTTCTTCTGTTTAACCTAAGTATATCTGCTACTCCTGTTACCGTTATCTCTCATCCAGTTTTATTTGCATGCCATGATTATTATTATTTGTTCATATGCTGAAAGTCACTGGATTTGCTAGACTTTATGTCTGACCTTGCTTGTTTTCGCCCCTTTTCTTCTGTTTCCCCCCAGGTTTTCCATGGAGGGAATACTTTAGCTTGATCTGGATTTCTTCTGCTTGAAGTACTTGAAGTGCGTAAAGTATGGCTTAACTTCTTATGGCATCTTCTGTGGGCATTATGATTTTAAAGTTTTGTACTCTGATGACTTTCTGAACAAGACTGATATTTATGTACTTGAGTTTTTGGTAAAGATGTAACCATACTGATTTCTGTTTTCCGCTGTAATAAAGTTATAATTTCTCAAGTATTGTTTATCTATCTTGAAATTTTCTATTTTGTTTACTAAAATTCTCCACCAAAGTTAAGGCATTCCCTTTGTGAGTGTCCTTAAAGGAGGTGGGGGGTTACACTTGGTATCAGAGCTGAAGGTTACCAGATTGGGTAAAGTTTTTGAAAACTATTTTCAAAAAGGTTTTAAAAAGGAAGTATTTTCAAAAGTAAAGCTTATTTTTGAAAAACATAATCCCCAAAAGCCATATATCAATCTTTTGATCCTCTATTTGAATCTTTGTTTCCTTCTTTCTCTGGGGCTCCTGGCTTTCTTTGAGGTAACCTCATTGCGGCATGGTTCTGTAGGCTTGATAAGACTACGACACCGGTCAAAGGGCAAATAAGCGTCCGACTTCCATTTGTAGCCGCAGTAGTCTCACCTACGGCTAATTTTCTTTCGAGCTTTGTAGGATTTTCTGTGTGATGGAGGCCGCTTTCAAGGGACTTGTCAACGTGTTACACACAGATAGTAAAGATGAGAATGAGGGAGTTTGGCTAAGGAGCACAACCCAAGGATGAGAAACTCATGGATATGGACTTGGTTCACAAAGGAGGCTAAAAGGAAACACAAAAGAAGGATGAAAAGTCTGAAGATAAGAAGGAGAAAAAGTGCTTTACTTGTGGAAGCTCGACTCATCAGAACAAGGATTGCCGAAAAGAGGAAGGACACTCACTTCAACTGTGGTGAGATGGGACACTTCACTAGGGGCTGCCCGAAGAAACGGGGGCAAGGATAGAGGACATGACCTACTTCGGGAAGGCAGGCGAATGCTCTCATAGATGGTGGATAGGATAGAAGCAGGAAAATTTTCGTAGAGAGTTTAGTTTCCTTATCTGATTATTGAGTTAGAACTCTTTCCGATTATGGCATTCTGATTCTGTAGTCGAGTCTCTGCACTTTAATACTAGTCTTGTTTCTGATCTGGTTATAGTCTCAAACCCCATAGGGGTTACGACTCATCTGTTGGTGATTGGTTGGGGTTTGAGGGTATCTGTGTTAGGCGTCAAGTCGATTTTAATGCATACATTCTAGGTTTTTGAGGGATTTGGTGGGATTTTTCCATGCTTAGTTTTCTAAGAATCATTCGATAACCTGATCTGCACTAGTAGTCTGTAAGCATCTGGATATTTCTGAAAAAGGTTAAGATTTCCAGTTTTGACACTGACTAAAGAGGGTAATCCTTTGGGTGTCAATCTGATGTTGATTTCGGTCTTCGAGGTTGATACTTAGGGGAATTAGTCTCTTAACCAAGGTCTAATGGGAACCAAGTTTTTGTTTTATCTGTACTCGCTTCCATCATTCGACTATATCATATCGATCAAATCTTCGAAATTTAGGTAAAAATTAATGGGTGTAAACATGTGTTTGAGATATGTTATGTTTGATGGTTGCAAGTGGATGCAAGTGGTTACTAGTGGTTGCTCGTGGATGCATATACACACACTAGGCACTAGATCGGCTCGAAAACACTCTCATACTACATATGGATGTGTGAGCATTCTCAATTTTTGTGGATGTAAAATGATTGACTCATCACATGGATGTTGCATATGAATGAATGGTTGTCACTCATACAAGAATGATATGGATCAAATAGGAAAATTGCATACATGTTGGACTTATGGCACTGACATAATTTGCATTAAGGAGGTCAACTGAATCAGTGGACCGCCTGATCTTTGCATTAGATAAGGAACATATCAAACACTTTTGCATATGTTCATACAACATTAGAAGTTTTCTAAGGACAATGGATGCTTGTGGATGATGGTTGAGTAGATGGATGACTAGATGGTAGGACACATTCTTCTTAACTTGAAGATTTCGGGGACGAAATCCTTTAAGGAGGGGAGAATGTAACACCCCGTATTTTCTATGAACGTATAAGTAACAAATCAGAGAATAATTAATGTTTATATAGGAATCAAGGGAAACGGGTTGCGCCATTGCGTTCGTCTCGAAATTCTTCTTGGAAACGAGTCCAAGTTTTCAAGAAACGGAGTCCGTATGAGGGAGATATGGCCCTCCGAAGTTGCAGAGATTTTCAGAATCGAAAATTTGAATTCAAATTCAAAATCCCAGAACAGGGTGGGCGGGAAAATTCCCGCCCATGGACCAGGTCGACCTGGGGGTCGACCATAGTGTCGACCTCCCAGGGGCCAGGTCGACCTTAGTGTCGACCTAGGGGTCGACCATAGTGTCGACCTCCCAGGGGCCAGGTCAACCTTAGTGTCGACCTGGGGGTCGACCTGCTCCCGAAACCCAGTTTTTGAACCTGATTCATTCTGATGTATCTGGTCTCGTTTTCTGTCTAGATTCGTCCGCCTAATCCTATATAAACAGCCCCCTAGCCTCATTTTCTCTAAACAATTTTATTCTGTCTATACTCTGCCTCTGTTCTAATTAAAAATAAAAATGGCGTCGCTACTCTACTGGAATCAAAACTTGGACTGATGCATCTTCTTCCAACCTGAATAGATTTAAAAGCTAAATCAAATCTCAAATCAAAGTTTAGAGCTTAAACAACAATTAAAGAAGAGTAATTCAGCCTTTCTGCATCAACACTAGTTTATTTCCTTTCTTAAACCATGAAAGGCAAGTACAGTTATTTTCCGATATAAACGTTAATTATGATTGTGACATGAATCGTAAATCTGAATCTGAGGTTATGTCTGTTCTGTTCTGTTTAGATCTATCTTATTCTGTATCTCTTTCTTCTTTCTGTTCTATAGCCAGGCTACCACGAGCCTGAGCCAAATCTCATAAGAGATTAATGCACGAATGCTAAAATGTTTGGGACAAATAATGAATGATGCATAATTGGACAGGACTGATTCGAGGACATGACATAAAATCTGAGGCATATAATTGGACATGTGGCATATTTAACATATGACTTGAGATTGAGGCATAAAATATATTGGACATATGACTTGGGATTCGAGGTGTAGATTTAACCGTAAACATGAAACTAATTTAAATACATAGTACATGTTGTAATCTAGATCTGTAGTTAATCTGAGAAATAAACATATGTTAGATCTAGATCTATTCATACTAGGTACGATGATCTGTGATTTGGGAGAAGGGGAATTCTAGGACAACTTGAAACTTGGGGACATAATGCATGTTTTAAATCAAGGTCTGATGTTAGAGTTTAAAGATAATTTACAACATGTTATGCATGAATGATAATGCATGTTGAGGACATCCTACATGTTATAGTTTAAAAATCTAGACTTTTGGACATATTCTTTTATGTAAAAATTCATGACTTGAAAATGGAATATGTGACTTAGGCGTAAAGACCTATACAAAAACAGGATAACTATTAATGTGAATGCGCCTAAATTGGGTTTTTTGGATATCTGGCATCATAGGCTATAATTTGGCATAATTCATATTGTTTATCATGATTTATGGAGAATATTCTGTACTGGGTAATGTTTAACTAAAAAAATAGGAGCATATGTGTTATTATGAATTTTGACCATGATTTGGCAAGTGAGTTTAGGCTAAATTTATGATTGAGCAAGATATGATATATATAATATGCTAAATCTGTTATCTGCTAAATCTGTTAAATTGCCTAATCCGTTATCTGCTAAATCTGTTGAATTGCCTAAACTGCTAAATCTGTTATCTGCAAAATCTGTTGAATCGCTGAAACTGCTAGATCTGCCACCTGTTGAATTGTCCGATCTGTTGAAAACTAGATAATGGTAATCTGGGTATGGAAATCCATAGGCTCGACCTAAGATTTAGTAAACCATGGAAATTTGATTAATATGTTGTATCATGTGAAGAAGTTTAATCTGTTAAATAAACAGAATTAGTCTGATATCTAAAAAATCTGTATTGGAATGAATTGGCTATGACACGAGGTTAGGCTCTGTTTGCGGTAGAAGCCTGCCCGGAACCAACCGGCTTAACCAGCGACCGCAAACTGCCAGTCTAATGTGAGAGGTCGTAGGCACAACTAAAATATGCTTAGACACGAGGTTAGGTCTGGCATGTGGCAGAAGTCTGCCCGGAACCGCCCGGCATATCCAGCGGCCACAAGCTACCGACCTAATGTGAGAGGTCTGTGCATTAATATTTAATTAATGCAAATTTGGGATAAATATGATGTCTAAAACGTGTTGGGTGGATAGGGTTAAACCAATTGGACTAATGAATTTAACAAACCCGTTTCATGAATCTGTAGGCCCAATTACAAAGTTAGACAAATCTGTTAAATCCGTATATCTTATCCGTTAGTCTGAAAACTTGTCTGATCTGTGAACTAGTTGATCTGAACTCTGTATGTCTGAACTTGTAAACGGGTAAATCTGAGATCTGTTAGTCTGGGGACATAGGTTAGGAGGGAAATTACTCGTGTCATCTGTTGTTTGGGACCCATATTAGTCAGTAACCCTTTCTGGTATCAAAACTTTGACCCAACAATAGGTAGGGTCCGGGCACGCTTACTGAACTAATTATAAGCGGTTAATTCTGATAATGGCGAGGGGTGTTGATGGTGCGTTCCAGCCGGGTCATGTGCGTGCATGGATCCTGGTCCGCCTCTGAGGATGTAAGACGCCTTGACATCTGTAAATAGGTCTGCGCCAATTGGTTGTCACTTTAGGGAGTGATGCACCCTACTATGGGACCGACATAGAGTATTTAGGTATTAGGGAGCCGATCGCTTGGGGTAGGGTTTTAGGGTGCACTTAGTTTTGTCTGTTTCTGTTAGTACCGTCTATTTCTATTGGGTGGTAACACCTGTCTATTTCTGCGTGGTACCGTCTGTTGGGGTGGTAAAGGCCAATTTACTAGTGTACACCTAATTCTACATTCTGTTTCCGTAGGGATTAATCTGTTTCTATTTCTGTACCTTCTGTTCGGGTGGTAAAGGCCCATTATTAGCATTCTGTTTCTGTACTTTTTGTTGGGGTGGTAAAGGCCCATTACTACCATTCCCTTCTGTGGAAATTATTCTGTTCCCGTTTCTGTTTCAGTTTATACATTGGGGTGACACCTAATCCTGTTATACTAGTATTAGTGTAGAGAAGCGAAAAGTAATAGCTTATATCATTCTGTTTCTTCTGTTTAACCTAAGTATATCTGCTACTCCTGTTACCGTTATCTGTCATCCAGTTTTATTTGCATGCCATGATTATTATTATTTGTTCATATGTTGAAAGTCACTGGATTTGCCAGACTTTATGTCTGACCTTGCTTGTTTTCGCCCCTTTTCTTCCGTCCCCCCCCCCCCCCCCCAGGTTTTCCAAGGTGGGAATACTTTAGCTTGATCTGGATTTCTTCTGCTTGAAGTACTTGAAGTGCGTAAAGTATGGCTTAACTTCTTATGGCATCTTCTGTAGGGATTATGATTTTAAAGTTTTGTACTCTGATGACTTTCTGAACAAGACTGATATTTATGTACCTGAGTTTTTGGTAAAGATGTAACCGTACTGATTTCTGTTTTCCGCTGTGATAAAGTTATAATTTCTCAAGTATTGTTTATCTGTCTTGAAATTTTCTGTTCTATTTACTAAAATGCTCCACCAAAGTTAAGGCATTCCCTTTGTGAGTGTCCTTAACGGAGGTGGGGTGTTATAGTTATCCCCTATACAAGACTGATAGAGGAAAATGGTCACAAATAAAATTGGTAAAAATGAGCATGTCTCACATCCCCATGAACAACATATTAAAATATGAGAATGATCCGACCTCAGGGAATAAAATAAAAATATTTTCTGATCTTCTGATAGGTAAAATGTGGGCTGTTACATTCTCCCTCCCCTCCCCCTCCCCCTTTAGGAATTTCACCCTCGAAATCCCAACAGCCACAAGCAACCAAAACAATTCTGCATGCCTGTCATTCATAAGCGGCCAATTCTATCACTTCAAACTAGCAGCCATCAAGCCATTCATCCATAGTCTTATTCTTGCACGCAGAATTCTAAAATAAACACAATAGTACAAGTTACAATGATGTAAGGTGACACAATACTTATGGGTCGTACCAACGATGAGTTCTGGATGGGTCGCCCTCATGTTCTCTTCTGTTTCCCACTAACAATCGTCATCATCCTCACTCCATTGTCCCTTGACTAAATTAACCATCTTTCTCCTAAGTTGTTTGGTGTCATTCCCCACAACATGAAGCAGCTTATGAGGTCTCTAAATACGGGCTCGACTTCTAGGTCTTCGTGCTGCTCCAGAGATACCACTACGTTCGAATCATGCACGTACTTCCATAGAAACGACACATGGAAATCATTATGCACACATCTTCTCGGGTAACTCCAATCTATATGCGAGCTTTCCAATCCGCTCACCTATCGGAAACGGTCCAAACAACCTAGGAGCCAACTTTCCTTTGCTTCCGAACTGAACACATGTTTCAACGGCGAAATCTTCACGAGTACCGTATCGCCAACGTCAAATTCCAAATCTTTTCGACACTTTTCGGCATAGGTCTTCTAACGATCTTGGGCTGCCTTCAATCGTTGTTGAACGATCTCGATACGATCCAATGTCTTTCTGATCATCTCTGGCCCAAGTATCACCTTATCTCCTGTTTCTAACCAACATACCGGGGAATTACACGGTCTATCATACAATGCCTCATATGGTGCCATCCCAATACTGGATTGGTATTTATTATTATACGCAAACTCAACTAGATGTAGATGATCTTCCCATGATCCCCCAAAGTCCAATACACAAGCTTTTAGGAGATCTTCCAAAACTCGGTTGACCCTCTCGGTTTGACCATCTGTTTGGGGATGATAAGCCTACTTAAACATAACTCAGTTCCCAAAGTCTCTTGCAAACTCTTCCAAAATCCACTGGAGAACAATGGATCTCAATCACTGACTATGCTCTTTGGGATACCACAGAATCAAACTATCCATTTTATATAAAACTCAGCCAACTTTTACGATCTAGTTGATTTGACAGGAATAAACCTTGCACTTTTGGTCAAGCGGTCCGTGATGACCCAAATTCCTTCGTTTGCTACCCTGGTTCTAGGTAGTCCATCGATAAAATCCATTGACATCTACTCCCATTTCCACATAGGAACTTCCAATGGCTAAAGCAATCCACTCAGCTTTTTCTATTCATCTTTCACTAACTGAAAGTTCATGCACTTTGAAATGAACTTTTCGATATGTCTTTTCATCCCTTCCTGGTAGTAGACTTGCTTCATGTCCTGATACATCTTGTTACCACCAGGATGAATTGTCAAATTCGAGTGATGACATTCCCTTAGAATCTCATCTCTCAATCCATTGATATCAAGAACAACCAGTCGTCTCGATCGATCTCGAACTCTTTATTCTCTAGTTCCAACTTCTGGATAAACTCGACAGGTTTTGCATCTCGCTTTTGGCTTTCTCCAATCCTTTTGATAAGAGTAGGCCTTATTGACAAGTTTTCCAATATTTAAGGTTCCAACTCACACCTTGGCCTGAAATCAAACCCTGCCGGGCTCTTCCATTCCAAAAACATTGCTCCCAATCCTACATGTCTTGGACTCAACGCATCTGCAACTGCGTTACCTTTACCAGGAGTAAAGGTTATACCAAAATGATATGATGCCAGAAACTCTAACCACCGCTGCTGCCGAAGATTCAAATCCTTTTGGGAGAAAACACATTTTAATGACTTATGATCCGTAAACAACTCGAGTCGATCTCCCAATAAGTAATGTCTCCACATCTTCAGAGCAAACACGATCGCTGCCAACTCCAAATCATGAGTTGGATAATTCCTTTCGTGCGGCTTCCGCTTTCAACTCACGTATGCCACAACCTTATTCTTCTACATAAGCACTGCTCAAAAACAAAAACCACATGCATCGGTGTATGCCACCATTTTTTCATTCCAACTTGGAATCGTCAAAACAGGAGCACTTGTCGGTCTCTCTTTCATGATTCCAAAAGCTTGCTCACACTTTGCGTCCCATGTGAACACTTGGTTCTTCTTCTTCAATCCTGTTAATGGAGAAACTATCTTGGATAAATCCTTGATAAACCGTCGTTAATAACCTACCAATCTAAGAAAACTTCTCATGTTCATTGCACTCTTAGGTTTATCCCAGTCCTGGATTGCTGTCACCTTAGCAGGGACAATCGCTATCCCATTTCCAAAGACTACACGGCCTAAGAATCTCGCTTCGCTCTTCCATAAGCGACACTTCAAAAACTTAGCTTTTAGCTAATGCTTTTGCAAGATTTCTAAAACAACTCGCAAGTGCGCCTTATGTTCTTCCTCGTTCCGGGAGTAAACCAGAATATCATCCACGAACACAAGAAAAAACTAATTCAACTGATCTCTGAAAATTCTATTCATAAGATCCATGAAGTACGCTGGCACATTAGTCAACCCAAATGGCATTACCAACCATTTAAAGAAATCGGATGGTGTTCTAAAAGAAGTCTTCGATACACTATCCTTCGCCACCCTCAATTGGTGAAATCCCATTGCCAAATCCATTTGGGAAAACACTTTGGCTTCGTGAGGCTGATCGAACATGTCATCAATCCTCGGCAACGAATACTTATTCTTCCTGGTCACCTTGTTCAGGCCACGATAGTCCACATGCAATCTGAACAATCCATCGGCCTTGGTTGCAAACACAACTGGTGGTCCCCATTCGGATACACTTCTCTTAATGAATCCTTTTCCCAAAAGGTCACGAACTTGCACCTCTAACTCTCGTTGTTCCTTAAGCGCCATCTTCTTAAGAGGCATAACGATAGGTCTAGCACCCTCGACCAAATCGACTCTAAACTCGATCTCACAATGCGGCGGCAAACCTTTGAGTTCTTCAAAGACATCCTCAAACTCATTAGCGATTAGCACAAATGACAAGTCTTCTTATGGAATCACAAGCGAATACAAAAAGCTCACGAAGACATCATCTTTGGGCTTACACCGAATTAGAACCTTTCGCCCTTCCACATCCCCAACTCTCACCTCAAGCTTCTCGCAATTCACTCTCACCGCATACCTTTTCAGCCAGTCTATGCCCAAGATGATCCCAAAGCCAACGAAGTTAAAAAACAAAGTAATCAGACACAAAAGAGAAACCACGACTCGATAAAACTAGACCACGATAAAGCATATAAAGGTTAGACGAACCCCCAACTGGATTAGTCACAACCAAAGGTTTATCACATATCTCGGGTTCCAAACCCAAGAGGCACAAAAGCTCATTACAGATGAAAGATTGTGATGCTCCAGTATCGAACAACACATGAACTGAAACAACTTTGATTGAAAGAGTACCTTGAACGATGACACCCTTTCCTTTCTCCTCTATAGTAGGAGCTCCTGAAGAGGATGACATAGCTTCCAAAGCATAAGCCTTCACGACCTACTTACCCTTAGCTGATTCCGGACAATCCTTCTTTCCATGACCAGGCTTTCCACACTTGAAACACTTCTTTTCGACTTTGGGATTCTTGCACTCATTACCAAAACATCCTTTCTGTCGAAAGATAATGCAAACCACCTCACTCTTAAGCTTCTTCTTGCCATCCTTTCACTTCTATTGTTGCTGCTTCCTCTTCTTATTGTTATTACCACCCTGCTATGGTTACGAAGCTTCCTTAGCTCTAGCGACAACATTTGCTTCTTTAGGAAACAAGCTTTCATGTAGAACAGCTTTTTCCATAATCTTCTCATACGGATCGTCAGGATGATCCACCAACGGCCTTCCGATATAGGTATCAAAACCCATCACAAACTTCTTGTTCTTCTGATAAGGAGAATCAATGCATAAACGAGCACATTTTGCAATGACCTGGATTTTTAGCCATTGAATTTTGAATATCTAATTTTGTTTTAAATATTTTATTTGAATTAGATATAGGAATTTATAAGGAATTTATTTAATAAAACGATATTTAAATGTATAATTTACAATATAATTTTAAATGAACTCGAAATAGTCGCGGTAGTTCGTAATTTACGATCTAAACTTCAATTGAATGTACATGAGATATAAGTCGAATTTCTTTGAAACAAGAAACATTCGGATCTATTTGATTATATTTTTCTAATGGAAGAGAAAAATCAAGTTTTCATATTGTAGATTTTGTTTTATATCCAAATCAAATATTTAAATAGTCGCTGTAGAATCGTTTATGGACCATAACGGTTTAGTTAATATAACTAGAGATTGGTTACGAATTTAGACAAGATACTTTTGAGGCGTAGTTATAAATTAATTTTTATAATTTTACTGTAATTTTTAATTAATTAAATATGCAACTTTTTATTTGGAGTATTTTGCACCGTATACCAATATTTTGGGGTTTCATTATATAAGTTAAACTACCGATATTATTATATTTTTGGGACCGTGGTTCCTCGCTGGACACGACCGTATTCTTACTTCTGTCTGTAGCAACTCATACACAAACAAAAATTTTATAGAGTAAGGTACACTAAACTTTATAACTTACATATTATAATTCCTTCTATAATGTATAAACGTCAAGAAAATAATACCATGTTTCAAATAGTCTACTGCTTCGTCAATGCTAGTGTACCGAAATCATAAAAGATGTTTTCAAATATCCCACCACACCATGTATGCTATAAAACAGCATGACTCCAAAGATTTTAACCGTGTTCCTCAAGCCTTCTGAAATCGTGACTGCCAATCCTTCAGAAGCATGCTCACCAAACAAATTCCACTACCGTGCATACCAAGGTATTTGTTGCCGTGACCAGCAAACTTTCTCTTCCTTTAAATATTGGTGAATCCATTCTCGTTATCAGGAAAAGATAAAACACTAGTAAACCAAAATTTACAAATTAATTAAAATTCGAATTCCCAATGAAAATTAACTAAATTGAATTCGATGGATTCCTGCGAGTTGGCTCTTCAACCCAACAAGATCTCTCTAGGTTCGAAACAATTTTCTAATATTCAAAATGTTCTAGAGCTCCTAGGGCTGACCGGCGACAATCCTATGGGAGACCGGAGGTATTTTCATGAGTAACATCGAGTTAATGAGTGAAAACCACAAAATTGTGCAGACCTTGAGATTATTTCGGCATAAAAGATGTCGATGTTTCTCAATGGCACAACGCGGAGTTGCTGTTGACGGGCCGTAGCGGAGAGATGCGAGTTCGGTGCTACAAGGTTGGGGTTGGTGAGTGTGATGAATGAGGACGATCGGTGGATTCGGACGATGATTTCATGGCGTTTGGAGAAAGAGTTGGAGCTATGGCCAGGTGCAACAATGGGTTGAAAGCTTCAGGTCACCGCGAAGAAGAAGAAAGATTAGCAAAGGATATTAACGATAATAAGGTAATTAGGGATAAATTAATACTAAATTATATTTAACGACACTTTAAAAATAGTTCGATCTTGTAATAAGCATAACTTGTTCATACTTAAACAGAATTCAATGAAACAAGATCCGTAAGGATCACGACAACGAATACTACGCGTACGCACTTGGGTGGAAGGAATTGGAGCTAGCTGAGATTTTATCTGATTTTAAACGCTAGTTGAAAATCAGATAAAAAGCAGAATCGCCAACTGCGAAGCAAGGTGAGTAATCTCACTAACTCTGGTTTATTTATAGATATATTTTATACTATGTGATGATTGTTTGGATGAATGGTTGCTAAAATTGGTTGAATGATTGAAATAGTTATACCGTTGATCAATTATTAATTCTATTTACTATTACATTTCGTATTGATGTGAAATAATATTATTTATGTTGATTAACATATGTGGATGCAGGGAAACAAGTTGGAAGAATCCAATGGATTCCCCAACATTTATATCATTGTTTCATTGATTGTATTATTTGATGTGATATACAATTGATGATTGATTATGTTGTGTTTAAGTTATACACTCCCTAGGATTTGATATTTAAATACCATAAATATTTTAGAATATAGAAAAGGGAGTTGAAAATTTAAAAGGAAATTTATTTCCAAATTAGAAATTAAATTTCAAATGAATTGGAAATAGAAACTTGTTTAAATGAGATTAAACAAGAAGTTGATTGTAACAATGTTTATAAATTTGACAAAATCATAGGATAAATAAAAATATAAATTCAAGTTGAATTTATATGAGTAAAGTGGAAACCAGTGTTGACACAGATATTTGAAGTGAGATTTAAACGCAGTAGTTATAAAAGATATTTAAATTTGAAAAAATAGGGTTAAATGGAAATTAAATGAGAAAGGAGATGATAAATCGTTTTTAGAAGTAATGATGGGTTTTATTTCAAAATTTCGAATATAAAATAAATTGAAATAAATCCAAGGGATGTGTAGTTAGAATTCGACCATGTCAAATTTTAAAGGTTTATTTTCGAAAAGGATATTTAAATTCTATTATTTAATTGAAACATGTTAAGAAACTAGTATTTCAATATTTGTAGCCATGAAAATACAACTCGATGTTTTGAAATAATTTAATATTATTTATGTTTGAAATAATTTAATATTATTTATGTGGAATCATTAAATGAGAAGGGAACGATAGAAATCAAATACAATTGATTTCATAGGTTAGGCTTATGAATATGTTTATAAAATGGGAAAGGAAATTTTTTAATATAAATAGGAAGGTATTAGTAGCAGTTTTATAAACAAGATTTTTTAAATATAATGTAGGATCATAAAATGACTCAATCTGAATCTATAATGAAATCTGCATGTAAAATCAGGTTGATTTGATAAATCAAATATAGATTCCTATTTAAGGAATGTTATTCATATTTGAAAGGAAACAACGATTTAAATTGGTTTGCAAATGGAAATGATTATAAGTGAAACTTGGGTTAATCTGAAAGGATATATTTATCCTGAAGTTTGGAATATTGATCGAATAGACATTATTCGAGAGAGAGTTATTTATTGTAATTCGATTATATCGAATTAGGGAAGTAGTTATTTTTACTTTCCGTTTCGAATCAAATCTATTTATCTATTTATTTATTTATTGAACTTATAAGTACAAGTTATATTTTTATATACCAATTATTTGGGAACAACGGTTATAACGCTACTGTTATAAATATAAACAGCGATTAAAATGCTAATGTTACCATAAAAGTTTTATAAATCTAAACAGCGATTTTAGCGTTGTTGTTATAATGAATGCTTTGTAAATCTAAACAGCGGTTTTAGCGCTGTTGTTATAATAAATGTTTCACAAATCTAAATAGCGATTATAACACTGTTGTTATAACAAATGTTTTTATAAATTTAGACAGTGATTTTAACGCTGCAGTTATAATTAATGTTTGGAAAACAGCGATTATAACGCTACCATTAAAATCAATATTTTCGTAAAAGAAGAGGATTCTTAGATTGAATCCAAGAGTCGCGTAAGCGAGGGTTTGTTTGAAGTTGTGAGCATGACTATTCGAAAATTGAGAATGTTGTTCAATTAAGGTTTGAGAGGTAATTATACCCAAACTTGATTTACTTCATGATTGATGGAGAAATGGCTAAGGTTCAATAGTGAATTTTGGTTAGCAATATGGTTAGTTGATAAATGATTAAGAGTTGCGTTATAATAACGATGTTTTATAACATCGCGTTAATTTAAAGGATTTTGAAATGTTTCCCCAAATAAAATAAGAAATATTTTCTATGCGTAGAAAATGAAATGAATTGGCCAACCAGGAATTAAGAAATGGATTATAGAAATATTTTCGGATATTTATAAAGTATATTTTCAAAATATAGAAAATAAGGATTTCATCAATATATAGAAATGTTTTCTTACTGGAATATGGGATATTTTCTCGAATAGAGAAATTATAAAATTGGAAATGTTTTTCAAAGAATCGAGAGGGGAAATTGAGCTTCAGAAGGATATGAAAGATGGGAAATGACAATTGTAAATGATAATATAATAAATAATTGATTAAAGGGGCCCAGTGTTGTTTGATGCTTGATCGGTACGATTTCCAATTGGAAATAGGACCGTTGATTGTAAGGATGTTTCTTTGATAGTTAAATCACCGACTATCAAAGTTTTGATTTACTTTATACCTCTGTTGTCAATATGGAGAGACCGGGATCAAATTTAATATTTGAAAACCACTCTGTATTGACATAAGCATTACGAATCAACTTATGCTAAAGATGATTGAAGAGGGAGTAAAATGCAAGGGTTGTTCTGTTAATCCTTGGTAGAAATTGCCCAAGATGGATTGATGGAATAGTGCCTTCGGTTTGTCCAGTCCTAGGACAACGTATATGGAAGGATCTAATGATGTGGCATTCAAAGGAAATGATGGAAATATGTCCTGAAAGATAATCATGACCTCAAGCCTCATTAATCGGGAAATGACAAAAAACGGGCAGGCAGCATGTTTATGTGGGTCGCTCCCATTAGGGTGTATAATCACCTATCTACAGTAATTCCATTTCCTTCTTTAATATATTTCGATGCTATCCCTTTCGGGAAACGGTTGCTGATCCCAACCGTTGGTGATATACATTCGATACACTCAAGCGAAATGAGTAGTCGGTCATGTGTGGGCCAGGTTGCAAGAAGTTCTTGTTGAACCCTGTAACAACCTGCATTCTACGCATCGAAGGATCGTAGAATATTTATTTCTTTATCATACGAAGTCGTATGGTCATGTAGAGTTGGGGGACGACTATTGGGGTTATTTCTCATGTTCATGATTTTTGTTGATCTTTAAATGACCGTTTTGCCCCTAGCTGATCTTGTTTGGCCATAACTTTTGACTGGAAAGGAATTTTGACCTAAAACCACTTCCATTAGATTCGTTTGATGGTTTACCTTTCCGTAGAGTGGTCATATGTGAGAAACGGACTTACCGTTTGGGAGATATGGCTGAAACAAGGTTTAGAAGGTGAAAAACAGCTTAACCGGGCCTAATTGAGGTGATTAGCAAGAAAGCCCATAACCCATTTCGGGATTAGGGTTATGGGGAGGCTGAAAACAGTAGGAAAACGAATTTTATTTCATTTTCCAGCCGCCACAAACATGTCTTTCACCCTAGCCATGGCCTCCACCTTTTAATTTCATCCCAAATCGTCTCTAATCACTTTCTAATCGAAGATTAAGCAAAACTACATCAAATCAAGGGAGAGTAGCACCAAATCAGAGAGAGAGCTGCTGGAATACATAGGGATTGGATCCAAATCAGATATTATTTCAGATCTAAAGTTTGTTTGTGGCTAAGGTGAGTGATTTGCATTGTTTTTCACTAATTACGGCTAATTATGGTAATTAGCGAAGATTAGCGAAATTATGGCTCAGAAAAATCAAGAAAATTCCTAAAATTCTAAAACATCATTTTATGCCTCTGATATGAATTTGGGTTAATTTCGACTAATTTTGCAAATCCCGGAATTTAGGGGATTAAGGGGTGATTAGTGATAATTAGCGAATTTATGCATGTTAAAAATCTGGAAAAATATTTAGAAATTCTTAAATATTTTTTTAGACCTCTGTTAGAAAATTTGGATAAGTTTTGCTAATTATATGCTTAAACTTGATTAAGAGGGGTTAAGGAAAATATGGGGTTTTGGCTATGTTTGATCCATTTTAACCTACCATGTTGATGTTTTGCTGTTTGTGGATGTTTATACATGTTGCTATGACTGTATGGTATATGCTTTGTGATTGTTTAGAACAATTAGAATGGTCAAAAACGCCGTCGAATGGCGTAAACAACTCGCTGGACAAAGTGCAGGAACTGCAGACAGGGATCGGATCGGCTCCCCTTTATCTGAATCGAACCACCCTCCACGATCCGATCCGATCCGCTTGGGGTGATGGAGACCAACCCGATCCACCTGGAAGCTCGTGAACAGGTGGCCAAGGAGGTGCAACTCGCGAACCGAACCGCCCGTGGAGTATTCTTCTCCGACCCGAACCCGATGGTGTAACACCCCGCCTCCGCTAGGGTCACTCGCAAAGGAATGCACTAGCTTTAGAGGGGCATTATTGGTAAACATGCACAGATATATCACAAGACAGAACATATAAAATAGCGGAAGTAAACTCAAACTTTCATAACATGAATAAATAAGGTCTAAAGCCTTTTACATCAGAGTACATCAAAACCTGTCTTGCAATAGTAAAGAAGCATAAAGACATTTTCATAAATTATTCCCCAAGTAAAAACAGTAAAGTAGCCATTAGCCAAGAAAAGTCCAAGCCATCCATGATGACCTTCAAGCAGAAGAAGTCCGAACTAAACAACAGTATTTCCTCCCTGTAACCTGGGGGGAAACGGAAGAAAAGAGGCGAAACAAAACGGGTCAGTCAAAAAGACTGAGTAAGCCCTATCTACTATTAGCATAAAAACTAGTAAAGTTAACTGACATGAGAAACTGAGATGAACATAAGCATGATAACAAGATAGATAAGCTAAATCAAAATAACAGGATGAACTACTGAACTCAGATAAACTAAGGTGTCATGATAAATTACGATGTCAAGATAAAACAAGGTATCACATCGTCAGGTTTCTATCAAGTATAATATCCCCAAGATATCTGTCACGTATAACGCCCCATGATATCTATCCTGTATGTTAGCTCTGCACCTACCGTACTAGTATCCCCACCGTGTCATGTGTTAACCAAGAATGACCCTCACTCAAAAGTCGTGTAATGGTCCATGTCAACCTAATATATCGCATATATAGGTTACTCAACTTGTATGTTTTATTCCATGTAAATGTTCAGTCCCTTACCGTAGACCATACGGGCTTTCCCATGAGATTCTATATTACTTTAACATAGTTCCATGATCCTTAAGATCGGTTTGGACTGTTACCCTAAACCTAGCTAGGGTCTTCCAACATGAATTATTGTTTGTACAACTAGGACTTATGCTACCTAGGGCTGCTAGGGATTATGCTTACCTATTGCACGTTTTCGTATCTCGGTTTGGGTTCAACCACCTAGGGCCACTAGGGATTACGCTAACCGCCAACCGCGCCCTTTTTCCCATGCATTCATCGTGAATCGCTTTTCCATGACTGTATGCACATGTATCACATCGTGCCATCCGAGTCCTGTCACAGGGAAAATCAAGAAATACAGGACTCGGTCGGGAGCTTTCGATTTATCTGCCGATGCAGATGCTAAGGTCTGTTTTTCTTATACGTGGCTATGGTCCCACGAGACCACTCCCTCAACTAGTGAAAGACAAAACAGGATAAATCCTGTATGAGAACACAACACTGGCCAACCCACATCCAAGCCTTACCGCAACCATAATTAGATAGCAATTATGGTCTTTTGGGTGTTCTCTGCCTTTCCGTATGTACACGCTTGACCAAAGATGGTAGGTAGCCTGACGAAATGCTATCTAGGGTACGACCGTGTATCGTCGACTATCCCCTATCCATCCCCGTCTTTAGGTCGCTCGTATAGCAACCAAGGCATACTCTTGGTTCTTCTAACGCAGACCTTAACCTCTCATGAGCCTAGTATAATCACATGGCAGCTCATAGAGGGATACCAAGAATATCCTCACGTTCCCCGAAGCCGCTGCTTCGTTACCCAGTTCGCTGGAGCCTTTATCTAAATCAGATACTTGCTCCTACTCGTATACTTAAACGATGACCTACCGTATCAGGTTACTCATCTATCTATGAACTGGTCTAAATTTCCTTGACTAAGAATCATTACTTAGTTATTCTTCAACTAAGGTTTACCACTTAGCATTGTTCCCGTTATCCTTGTTAACTACGGTTATCCACCTAATCCTCAGAACTAGGGTTTACATAATGGATTAAGTGTCACTTAAGTTCATGACTTAACCCGTCTACAAATCCTGTCAAAATTGGCTAAGTATCCAAGTTCAAGGCTTAACCCTACAAACCATGCTCAAGTTGGTTAAGTATATTAAGCAATTCACGACTTAACCTCGTCCAATTATCATTCTAGATTGGTTAAGTATATATTAACTTGACCCTATCAATTTACTTAGTCAAATCGGTCAAGTGTATTCAAGCGATTCGTGACTTAGCCTTATCATGTTTTCACGTTATATTGGTTAAGTATTGGTTAACTTAACCACAATAAATTAACGAGTTAGATTGGATAAGTATAGGTCACTTAACCACATCAATTCATCATGTTTAGATTAGTTAAGTGTTTAACTTAACCCCATTAAACTACCAAGTGGGATTAATTAAGTCTAGGCTAACTTAACCCCATCCGATTTCCATGTTTAGACTAGTTGAGTCTAATCTTAACCCCATTCGTTAACCGTATTTTTCGGTTAAGCGTCATTAAGAAAACTTACTTAACCTTATTAAGTTATCGCGTTGGATTGATTAAGTGTTGGTTAACTTATCCCTATCCACTAGTCATATAAAAATGGTTAAGTGTCATTAGGCAAATCAAGTTACTTAACCTACCCAACCTTGTCATGTTTTGTTAAGTATCATTAGCCTAATCAAATTACTTAATCCATTTGTCCATGTCATATTTGGTTAAGAGTCATTAATCAAATTAACTTAACCCTATCATGTGGCATTAATTACTTAATGCACCTTCACCTCTCACATTAGACTTTGTTGTGGTTACTAGTTAAGCCGGTCGGTTCCGGGTAGCTTTACACCACAACTTGGTCTAACCTCGGGTTCAAGCACAACATGACCAACTTCTCACATTGGGTCCTATTGTTTGCAACTACTAGTTAGGCCGGTCGGTTCCGGGTAGTTTTACGTTGCAAACTCAACCCAACCTCGAGTTGGCCACACTTATATTATCTAAGTGTCATGTCCATCATGTTTCCCAAAACATGTTACAAGTTTTCAAGCATTTGGGTAGACCTAACTTAATAGGTAAATTCCCAAAGGGTAGACCTAACTTAATAGGTAAATTCCCAAGCTTATGTTTTTATGCATACTTACATGTCAACTTCCATGTTATATTTCAAGTCATGTTTTCAAGTTGTATTTTCATGTCATTAGAAATTACCCATAACATAACCCAACGCTTTTAAACTCGCATATACGTTCGCGACAACGTAATGGATTAAAAGAAGAGACTTGGCAAAGGCATGACAAAAATGGATATTAAGCCACAAGTTAATCATGGTGGCAAATGAGGCACAAATGTGTTCATTAACTTGCATGTTACATTCTTAAGCCTCAAAACATGCATAAACCCAAACTTGGCACATAAGCGAATCATGGTGACAAAAGATATGGAATGATGACTAGTAACTCGCACATATCATCATATAAGGGTTATGACTTCATATTCAAGTTGACATAAAGGTTATGAGGGTTCTCATGTTGCCTAATGCAACATTTCAACATAAAGGTTGTAGCTTTTAGCTCACAAGATCAAGATAATGACTTCATAAACTTGCATGACATGATAGCATGTATCATACTCAATGATCAAACCCAAACTTGCAACATGAACATTTAACTTCATAGTTAATATCTAAGAGTAGGGAAAGGGCTTACATTGCTATGAAGGCACAAAAGATATGACAAAGCCCTTATGCAATCAAATAGACCCAAAATGCAAGCTCTAACATAAAAACCCTTGAGCCAAAATGATCAAAACCCTTGCTTTATGATGCAAAGATAGAAACTTGACTTGAATGCAAGCTAATGACACTCATACAAGCTTGAAAACACTTGTATGCATGGAAAATCTCTCATAGAAACCATTTAGAAATTTTATGAAGAGAGTGGAGGCCATGAGAGGTAAAATTTTGCCATAGTTTAGTTGCATGAATGAATAATGAGGATTTAGGATAGGTTAGGGTCTTATTTATAGATTAGGCAAGTGTTTTAGGCCATAGGATTAAACCTAGATTCAATCCAAGCCATCAAAGCATGTCTTGGGGAAGAAGTCAAGTGTAGGAACCATCTAGGGCCTTTAGATTAAAAATGAACCATGAGAACCATCCAAATGCAAAATCTGCATTTGAGCGAATCGGCCCACGGGTTGACAGCCAAACACCCTGGATTAACCCCTAGTCGACCCAGCGGGCTCGGGTCGACCTCAAAATTCGGCCGGTTCGGTTATTCCCCTCTCCCAATTCGCAGTTTTGAACATTTTTGCATATTTATTTATTTAATTTTCAATTATATATATATATATATATATATCAATATATATATATTTCTCTGCGCAACCCATTTCACTTAATTAAGTATACTTTAATTTGGGAATTTTTCGTGAAACTTCGCGAGGCCATATCTTGGTCATACGGACTCCGATTTTCGAAAACTCGAACTCTATTTCGCGTATTTTTCCGAGATGAACGCAATGGCATAGCCCGTTTCCCTTGATTCAAATTTTACAGTTTAATTCTGCCTCCATTTATGTTATAACAGGTTATTGAAAATACGGGTTGTTACATTCTCCCCACCTTTTAGGATTTCGTCCCCGAAATCTCCAAGTTAGGAAGAACATATCCTACCATCCATCATCCATCTACTCAAAACATCATCCACAAGCAACCATTGTCCTTAGATGATTTCTAATGCTGTATGAATATATGCAAAACGTGTGTGTACATGTTCCATAGCTAATGCTAATGATCAGGCCTGAATAATCTTTCTAATGCAAAATATGTATAGTGCCATGAATCCAACATGTATGCAAATAGTCCTAGTCATATAGATACTATATGCATGCACAATCATTCATTCATATGCAATAACCGCATGATAATACATTCGATTTCATCCATAAACAAGTATAAATACTCGTGCATATGCAATATGAAATGTGACCGAGTCGAGCTAGTATCTAATGTGTATTCGCGCATCCACGAGCAACCACTTGCAACCACTTGCAACCATATCAATCATAACATGTTTCAAATACATGTTTACATCCATAGGGTTCTACCTAGAATTCCCTGAAACAGGGTCGAGAAGATAAACAGGACAAACTCCTTACAGGGTTTGTAACGGAGAATAGGACCGAGAGGATGTCCACAAAAGATAGCCTACAAGTAAGCTCTACAGAAAACAGGGATCAAGGATATACTCCCAAAAAGAGATATCATGCGCGTATCTAGTCTTTGACCATCAAAGTCGTCTTTTAACTTCGCGATTTTGTAGCTTCTTATTCCTGTTTCCATAACATGAGCTGGAACTCATTTCTTCGTCGCCTCTCGTTCCACTTGCACTTATCCTTTTCCTAGAATACTTGACGCAAACATGACTGCGTACTCATGATCTCATGCAAGCTTTCCAAAATTCACTAGTGAATCTTGGATCTCGTTTATATACTATAAGGCATTCCATGTAGAAGAACTTTCTCTTGAAAGTAAACAGATGTCAATCAGGTTATCATGCGCACTTACTAGGGTGATCTCTATAACCCATGCATAAATGAAGTAAACCATCCATCTTATTGGCGAACACCACTCGATCGGGCTTCAAATTTCCAATAAAGGCATCAAGGGATTCTAAGTAACTAGTCATGACAGAACCTCAAAAAGGTTACCCGATACTTCGAGGGCATTACCAAGGCTAGTCAAAAGGTCTAACTACCCTCCTATCAAAACCAAGAGTGGCACCTCCTACTGGATAACCACTTCATCCCTAGAATCCATCCATAGCTTATAAACATAAGCATTATTTCCAAACTCAACACTTGGCATAGACATTCCCAAATCCAAACAAGTCATGTATAAATGGACTGATTCTCCAATAGGACTTTGAGACAAAAATGGGATTCTCTATTACGCTAGTACTTAAGGTGCAGAGACTCAACTATCGAAGCAGACTTAAATAATACGAACAACGAAGTCCTAACGGGATGATAGAGAAGAAAAGCTAAACCTTTAACAAGATCGTTACCCTCCTTCCGAGGTACTCTAGAAATGAGAGCATACTACTGCCCTCCCGATGATCTTGTCCTTGTCCCATAATACTTAACTATCCGCCCCGTTTTACCATGCCAAAGGTACTCTCTCGTCAGGGGTTTCATTGTTCATCTTTCTCCCTCCTTTGAGGACTAAGCCATACCAACAAGTTGCTCATCCGTAAGCTCGTATCCTTTATCCTTCTTTCTCACGATCCTTTCTTATAACGCGGCCACTGGTCTCTCGAGAACCACCTCCATCGTATGGAAAGCACTTTCGTAGGTAGAAAAGACTAGTCGCAGTTAAAACTACTGTGACTACAGATGGAGGAAAGAAAGGAAAAGAGACTCAATTAAGGAAACAAGGATAGTGCTAATGGCCTTTGGGGAATAGCCTTTTTCTTTTAAAAGAAAATTTTCTTGAAAAATGCTTCTTTGTAAACGGTTTTTTTTCAAATAGTTTTCAGAAGGTCTTTAAAAACTTTTGCCCAGCCTGGTAACCTTCTGCTCTGATACCACGTGTAACACCCCGCCTCCGCTAGGGTCACTCGCAAAGGAATGCACTAGCTTTAGAGGGGCATTATTGGTAAATATGCACGGAAATATCACAAGACAGAACATATAAAATAGCGGAAGTAAAATCAAACTTTCATAACATGAATAAATAAGGTCTAAAGCCTTTTACATCCGGGTACATCAAAACCTGTCTTGCAATAGTAAAGAAGCATAAAGACATTTTCATAAATTATTCCCCAAGTAAAAACAGTAAAGTAGCCATTAGCCAAGAAAAGTCCAAGCCATCCATGATGACCTTCAAGCAGAAGAAGTCCGAACTAAACAACAGTATTTCCTCCCTGTAACCTGGGGGGAAACGGAAGAAAAGAGGCGAAACAAAACGGGTCAGTCAAAAAGACTGAGTAAGCCCTATCTACTATTAGCTTAAAAACTAGTAAAGTTAACTGACATGAGAAACTGAGATGAACATAAGCATGATAACAAGATAGATAAGCTAAATCAAAATAACAGGATGAACTACTGAACTCAGATAAACTAAGGTGTCATGATAAATTACGATGTCAAGATAAAACAAGGTATCACATCGTCAGGTTTCTATCAAGTATAATATCCCCAAGATATCTTTCACGTATAACGCCCCGTGATATCTATCCTGTATTTTAGCTCTGCACCTACCATACTAGTATCCCCACCGTGTCATGTGTTAACCAAGAATGACCCTCACTCAAAAGTCGTGTAACGGTCCATGTCAACCTAATATATCGCATATATAGGTTACTCAACTTGTATGTTTTATTCCATGTAAATGTTCAGTCCCTTGCCGTAGACCATACGGGCTTTCCCATGAGATTCTATATTACTTTAACATAGTTCCATGATCCTTAAGATCGGTTTGGACTGTTACCCTAAACCTAGCTAGGGTCTTCCAACATGAATTATTGTTTGTACAACTAGGACTTATGCTACCTAGGGCTGCTAGGGATTATGCTTACCTATTGCACGTTTTCGTATCTCGGTTTGGGTTCAACCACCTAGGGCCACTAGGGATTACGCTAACCGCCAACCGCGCCCTTTTTCCCACACATTCATCGTGAATCGCTTTTCCATGACTGTATGCACATGTATCACATCGTGCCATCCGAGTCCTGTCACAGGGCAAATCAAGAAATACAGGACTCGGTCGGGAGCTTTCGATTTATCTGCCGATGCAGATGCTAAGGTCTGTTTTTCTTATACGTGGCTATGGTCCCACGAGACCACTCCCTCAACTAGTGAAAGACAAGACAGGATAAATCCTGTATGAGAACACAACACTGGCCAACCCACATCCAAGCCTTACCGCAACCATAATTAGATAGCAATTATGGTCTTTTGGGTGTTCTCTGCCTTTCCGTACGTACACGCTTGACCAAAGATGGTAGGTAGCCTGACGAAATGCTATCTAGGGTACGACCGTGTATCGTCGACTATCCCCTATCCATCCCTGTCTTTAGGTCGCTCGTATAGCAACCAAGGCATACTCTTGGTTCTTCTAACGCAGACCTTAACCTCTCATGAGCCTAGTATAATCACCTGGCAGCTCATAGAGGGATACCAAGAATATCCTCACGCTCCCCGAAGCCGTTGCTTCGTTACCCAGTTCGCTGGAGCCTTTATCTAAATCAGATACTTGCTCCTACTCGTATACTTAAACGATGACCTACCGTATCAGGTTACTCATCTATCTATGAACTGGTCTAAATTTCCTTGACTAAGAATCATTACTTAGTTATTCTTCAACTAAGGTTTACCACTTAGCATTGTTCCCGTTATCCTTGTTAACTACGGTTATCCACCTAATCCTTAGAACTAGGGTTTACATAATGGATTAAGTGTCACTTAAGTTCATGACTTAACCCGTCTACAAATCTTGTCAAAATTGGCTAAGTATCCAAGTTCAAGGCTTAACCCTACAAACCATGCTCAAGTTGGTTAAGTATATTAAGCAATTCACGACTTAACCTCGTCCAATTATCATTCTAGATTGATTAAGTATATATTAACTTGACCCTATCAATTTACTTAGTCAAATCGGTCAAGTGTATTCAAGCGATTCGTGACTTAGCCTTATCATGTTTTCACGTTATATTGGTTAAGTATTGGTTAACTTAACCACAATAAATTAACGAGTTAGAATGGATAAGTATAGGTCACTTAACCACATCAATTCATCATGTTTAGATTAGATAAGTGTTTAACTTAACCCCATTAAACTACCAAGTGGGATTAATTAAGTCTAGGCTAACTTAACCCCATCCGATTTCCATGTTTAGACTAGTTGAGTCTAATCTTAACCCCATTCGTTAACCGTATTTTTTGGTTAAGCGTCATTAAGAAAACTTACTTAACCTTACCAAGTTATCGCGTTGGATTGATTAAGTGTTGGTTAACTTATCCCCATCCACTAGTCATATAAAAATGGTTAAGTGTCATTAGGCAAATCAAGTTACTTAACCAACCCAACCTTGTCATGTTTTGTTAAGTATCATTAGCCTAATCAAATTACTTAACCCATTTGTCCATGTCATATTTGGTTAAGAGTCATTAATCAAATTAACTTAACCCTATCATGTGGCATTAATTACTTAATGCACCTTCACCTCTCACATTAGACTTTGTTGTGGTTACTAGTTAAGCCGGTCGGTTCCGGGTAGCTTTACACCACAACTTGATCTAACCTCGGGTTCAAGCACAACATGACCATCTTCTCACATTGGGTCCTATTGTTTGCAACTACTAGTTAGGCCGGTCGGTTCCGGGTAGTTTTACGTTGCAAACTCAACCCAACCTCGAGTTGGCCACACTTATATTATCTAAGTGTCATGTCCATCATGTTTCCCAAAACATGTTACAAGTTTTCAAGCATTTGGGTAGACCTAACTTAATAGGTAAATTCCCAAAGGGTAGACCTAACTTAATAGGTAAATTCCCAAGCTTATGTTTTTATGCATACTTACATGTCAACTTCCATGTTATATTTCAAGTCATGTTTTCAAGTTGTATTTTCATGTCATTAGAAATTACCCATAACATAACCCAACGCTTTTAAACTCGCATATATGTTCGCGACAACGTAACGGATTAAAAGAAGAGACTTGGCAAAGGCATGACAAAAATGGATATTAAGCCACAAGTTAATCATGGTGGCAAATGAGGCACAAATGTGTTCATTAACTTGCATGTTACATTCTTAAGCCTCAAAACATGCATAAACCCAAACTTGGCACATAAGCGAATCATGGTGACAAAAGATATGGAATGATGACTTGTAACTCGCATATATCATAATATAAGGGTTATGACTTCATATGCAAGTTGACTTAAAAGTTATGAGGGTTCTCATGTTGCCTAATGCAACATTTCAACATAAAGATTGTAGCTTTTAGCTCACAAGATCAAGATAATGACTTCATAAACTTGCATGACATGATAGCATGTATCATACTCAATGATCAAACCCAAACTTGCAACATGAACATTTAACTTCATAGTTAATATCTAAGAGTAGGGAAAGGGCTTACATTGCTATGAAGGCACAAAAGATATGACAAAGCCCTTATGCAATCAAATAGACCCAAAATGCAAGCTCTAACATAAAAACCCTTGAGCCAAAATGATCAAAACCCTTGCTTTATGATGCAAAGATAGAAACTTGACTTGAATGCAAGCTAATGACACTCATACAAGCTTGAAAACACATGTATGCATGGAAAATCTCTCATAGAAACCATTTAGAAATTTTATGAAGAGAGTGGAGGCCATGAGAGGTAAAATTTTGCCATAGTTTAGTTGCATGAATGAATAATGAGGATTTAGGATAGGTAAGGGTCTTATTTATAGATTAGGCAAGTGTTTTAGGCCATAGGATTAAACCTAGATTCAATCCAAGCCATCAAAGCATGTCTTGGGGAAGAAGTCAAGTGTAGGAACCATCTATGGCCTTTAGATTAAAGATGAACCATGAGAACCATCCAAATGCAAAATCTGCATTTGAGCGAATCGGCCCACGGGTTGACAGCCAAACACCCTGGATTAACCCCTAGTCGACCCAGCGAGCTCGGGTCGACCTCAAAAATCGGCCGGTTCGGTTATTCCCCTCTCCCAATTCGCTGTTTTGAACATTTTTGCATATTTATTTATTTAATTTTCAATTATATATATATATCAATATATATATATATATATTTCTCTGTGCAACCCATTTCACTTAATTAAGTATACTTTAATTTGGGAATTTTTCGTGAAACTTCGCGAGGCCATATCTTGGTCATACAGACTCCGATTTTTGAAAACTCGGACTCTATTTCGCGTATTTTTCCGAGACGAACGCAAAGGCATAGCCTGTTTCCCTTGATTCAGATTTTACAGTTTAATTCTGCCTCCATTTCCGTTATAACAGGTTATTGAAAATACGGGTTGTTACAGATGGCATCCTCCGATCCGACCCGAAGGAACTTGTCACGGACCGAGATGTTAAGTACGACCTGGGTTGTATCCGAACCGATCCGGAGCTTGGCTACGATCCGAACCACCATGAGTTGGAGCATGGAGAACGACCCGGCCCGATCCGGTGCATCATGGAGGGACTTGAGGAACTTGATCCGATCCGAGGTGATGAAGCAATCCGAACTGAACCAAGGAAGAAGGAAGACTGAACCGATCCGGTGAAGATAAAAAACCCGAGATGCAAAGGTAGTCCAAATGGAAGTTAGAGCTCAGGATACAGATGGAAACCAATGAGTTCACTTCGTGATTGGGCTTTGCTGCGGGACGTGTGCAAAGGGGTTGTCGGTATTCTTATCTTTGGTTCACCACTGAGAGATGGATGGTGGGCTTGTAGTGATAGTTACACGGGATTGGATTCCGTCATGGCCCAAAGTATTAGGTGACAAAAGTAATGGATATCGTATGCTTTACGCACTGAGTGAGGGATGTGAGGATGATTGCTATGCTTGATTGTTTGACATCACTATGACATGCACACCCCCACCCCTATTATCTTTACACCATTTGAAATGGCGCCTTAGAGTGTTGTACAGTATGTAGTGCTAACTCTTTGGTTGCAGGTCCAGGTTCAGGTATGATTGGATTATACCTGTTATGTTTTATTGCTTATCGCTCATACCAGGCTTTATGTCTGACCCAGAGTTTTATGTCTCCTCTTATTACTCTGGGTGCTCACACGAGAAGACTAGATACAGGTTAGCTGGGTATGCACGGGTAGCTGATATGGAGACGAGCAGGAGGCTTCCACTTATGATATATACATATAGTATTCTCCCTGTGTTGTTGAAGATCACTGCTTGGGCATTAGTCGTGCATCTTCTACTTTACCTTTCTTTTGTTTTAGAGACAGTAAATTTGGAAAGTTGTAATAAGTTGTATTTGGATTTCCGCTGCTATGTTGGTTTAGTTTTCAGCTTATGCACTGTCTCGCCTGTTTTATGTCAAGATTATGTTATTACTATATTTTGTTCCATGCGCTGTGAGACATTCTACAGGTTACTTGATTAGTTCATTTTCTTCTTCCTTTTTCTTCTGACGATCCGTCCCGTGCTAACTGGACATGTGTACATCGCACCTTTGGAGGAAATGTCGGTTGGTGCGGGGCGGGGCGTCACATTTGGTATCAGAGCTCTAGGTTGCGTAGTTAACCTAGGGAAAGACACTATGGAGAGATAGTACTTATATGAGAGCGCGTATTTGTGATTGCTTTGGTTTTCAAAAGCTATATATATATATATATACTACTAGTAGTATAAGAATGAAGTCGCACAGCACTAGCACCACTACGGAGTCGTTAATCGTTTCCCCTTTTACAGATTGACGATGAGACGATACGCTAGAGATGCTGGTAGGGGAGCCAATAATGGGAATGCTGCTGACATGAGGGTGATGTTTACTGACCTCATGAGAGACATGCTTAGGGAGGTGCAAGGGGCAGTTCCCAATCCTGGAATTGGTGGTGGTCCAGTAGTGCAAGTGCCTTGGGTCGATTTCGCCAAGTTGTGCAAGGATTACACTAACCTTGGTGGGAAGCCGTTCCACGGAACGGAGTCGGCCACAGATGTTCAGGATTGGTTGGATAGCTGTGATCGTATCTTCGACGACTTGGGTATCGAGGATGCGATGAAGAGAAGGCTAGCGTCTCGTCAGCTGCAAGGGCGAGCGATGAATTAGTGGAATGCCATTAGAACAGCTACTCCAGAAGATCAAGTTACTTGGAATCAGTTTAAGACTCGCTTTTGTGATAAGTTTATTCCAGCAGCTCATAAATCAGAACTATTCAGGAAGTTCTTAGAGATTAAGCAGAATGGTAAAGCAGTCTCAGAGTATATCGCTGAATTCGACACTTTATCGAAATATGGATGGTCCCTTATCGATACAGTCGAAAAGAAGAACGAGAAGTTCATAACTGGCTTGGATGGGTACTTGGGGGAAAGACTTATAAACCATATCGATGAGACGTTCGAATCTATTGTAGGAAAGGCATTAAAGTCAGAGAGCCTTTTCCCTAAGTCGAAGACCGAAGTTGCTATTGCATCTACAGAGGAGCCAAAGCCGCAAGCAGGCGGTGAAGGCAAGAAGAATTCTCAGAGCAAGAGGAAGCAGAACCCGACCAAGGATGGTCAGAATAAGAAAAATAAGAAAGATGGCGAATGCTTTAGTTGTGGCAAGAAGGGCCACTATGCCAGAGATTGTCGAGAAAAGCCTGGGGAAAGGAAGTGCTTTAACTGCGGCCAGGCGGGACATCACAAGGATGATTGCCCACAACCTCCTAGGGAGAAGCAAATGGTGAAAGCATATGCCCTTAATGCTATTCCTTCTTCGTCGAATGCCCCAACCGCGGCGGAGAAGGAAAGAGTGTCGTCATTCAAGGTATGCTTTCTGTTTATGATGTTTCTGTTAGAGTTTTGTTTGATACCGGAGCTTCCATTTCTTTCATATCTAGTGACCTGGTAGATAGGTTGGGATTGGAGCCCGAGATTGTCGATAGACCTTTAGTAGTGACGAACCCGATTGGTGGTTCGACTAGCCTTAGCATGATTTGTCGTAATGTGGTCTTATCGAGTCATGGATGTATGTTTGTTTGTGTTTGCTTTGTTTAGGCTTTACTGGGTTTAGCATTATTTTGGGGAGTCGATCTACTCCAAAGGAATACGGTGGTATTAGGTACCTACCTAGTGATGGCGATAGTAACTGGAGTTAAGGAAGCTAAGAGGTTATCGTTGTAATAAGTTCTAGTTGTCTCTGGGAGGCAAATGAGTGCTCCAGTGCTAGATTGTTTTGCTAATATCACCTCATGTGGATTGTCCGAACTCGGAGGAGATGTTCCTTGGGTGCTTGTCTGATATTGGTTTAGGCCTTTGGGGCTTGTGCTTGGGGAATGTCGATTTCGACTAGGATGGTTTGCGTGAGGGGTAAATAGTTGTTGTGATTTTTCATTGGATGATATCTTGGTTTACTCGAAGAGTGATGGGCAGACGGAACATGATAAGACTGTTCTATGGTATAGACTTTGAAGGAATAGGATGTGTTCATTGATCATGGAAGATACAACGAAGATTAGGGCGATTCAAGTTGGACTTGAACTCGTAAAAGAAAATGGGTGTTCGTTGATCTTGGAGATGCAACGAATAGGGAGACGACTTACGTTGGACTAGAGTTTGTCACTAGTGGATACTAAAGACTGGGTCTGAGTTATAGATTGACTCGAGTTGGACTCGAGAAGGCTGCAAGGAATTGGATTCGGCTTGAGTTGGACTCGAGAGGGCAGTAAGACAATGGGTAGACCTGGATTGGACTCAAGTATTTTAGGCGGACTAAAAGCAGATGTATCTGGGGACGCCCGTTACCTTGGATCCATTGGACGTGATCTAGTTATCCTTGGAGGATAAACGTACGTTGGACGTACGGTAGTCCGTAGGGAGGCGGGGCTTCCATTGGCCTGGGATTGGTTGGACTAGTCAAGTAGGCATCGGTGTATGTATGGAGGCTGGGCTTCCATTAGTTATTGATGTTGGTTGGACCAGACATACTAGAATCGACATATTGTGATTGGTTAGACTAGTCATGTAGGTGTCGATGTGTTTATGAATTTAGCCGGTGAAAGGTAGGACTTGTTTGATGGATGTTATGGTTGCTATGTTGTTCCTATTTTTCTTCCCTTGAGTAGACTATCACCTGTAGGATTCCAACGATGGGGAACAAAGTTATTGTAGTAGGATTATGAGCCCGTGCAGTAGAGTTGCCATGACTCGAGGGGCAAAGTGGACATAGTAAAGGAATAGTAAGGCTATGAGCCAGTGCAGTGGATTTGTTATGACTTCATGGGGCAGAGTGGACATAGCAAAGGACTAGTGGCTATGGATCAGTGCAGTGCATGGGGCAGAGTGATCATAGTAAAGGATTTGGGTGCGGTAATAGTTTTATTGAGTAGGAGACATGCCAGTTTAGGGGTTTTGTTTCTAGGATGGAAGTAACTAAAGTATACCACAGGATATGATTTCGGGCCCAAGAGTGAATTGGATTCAGAAACACTAGTAAGCTTGACGATTAAATCGATTTTGATTGAGTGGATTGGTTCCAGTTAGAAGGACGATCCTAATCTATTGGAAACCATCTCTAGAGTAGAGATGGGTATCGATGAAAGAGAATGATCAAGTAAGGATTTGATCGAGAAGGGTGGCTTCGAAAGAATAAGGGACTAGTTGTACCCAACGTAGATGGACTGAGAGGTGAAGTGCTTAGAGCATATCATCACCCGAAATTGACTATACATCCCAGTGGTAACAAGATGTATTGGGACATGGAGCAGATCTACTACTGGGAAAGGATAAAGAAAGACGTTGGGAAGTTTATGTCTAAATGCATGAATTGCCAGTTAGTTAAAGCTGAGCAAAGCAAGCATAGTGGTTTGTCACAACCGTTGAGAACAAGTCTCAAATGGATTACATTGATAGTTTACTAAGGACTAGATCAGGTCATGATGGTATTTGAGTGAATTGTATATTAGAGAATGAAGGCTACCCAAGATAGGCAGAAGACTTATCTCGATAAGAGACGAAGAGATTTGGAATTCTTCGTTAAATACTTGATGTTCGTCAAGATCTCTCCATTGAGAATGTGATTCAGATTGGTTGGAGAGGTAAGTTAGCACCAAGATTTGTTGGTCCATTCCCAGTCCTCGAGCAAATTGGGAATTTGGCGTATGAAGTAGAGCAACCTGACAAGATGGCGGGAGTTCACAACGTATTTCATGTTTCCCAGTTAAGGAAGTTTGTGCGAGACCCTAATGTGGCTATTTCACCAGATCAGTTGGACGATAGCGAGGTTGAACCCGAGGCGGTTGAGAACCGCAAGCCTATGTGTATTGTTGGGAATGATACGAAGCAGCTTCGAAGGAAGGCGG